>CM029276.1:7427524-7466539 GCA_016920895.1 Vaccinium myrtillus
ATTGCTGCACACCGTCCGAACCTAGTCAATTTGCGCTAGGACTTACCGGTGGTGGAGTATACGTCCTTGAGCCGGGTAATGGGGCACCTCTCCTCCGCATGAAAATGGTGCCGGTCCTAGCACCACCTCTGGTGCACCCAATTCAGATCAACCGCAAAGGTGAAGATTCACCCCCTCTGTCTCACCCAATTCTGATCAACCTCAAAAATGAAGATTCCAGATCGTATCTCTCTCTCTTTTATGGGTTTCACCGTAATTTTTTCTCAAGCGGAAGCTCAAGATTCTTTGTTTTGGCAAGTGACGCCGCAGATTTAGTTATTCAGTTTGTGTAGATGTAGGCTACTTTTACCCAGTCTAGTATAGTTAAAAGGGGTGTTGATGGTGTCGCATTTTATTCAGATCCTAGTTCTCCTCACTGGACATGTTATTTTTTTTTCTCCCCCAATTTTCTCAGAGAAGGATACAAGTTGATTAATTCGTTCTTTATAGTTAATAAGATAAGCAAGCATAGCTGAATTGTTCCCCTCTTTCGTGTATCTATATGTTCAGCTTAGTTTGTGACAAGATTTCTGCTCATTTTTGTAGATATTTAGTTATCCTGTTCTCTTTGCAAAAAGTCTCAGTTTTGATTTACTCTTGTGATAAAAACCAGTAAACTGTGGCCTCCTTTGGATAAAAAACCAGTTTTGTCCTTATTCAATTTTTTTTTTCGTCCGTTAGTTTTGCGTCAAGATTTTGTGGTTTCTGGATTCGTCTCGTCGAGAGGAATCCAGAAACCACAAAATCTTAACGCAAAACTAACGAATGCAAAAAAAAATTGAACAAGGACAAAACTGGTTTTTTAAAAACCAAAAACTGATTTTTTACCCAAAGGAGGCATTAATCCAATAATCCATATTATTGCTGCCACGTGTCATGTGCAGAACAAAAAACCAATAATCCGGTTTTTTGGATTATTTGAGGAAAAACCAATAATCCGGTTTAAGTTTTTTACCCAAAGGAGGCTTGCCACTGTTCAAAAAATATGTCAACATTATGCGATGGAGCAACAAGTGTACCACTATTACACTAAAAGAACACATGCAATACTACATCAATGCACTATTCAATACATGGATAGATTGAGACACTAAAAGAGTGTCACATGGACAGTTAGTGTAATAGTTGGTACATTAGTTAGTGTCCAAATCATTTCCCTATGTGAAGTTAACGCAGTTGCATGGCCGAGTGGTCAAGACCTCGGGCTTGGGGATTTGCTTGTCTCAGGTTCAAAACTTCTCAGATGCTATTAACTGTTTTGGGGTCAGTGCATATGGAGCTTTGCTTCGGATTTAATTGGGCTCTCACAAGTGGACAATGAGATAAGGCCATTAAGATTAGTTGAGATACACGTAAACTCGTCTGGACTCTTGTTCGAAAAAAGAAAAAAAAGAAAAGAAAAGAAAGAGAGCAGTATGTGAAGTATGCACGTGTGCGTGGCTTCATATGAATAGTAACTGTCGCTCATTAGACACACAGCAAGACATACAAAATGAACATGGACAACTATTATTGCGTTTTTCATGAAACATAGCCCACATTTCAGCAAGAAGATAAAATGGGTGAGAAATGCAAGTAGTTAATAATTCTATTGCATCATTTTGTATATTTATTTATTTGAATCATTTAAAATCTCAAATAGTTTTTAAAACTGTTGTGAAATTTTTTAAAGTACGTATGCATGCAAGTGCCTATTTTTTTTTTTCTGAAAAATAATACAATTTTCTTAATGGAGTGAAATTATGTCAAGTCTGATAGGTGCGCATTCGCTAGTCAGGCTTATACTAGATAATAATGAAACTTGTGCATGACACATTAATAATCGAGTTTCATTTAATATTCTTAAACCCGGCCCTCTTAATTTTTAATTTCCAAGCCTGTCCCACTAGCCCATTTATTTTTTAAAATTATAAAATCCAAGTATAAATTAATCACACACACTACTACTTATAAATTAGAATTTGCAACCACAATAATAAAAGTTATTCAAAGACCAACGATTATATGTATATGTATGCTTTTAAAAAGAGGGATTTTGTATGTATAAGTATGATAGTGACTTTAGAGCACCTCCAGCCCTAATTCAGACCCAAAACCAAATTCAAAATCTGAGTCAAAAGCCCCAAAACCTCACTCGAGTCTTTGAACCAAACTCATACCAATTTGAGTTTTACTCAAATTTTTACCCAATTTAAGGGAGATTCAACCCTTTACCCAAATCTCCAACTGTAACCTTGTGGTGGTGCTCATCACATGAACACCGCTGTTGACGCAGTCCTCAACTCCGGGAAGGGTAGTAGAACATAGATCGTGAGGTCGCCGGTGACAGGTGGTGGTAGCAGAACACAGATCGGGCTACGAAGGTCGACGAACACGAAGATCGACGGTTGCGGTGGTCAATCCAGGTGTTTGAGGTGTCGTGGAAGAAGAGAGAGAGAGAGAGAGAGAGAGAGAGAGAGAGAGAGAGAGAGAGAGACCTGGTTGGGCGACATCGACAGTGGTTCACGCTGGCGGCGGTGGATGGTGGCGAGGGGCGGCGGAACCCTAGAAAATTTGAGTTGAAGGACTGGAGTTTTTCATATCAAACTGAGCTTTTACTCAAAATTTCACTCAAATTTGAGTTTAAAATTGAGTCAGGGCTGGACTTGCTCTTAACACTCTGTTTAGTTCTACAAAAAGAGGAAGGAAAATATTCAAATTCCCATTTAACTTTCCTCTCATTTTCTCTTCAATTTTCCCTCTAATTTCCTTCTTAATTATTTTTCCTTCTTTCTCCAAACACAGCCTAAAGGTTGTTCAAATTTATTCATGGTTTGTTTATTGTTTATTTTATTCTACCTATTTCATTCTTTCAAATCTAAAATGAATTAGAATTAACCAAAATCATTTAACTATCGTCCCCATGATTGAAGAGTAGGGGTGTCCACGGATCGGATCGGATTCGGCCGATTCGGATATGGATCCGATCCGATCCGGTCAGAGCGGATTTGGGTTTTTAAGATCCAGGAACCATCCGTAGATGACATACGGATGGATCGGATCGGTTACGAATTTTACGGATCGGTTCAGGATCAATTTGGCGGTTTGAGCTTTAAAATGGGCCAATTTAGAAAAAAATTCCAACCATTTTTCCAGCCCAATCAATTTTCAACCCAATTTTGATTCTGGAAACAAAAGTTAGTTATCAACATGAGAATTCAGATTACACCAGACAATTAGGATTCGGAGAAAATCCAATTGTTTCTTCACGATTGAAACAACACAACAAACAGAATGAATACAAAAACCGAGTCACATCGCGATTAGAGAAGGCTGAGAGACGGAGAGAATGAGGAGAGTCTGAAGATTAGGGTTAGAAAGTAGAAAAGAAACTAAGAATGAGGAGAGTTTGAAGATTAGGGTTAGAAAGTAGAAAAGAGAAACTAAGAAAGAAAAGAAATTTGGTACTACTTTTTAGAGTGAAACTAAGAAAGAAAAGAAATTCGTACTACTTTGGTAGAGTGTGGTGTAACCGTCCACACGTATTACTTTTATTGTTTTTGGCAAAAATGGCCTGGGTAGTGGGGTGGTTAGTGTTGTACTGCACTACTGTTGTGCGGTTTTTTATTTTATTTTTTTTCACGGGCGGATCGGTCTGATCCGATCCGGATCTGATCAGGAACCGATAACTTTAGTGTTTTACGATCCGCAACTCATCCGTATATACCTCTGAATCTATGACGGATCAACGGATGATTCAGATTGGGTCGGATTAGCGGATCCGCTTGACAGCCCTATTGAAGTGATCCGACAGGCTTTGGAGTAACCAAGGCGGGAAGCATACTCGTGAGTGACAGAAGTCCAGAGAGAGAGAGAGAGAGAGAGAAATGGCGTCCAACGTGGTGGTTCTAGACAACGGCGCCGGCATAATAGGAGCCGGCATCGGCGGCAGCCTCAACCCAACCGCCGTACTCCCAAACTGCCTAGCCCGCCCTCTCTCCTCCAAGAAATGGCAATTTGGGAGTTTGGGCCGACACCACCACCGAGGACCTCACCTCCGCCGCCGTCCGCCGCCCCTTAGACCGCGGTTACCTCATAAACCCAGACCTCGAGCGCGAGATCTGGTCCCACATCTTCAACTCCGTCCTCAAAATAAACCCTAGCCAGTCCTCTCTCCTCCTCGTCGAGCCACTCTTCAATCCAACGCGCTGCTGATGAGCTCGTGTTTGAGGAGTATGGGTTCGAATCGCTTTTCGTTGCGGATTCTCCGTCTCTTGTTCATCTCTACGAGGCTAGCCGTAGCAGGCCGTTCAACGGCGTCGTTTCCAAAACCCAGGTGAGTTTAAAAGGAATGAAGGAAGTACTCCCTCTTTGCCAATTCGTTTGTCCATTACGCAATCGTTGCACTTTTAGAAGGAATATGATTTTTACGCTCCACTCCCTTGTAAATGCACTTCAAAAATTGACTTTTAGTCCTTGTGTTAGTGTGCAATTTTAAGCATTGAAGTAGCAGTTTTGGCGTTTTCAACATAAAAAAGTAGCAATTTTGGAGTATGTTAGTAAGAAAGTTGAGTGTAAAAATCATTGTCTTTTAAATATTTCAACATTTTGAGAAATGACCTTCCATTTAGACTTGTCATTACAATTCTTGAGAGAATGGTAAAAAGAGAGACTCATACATTGTAAAATGGAGATATAATTCAGAACATTAAAAAAATCAGGTACAAATAAATAGGGACGAAGGGAGTACTATGAGAAAGGGAAATGATTTTGTTTACTCCCCAATTTATGCGTATGCAATTGAATGTTCCAAATTGGTGTTAATGATAAATACAAATAAGAGTTGCATTAAAATGTGAGAGTAAAAGGTTTTTGTATTGGAACCAATGCACTTAAGTTTGAACTTTAAAGTGTAATAATTACCTCTTAACAAGTTAGAATTTTCAAAAAGAACCAAGAACATTGTTGAGAGGGTATATTAATCTTGGGTTCCTTTAATTCACAGGAACATACAAAGACAAAAAAGTGAAGTAAATGTACACCAAAGGGAGAGTGAAAATCACTTTGAGGTCAACTAATGAGTTACGAATGAGTGAAATCTAATTAATTGACCAAAGAAAGAAGAGTTGCTACCCAAGGAGTTACTAACTCATTTCTCAATTTTGAACCATGGACTAAATATTTCATTCCAATAGGAGGATTGAAATCTTTGAAATATCCATCTGATTCAAGTCCTATTTTCCCATCACCAGGCCCGCCTTGTCGTAGACTGTGGATTCTCTTTCATGCATGCTGCTCCGGTTTTCCAGAATTTCACACTCAATTACGCTGTTAGGAGGCTCGATCTGGGTGGAAAAGCCCTAACTAACAATTTAAAGGAGTTGGTTTCTTACCGTGCTGTTAATGTTATGGATGAGACCTTCGTTATGGACGATGTGAAGGAGAAGTTGTGCTTCGTTTCACTTGATGTCGCCCGTGATTTGCAGGTTGCAAGGCATTGTTATGGTTTGAAATAGCTTCTATTGTGTTGTGTTGCTTGTTTAATGTTTGTTGTTGTTATTGTTTGAAATAGCTTCTATTGTGATTTCTTGCTTGTTTTATGTTTGTTGTGCTAGTAAATTGTGAAATTGTTTCACAGATTTCGGATAATTATGGTCCATAAAGAAGCTGGAAATCACTTTTGAGTTTGTTGGGTAGTTTTCCTTTTTTAAGAATTGTGACATGTTCATCACTTTAGTTTGTAGGTTTTACAGCCAGTTTAGTGTGATCCGGTAAGAAGTGATTAGAAAACAGTGAAAAAGAACTATCTCGGTTGGATTGCAAAATGAGGTGAGAAATGGTGTGAAAGGAAGAGAAATGAGAGAAAGATAACTCTATCATTCTCGCTAGATTTATTTGTCAGCAGAAATAGTGAGAATTGGTTCTCACATATCAGTCGTCTTATTTAGCATAATAGGGAGATTGCCGATCAAATACATGTGAGAAAAAGAAATATTGCCGACGATCGGTTTTTTTCTTTTCTCAAAGACATGGGGCTCAAAACCCTTTCTTTTTCTTTCCCTTGTTCTAGTATTTTTAGCTGAATAGCTATTTGAGCTCAATTTTTGAATCATGTACAAGTGAATTGTTTGATGGCTTTCAGATTTTTGTGATGTTTTCTCGCATTTCGAATCTTGAACTTCAGGACTTCTGGTTCAAAATGTCTAATTTCTAGTTGGTTCAGAAGTGCTGAATTATATCATCTAATGTCATTACAGAAAACCTGGGAGGGACAATTACTTCAGGTGCACATATGTGCTTCCAGATGGAGTCACGCATATGAAGGGTTTTGTAAAAGACCCAGATGAAGCTAATCGATATTTGGCTTCAGAGGATGGAGCCCTGAAAGACGATGTGGAATATCCAGCGGTTACAGAAAAAGCTGAGGATAGAAAGAAAGTTGATCTAACCAAAAATGTACCCCTCATCAGCCTCCTGAATAGCTTCCTATCTAGTATGTCATACTTCAATGTCTAACTTTCTTTGCAGGACAGCAGGAGTTTAGCTTGACAAATGAACGCTTCCTTGTGCCAGAAATGATTTTCCGTCCTGCTGATTTAGGTATGTTTTAGATTCTAGTAAAGCATTTCCGTTATTTATTAGACTAATCTGAGTTGTTCTAACCTTTTTCTGATGTCACGTGATGCCTGTTAACTGAAGACTAAGACATGGACTTTTGTTGATTCTACCGGACTAAGAAAGGAACGTATATCTTATTAAATGGTGAATGTATTCAATGGGCCAGACAATAAGTGGTTCGACTGAAAGAGTGAAAGACTTGTGCCAAGACATAAGTAGCTTCTCCCAAAGGAAAGATCAAGTCAATACGGGCAAAGGAAGTACTATTAGATAGTAGCTACCCTCATCCTGAGTTTTTTTCAATAAGTGAATTCTAAGAAACTTGCAACATGGCAAGTTTTGTATTACGCATGTCTTGGCTGTTATACTTTCGTATGTGGTTAGGGAGAATGAGACAGAATGTTCTAATTTTGATTTTGTGATTAATTTATGTGGATAAAGAGGGAAGGTATTTTTGATGTAATAGATTAATTGCCTAGTTCTTGTTTGACTGAACCTTCTGCTTGGGCCATTGGATGTTCTGCAGGAATGAACCAGGCCGGACTTGCAGATTGTATTGTTCGAGCTGTCAATTCCTGCCATGTTTATCTTCACCCTGTACTTTATGAGAGGTATTGTTGGGACCTTATTTGGTTGAGTTTCCTGAATCGTTTGGCAAAATACTGTTCAGAAAATTGTTTGTGGAAGAAAACTCAAACTTTTATGATAGCATGCATCTTCTAGGGAAAAAAAAAAGGTTTTCAAAATTTGTAAAATACTCCCTCCTTCCCATATTGCTGGTCTTGTACGGGAATCCTGGAAGAAATCTTGCTTGAGTTAATGAAGATTATTTCGTTTATTGACCTGGTATCCTTTACTCTTTGTTCTGACCTGCTTTTTACAGCATTATTTTGACTGGTGGAAGCACTTTATTTCCTCGATTTGCAGAAAGACTGTAAGCTTTAACTTTGGTTCTCGTCCCTGAGTTCTTTCTGTATCATATGTGATATGTGCCTTTTGGACTATATTTGAGATTGATTGTGTAAATGCAGAGAAAGGGACCTCCGGCCTCTTGTCCCTGATGACTATCAAGTGAAAATAACCACTCAAGAAGAGTAAAACCGCTTGACATGGAAAATCTCTGTCGAAAGGATGTTACTACTTGTGATTTCCAACTAATTAAAGCATGCATTGCTTGTGCAGTCCCATACTAGGTGTTTGGCGAG
Source organism: Vaccinium myrtillus (assembly GCA_016920895.1). Lineage (NCBI taxonomy): Eukaryota > Viridiplantae > Streptophyta > Magnoliopsida > Ericales > Ericaceae > Vaccinium > Vaccinium myrtillus. The sequence goes on from CM029276.1 coordinate 7,435,366, forward strand.
GAGGTTCACTTCTAGCATCTAGTCCTATTTTGACTCAATGTGCGTCACCAAAGCCGAGTACGAGGAGCTTGGGTCTGCTCGGTGTCGCAGGCGGTTCTTTCATTAAATCTGAAGTATTGAAGGTATTTTACCCTTATTTCCTTCTATTATGTTCAACTTGACCAAGGGTGGTATAGAGATGGAAATTTGGAACTCCTGTGCCATTTCATACCTTATTTAGTGCAAGTCCACCCCATGGCCATTTTTCTTGCCTGTGCCATAATTTGGCAAAATTCAAGTCCGCCCGCTGCCATTTCTTCACGTCATCCAGGCCATTTGATTTGCATTGAAAATGAGATTAGTTTAGTCCAATGGTCAGTATTTAGAACTGAACCAGTGCAACAACATTGCTGTTTTTTGGAATTTTGACACTGTAGCAAGCCAAAAAATGACTTTCGAGGGGAAATTCCACTTATGGCCCTTGTTTGTGCACCTCAGTGGTGGTTTGACGGTAAATAAATCACAAATCCAAGGCTATTTCACAATCCAAGGTTCCAACCATGAACCTGCCCCTACGTGGCTCCGTCCTTTTATTTTTCTAAATGGACACGTGGCTCCATCTACGTAGCATGGCTAAAAGTAGGAAAATAGTACTGGGTCATTTGGATTTGTTAGTTCATTTATTGAGTTCGTGTCACTTTTCAAATGATTATATCTTATAATTTATAATATTTTGTGTAATTTTAAAAAACATTTTACTATAGATGTAATAGAGATAATCAAGAGCTATCAAATAAGATCGATATTGATTATTGGATATATAATTACTTGCCAATTTAAAGATATCATTAATTTTTTATTCGGTTACAATAGAATGAGGGACAAACAAATCCGGATGGAAGGAGTATGCGAGAATCTTCATCTCTCTCTTTTAGAAATGCACTTTAAATTTTTTCTTTCTTATTATTGTTTAAAATTATAAGAAGTACTTATACGCCCTTAAGTTTTTTTTTTTTTTTTTGTTAAATTAAAATTTTAAGAAAGTAGAATGCAAAAATTATTTTTCCTATCACAAATCTCTCTCTCTCTAATCGAGTCATCTTCATCTCTTCATCTTTACTTTCCATTTTTTCCTTCTTCTATTTGTATCTTTCATATAAGCACTAAAAGATGGAGTAAATTCTATAGTGCACTGATAACGAAGTGGAGTGCCAAATTATTTGGACCTGTCGTCAACATTTCATTGGGAATCAATGCAACCATGCCATGCCGGGGGGGATGAGTTGGCTTGATGCATATGTTATTTTAGGGTTACCGTTAGTGGTGTCTGGCTCTCTTTGTTTTTGCAATCATCATCAACCGAATAAGGAATGTTTAATTGACTTCCTTGGGAGAAGTCTAGGAAAAGGTTACGATACACACTTCTCATTTGGACGTGTATCATACACACCTCTATAAAAATTAAATTTTTTTTTATAAAAGTTACAATTTTTTTTTAATGAAAGTTACGAGACACATCAAAATGTTACGAATCATATTATTGAAAAGTAACGAAAAACTAAAAATGTTACGATTGTCAATGAGGTGACACAACCTGGACCATACAAAAAGTGCATATGGTACACACCTTTAATGAGTGTGTATTGTAGCCATTTTAAGTTTAATATGGATCGTTTTCTAATCCAACACTTTGTTAAATGCATTAATAATCCTGCGAGATAACTACAAATATATTTTAGAGACATTGACGCCACACAAAATACGAAGAGCGGATCCGCTGTCCCGAACTCTTTGTCCTAACTCCATGTCCTATCCATCCGAGTCGTCTATCCAAGCAATCAACGCGCGGCTCGAATTACTAAAATTACTAATTTAAATTTTTTAATATACGACGACGAGATTTCTCTCAACATATCGTTCAATACTCCCGACATCATTACCCCAACAGTCACTTAAGTGTTATGATACCGACATTTTACTAGTATTCTATAAACAAGTACGTTAATCTCAAACGAATCTTAATTATATTTTTGTGGAATGAATTCCAAGTACTAATTGAACACGAGTAGAATTTTGTGGAAAAAATGGTGGTGCAAGATCTAAACTTGCGCACAGATGCGCTTAGCTAGCATCTCATGTAGAAACACGAGCCAAAAGGACCCGGCTTCTCAGCTGTTCAGAAAAAGAGACGCCATTGTCATTATATCCCAACCATTCATCTTTGTATTCAACAGATCAAAATTTAAAAAGACACTTTCTCAGGAAGAACCTTTTTTTTTTCCCCGGAAAAATAATCTTTTCTAAAATTTAAATTGTCGTTTTAAATATCTCAAATTTCTCTTGGACAAAATTTTTAGACTTTCGAGGGAAAATAATTTGGGTGTTCTGAAATAAAATAAAACAAAACCAAAAAATTTTGCTAAAAGCTCGCTCTGTTGAATAACATGTTCTCAGTTTTTCTGAATTTTGTTTTCTTGAAACTGGAAATTCATCATTGTGTTTCCAGTGTAATAAAAGATACTAATTGTCAAAAATAGTGTTGTGGTCACCACTCCTTATAATGCATGACATGCATTTTCCCCCTATTCTGATTTTAACCCATGTGATTAACTGGTTAAGCCAAATGACCAAATTGGCCTTATGCATTTTCCCTTATTCTTACTTTAACCCATGTGATTAAGTCCCTCTAGACCATGACTCATCTTCCAACAAAACAATTGAGAAAAATTTGGGTACTTGGATGGGTATCACGTGACAGTATTCGTTGTGTATCTCAGTCGTCACGTGATACCCAATTTTCACGTCACGACTGAGATACAATAGACCACCCTGAGCTGACAAATACCGCTTTAACCAATTTCATGTGCCAGCTGCCGAGCTACTTCTATATAAAGGTGAGATCAGTAGAGTATATATTTCTTCCTCCTGCCACCCTTTCAAATACCTCTCCGGCCACACAATGGCGTCTGTCTACCTCTACCAAGTGCTCTTCTTTTTGCTTCTTGTTGTCCTCAGCTCCAACGGAAGGGGTATTCCACCTTCCGCGAACACCATCATAGCCAAATCACCCACCGTTGTTAATAATTTTACAACGGTCAACAACAACTACTTCCCCGCCAACCCTTTTGTTTATTCCCCGGAAGCGCCGCACCATTCCAAAGAGACTTCGGTGAACTGTTGACGGACTTCGACCTGAAAACTTTTCTGGATGTAATAACCGCTGTTCTGGGTATTACGGTGTTCGTCATGCTTATTTGGAAAATGTGCTCCTCTTGCGGAGGACAGTCCCCTCAAAATTTCGATCCCCGTGTTGGTGAGCTGGTCCTGGAGGCGCTGGTGGGGCAAGCGGGGGATGAAAGAAGTGCCTTCCAAGGGGCTGAATGATGTTCCCCCAGGGGCTGAACAATGTTCCCGCCTAGCTGTTGGCCGAACATAGTTTCGCCTAGGGCTCGAACAAGTTGTCGCCGAAGATCCTCGCCGAGGGCATGAAGATAGTTCTCCCTAGGGGTTGAGCAATGTTCCTGCCTAGCCGTTGGCCGAACAACGCTCCCACCTAGGGGCAGAACACTCCCCTCCTAGGGGATGAAAGAAGTCACTTCCAAGGGGCTGAATTTAGTCCCCCCTAGGGGTTGAACGATGTTCTCGCCTAGCTGTTGGCCAAACATAGTTCCCCCTAGGGGTCGAACAAGTTGTCGTCGAAGATCCTCGCCGAGAGCATGAAGATGGTTCCCCCTACAAGCTTGAATCTTCGATCTACAACACCCAATTCACAATGGAGTTTTGTTAAAGGTTAGGGTTTAGGGGCGTCCATTTTTTCTTCTTCCGTTAACAAAGGAGGCAGAGGAGAAGAGTAAAAAAATTTAGCAGCGTTTGAAGTAAAATGGAAACTTACAAAATGGTGGTTTTGGAAAACCACTATAGCTTGGAGTGCCAGCATCAATTTTTGAAGTGCGATTATTAATTCCCTTTATTTTGTCATTTTTTGGAGTATAAATAGGGGAAGTGATCATCCATCCTTGTAGTAACAATGGTCTACTTAGTCTTGGTCTTCTTTGTGCTCATGAACCCTAACGCCACCGAACAATCTCCGACTACCACCAACACCTACCCTACTCCGACTGCCGAACCAACTCCCACCACCACCATGACGTACCCAACTCTGACAACCACTAACTCATCCATGGCCACCACCGTATACAGCAACTACACGGTGATAAACTTCCCCGCTAACGCTGATCACCCTGGCAATGCCACCGAACAACCTCCGACTACCACCATCACCTACCCTACTCCGATTGCCGAAACAACTCCCACCACCACCACGGCGTACCCAACTCTGACAACCACCAACTCATCCATGGCCACCACTGTATACAACAACTACACGGTGATAAACTTCCCCGCTAACGTTGATCACCCCACCAACGCTGATCACCCCGCCAACGCTTACCCCGAAGCGCCGACGGGGAATATTTCATCCGAAAAATGGGTTAACGACTCTGTGAAATGGTTTTTAGAGTTAATAGTCCATGTTCTGACTCTAATAGTTTTTAGCCTGAGTATTTGGAGATGGTACTCCTCCCGTGGGAAGAAGGCCTCCCATCAAAGTCAAGATCTCCGCTGTGGAACCATTGAAGGTGGAGGCAGCGGCGGCGGCGATGTTGAAAATGGTCGCGGCGGCGGCGGCGATGAGCCGAACCTGTTGGAATTTGCTGAGGTGCTGCAGGGGGTTGCCAATTAAATGAGTGCAAGCGTTGGCGGTCAACAATTGTTAATAATTTTACAACGGTCAACAACTACTTCCCCGCCAACCCTTTTGTTTATTCCCCGGAAGCGCCGCACCATTCGAAAGAGACTTCCGGTGAACTGTTGACGGACTTCGCCCTGAAAACTTTTCTGGAAGTAATAACCGCTGTTCTGGGTATTACGGTGTTCATCATGCTTATTTGGAAAATGTGCTCCTCTTGCGGAGGACAGTCCCCTCAAAATTTCGACCCCCGTGTTGGTGAGCCGGTCCTGGAGGCGCTGGTGGGGCAAGCGGAGGATGAAAGAAGTCCCTTCCAAGGGGCTGAACGATGTTCCCCCCCAGGGGCTGAACGATGTTCCCACCTAGCTGTTGGCCGAACATAGTTCCGCCTAGGGGACGAACAAGTTGTCGCTGAAGATCCTCGCCGAGGCAATGAAGATAGTTCTCCCTAGGGGTTTAGCAATGTTCCTGCCTAGCCGTTGGCCGAACAGCGCTCCCACCTAGGGGCAGAACACTCCCCTCCTGGGGGATGAAAGAAGTCCCTTTCAAGGGGCTGAATTTAGTTCCCCCTAGAGGTTGAACGATGTTCTCGCCTAGCTGTTGGCCAAACATAGTTCCCCCTAGGGGTCGAACAAGTTGTCGCCGAAGATTCTCGCCGAGGGCATGAAGATAGTTTCCCCTAGGGGTTGGGCAATGTTCTAGCCTAGCCGTTGGCCGAACAGCGCTCCCACCTAGGGGCTGAACACTCCCCTCATGGGGGATGAAAAAGTCCCTTCCAAGGGGCTGAAGTTAGTTCCCCCAGAGCTGAACGATGTTCCCGTAGTTCCGCCTAGCTGTTGGTCGAACATAGTTCCGCCTACGGCTCGAACAAGTTGTCGCCGAAAATCCTCGCCGAGGGGATGAAGATAGTTCCCCCTAGGGGTTGAGCAATGTTCCTGCCTAGCCGTTGGCCGAACAACGCTCCCACCTAGGGGCAGAACACTCCCCTCCTAGGGGATGAAAGAAGTCCCTTCCTAGGGACTGAAGTTAGTTCCCCCTAAGGGTTGAACGATGTTCCCGCCTAGCTTTTGGCCGAACATAGTTCCCCCTAGGGGTCGAACAAGTTGTCGTCGAAGATCCTCGCCGAGAGCATGAAGATGGTTCCCCCTACAAGCTTGAATCTTCGATCTACAACACCCAATTCACAATGGAGTTTTGTTACAGGTTAGGGTTTAGGGCGTCCATTTTTTCTTCTTCCGTTAACAAAGGAGGCAGAGGAGAAGAGTAAAAAAATTTAGGAGCGTTTGAAGTAAAATGGAAACTTACAAAATGGTGGTTTTGGAAAATCACAATGGCTTGGAGTGCCAACATCAATTTTTGAAGTGCGATTATTAATTCCCTTTATTTTGTCATTTTTTGGAGTATAAATAGGGAAAGTGATCATCCATCCTTGTAGTAACAATGGTCTACTTAGTCTTGGTCTTCTTTGTGCTCATGAACCCTAACGCCACCGAACAACCTCCGACTACCACCAACACCTACCCTACTCCGACTGCCGAACCAACTCCCACCACCACCATGACGTACCCAACTCTGACAACCACTAACTCATCCATGGCCACCACCGTATACAGCAACTACACGGTGATAAACTTCCCCGCTAACACTGATCACCCTTCCAACGCCACCGAACAACCTCCGACCACCACCATCACCTACCCTACTCCGACTGCCGAACCAACTCCCACCACGACGACGACGTACCCAACTCTGACAACCACCAACTCATCCATGGCCACCACCGTATACAGCAACTACACGGTGATAAACTTCCCCGTTAACGTTGATCACCCCACCAACGCTGATCACCCCGCCAACGCTTATCCCGAAGCGCCGACGAGGAATATTTCAACCGAAATATGGGTAAACGACTCTGTGAAATGGTTTTTAGAGTTAATAGTCCATGTTCTGACTCTAATAGTTTTAGCCTAAGTATTTGGAGATGGTGCTCCTCCCGTGGGAAGAAGGCCTCCCATCAAAATCAAGATCTTCGCTATGGAACCATTGAAGGCGGAGGCAGCGGCGGCCGCGATGTTGAAAATGGTCGCGGCGGCGGCGGCGATAAGCCGAACCTGTTGGAAATTGCTGAGGTGCTGCAGGGGGTTGCCAATTAAATGAGTGCAAGCGTTGGCAGTCAACAATTGTTAATAATTTTACAACGGTCAACAACAACTACTTCCCCGCCAACCCTTTTGTTTATTTCCCGGAAGCGCCGCACCATTCCAAAGAGACTTCCGGTGAACTGTTGACGGACTTCACCCTGAAAACTTTTCTGTAAGTAATAACCGTTGTTATGGGTATTACGGTGTTTATCATGCTTATTTGGTAAATGTGCTCCACTTGCGTAGGACAGTCCCCTCAAAATTTCGATTCCCGCGTTGGTGAGCCGGTCCTGGAGGCGCTGGTGGGGCAAGCGGGGGATGAAAAAAGTCCCTTCCAAGGATTGAACGATGTTCGGCCAACAGCTAGGCGAGAACATCGTTCAACCCTTAGGGGGAACTAACTTCAGCCCCTTATAAGGGACTTCTTTCATCCCCTAGGAGGGGAGTGTTCTGCCCCTAGGTGGGAGCGTTGTTCGGCCAACGGCTAGGCAGGAACATTGCTCAACCCCTAGGGGGAACTATCTTCATGCCCTCGGCGAGGATTTTCGGCGACAACTTGTTCGAGCCGTAGGCGGAACTATGTTCGGCCAACAGTTAGGCGGGAACATCGTTCAGCCCTGGGGGAACTAACTTCAGCCCCTTGGAAGGGACTTTTTTCATCCCCCATGAGGGGAGTGTTCTGCCATTAGGTGGGAGCGTTGTTCGGCCAACGGCTAGGCAAGAACATTGCCCAACCCCTAGGGGGAACTATCTTCATGCCCTCGGCGAGAATCTTCGGCGACAACTTGTTGGACCCCTAGGGGGAACTATGTTTGGCCAACAGCTAGGCGAGAACATCGTTCAACCCCTAGGGGGAACTAAATTCAGCCCCTTGAAAGGGACTTGTTTCATCCCCCAGGAGGGGAGTGTTCTGCCCCTAGGTGGGAGCGTTGTTCGGCCAACGGCAAGACAGGAACATTGCTCAACCCCTAGGGAGAACTATCTTCATGCCCTCGGCGAGGATCTTCGGCGACAACTTGTTTGAGCCCTAGGTGGAACTATGTTCGGCCAACAGCTAGGCGGGAACATCGTTCAGCCCGTGGGGGGAACATCGTTCAGCCCCTTGGAAGGGACTTCTTTCATCCCCTGCTTGCCCCACTAGCGCCTCCAAGACCGGCTCACCAACACGGGGATCGAAATTTTGAGGGGACTGGCCTCCGCAAGAGGAGCACATTTTCCAAATAAGCATGATGAACACCGTAATACCCAGAACAGCGGTTATTACTTCCAGAAAAGTTTTCAGGGCGAAGTCCGTCAACAGTTCACCGGAAGTCTCTTTCGAATGGTGCGGCGCTTCCGGGGAATAAACAAAAGGGTTGGCGGGGAAGTAGTTGTTGACCGTTGTAAAATTATTAACAATTGTTGACCGCCAACGCCTGCACTCATTTAATTGACAACCCCTGCAGCACCTCAGCAAATTCCAACAGGTTCGGCTCATCACCGCCGCCGCCGCGACCATTTTCAACATCACCGCCGCCGCTGCCTCCGCCTTCAATGGTTCCATAGTGGAGATCTTGATTTTTATGGGAGGCCTTCTTCCCACGTGAGGAGCACCATCTCCAAATGCTCAGGCTAAAAACTATTAGAGTCAGAACATGGACTATTAACTCTAAAAACTATTTCACAGAGTCGTTTACCCATTTTTCGGTTGAAATATTTCCCGTCGGCGCTTCGGGGTAAGCGTTGGCGGGGTGATCAGCGTTGGTGGGGTGATCAACGTTAGCGGGGAAGTTTATCACCGTGTAGTTGCTGTATACGGTGGTGGCCATGGATGAGTTGGTGGTTGTCAAAGTTGGGTGCGTCGTCGTCGTGGTGGAAGTTGGTTCGGCAGTCGGAGTAGGGTAGGTGATGGTGGTAGTCGGAGGTTGTTCGGTGGCGTTGGCAGGGTGATCAGTGTTAGCGGGGAAGTTTATCACCGTGTAGTTGCTGTATACGGTGATGGCCATGGATGAGTTAGTGGTTGTCAGAGTTGGGTACGTCATGGTGGTGGTGGGAGTTGGTTCGGCAGTCGGAGTAGGGTAGGTGTTGGTGGTGGTGGGAGTTGGTTCGGCAGACGGAGTAGGGTAGGTGTTGGTGGTAGTCGGAGGTTGTTCGGTGGCGTTAGGGTTCATGAGCACAAAGAAGACCAAGACTAAGTACACCATTGTTACTACAAGGATGGATGATCACTTCCCCTATTTATACTCCAAAAAATGACAAAATAAAGGGAATTAATAATCGCACTTCAAAAATTGATGCTGGCACTCCAAGCTATAGTGGTTTTCCAAAACGACCATTTTGTAAGTTTCCATTTTACTTCAAACGCTGCTAAATTTTTTTACTCTTCTCCTCTGCCTCCTTTGTTAACGGAAGAAGAAAAAATGGACGCCCCTAAACCGTAACCTTTAACAAAATTCCATTGTGAATTGGGTGTTGTAGATCGAAGATTCAAGCTTGTAGGGGGAACCATCTTCATGCTCTCGGCGAGGATCTTCGACGACAACTTGTTCGACCCCTAGGGGGAACTATGTTTGGCCAACAGCTAGGCGAGAACATCGTTCAACCCCTAGGGGGGACTAGATTCAGCCCCTTGGAAGTGACTTCTTTCATCCCCTAGGAGGGGAGTGTTCTGCCCCTAGGTGGGAGCGTTGTTCGGCCAACGGCTAGGCAGGAACATTGCTCAACCCCTAGGGGGAACTATCTTCATCCCCTCGGCGAGGATTTTCGGCGACAACTTGTTCGAGCCGTAGGCGGAACTATGTTCGACCAACAGCTAGGCGGAACTACGGGAACATCGTTCAGCCCTGGGGGAACTAACTTCAGCCCCTTGGAAGGGACTTTTTCATCCCCCATGAGGGGAGTGTTCAGCCCCTAGGTGGGAGCGTTGTTCGGCCAACGGCTAGGCTAGAACATTGCCCAACCCCTAGGGGAAACTATCTTCATGCCCTCGGCGAGAATCTTCGGCGACAACTTGTTCGACCCCTAGGGGGGACTATGTTTGGCCAACAGCTAGGCGAGAACATCGTTCAACCCCTAGAGGGAACTAAATTCAGCCCCTTGAAAGGGACTTCTTTCATCCCCCAGGAGGGGAGTGTTCTGCCCCTAGGTGGGAGCGCTGTTCGACCAACGGCTAGGCAGGAACATTGCTCAACCCCTAGGGAGAACTATCTTCATTGCCTCGGCGAGGATCTTCAGCGACAACTTGTTCGTCCCCTAGGCGGAACTATGTTCGGCCAACAGCTAGGTGGGAACATCGTTCAGCCCCTGGGGGGGAACATCGTTCAGCCCCTTGGAAGGGACTTCTTTCATCCTCCGCTTGCCCCACCAGCGCCTCCAGGACCGGCTCACCAACACGGGGGTCGAAATTTTGAGGGGACTGTCCTCCGCAAGAGGAGCACATTTTCCAAATAAGCATGATGAACACCGTAATACCCAGAACAGCGGTTATTACTTCCAGAAAAGTTTTCAGGGCGAAGTCCGTCAACAGTTCACCGGAAGTCTCTTTGGAATGGTGCGGCGCTTCCGGGGAATAAACAAAAGGGTTGGCGGGGAAGTAGTTGTTGACCGTTGTAAAATTATTAACAATTGTTGACCGCCAACGCTTGCACTCATTTAATTGGCAACCCCCTGCAGCACCTCAGCAAATTCCAACAGGTTCGGCTCATCGCCGCCGCCGCCGCGACCATTTTCAACATCGCCGCCGCCGCTGCCTCCACCTTCAATGGTTCCACAGCGGAGATCTTGACTTTGATGGGAGGCCTTCTTCCCACGGGAGGAGTACCATCTCCAAATACTCAGGCTAAAAACTATTAGAGTCAGAACATGGACTATTAACTCTAAAAACCATTTCACAGAGTCGTTAACCCATTTTTCGGATGAAATATTCCCCGTCGGCGCTTCGGGGTAAGCGTTGGCGGGGTGATCAGCGATTGGTGGGGTGATCAACGTTAGCGGGAAGTTTATCACCGTGTAGTTGTTGTATACAGTGGTGGCCATGGATGAGTTGGTGGTTGTCAGAGTTGGGTACGCCGTGGTGGTGGTGGGAGTTGTTTCGGCAATCGGAGTAGGGTAGGTGATGGTGGTAGTCGGAGGTTGTTCGGTGGCATTGCCAGGGTGATCAGCGTTAGCGGGGAAGTTTATCACCGTGTAGTTGCTGTATACGGTGGTGGCCATGGATGAGTTAGTGGTTGTCAGAGTTGGGTACGTCATGGTGGTGGTGGGAGTTGGTTCGGCAGTCGGAGTAGGGTAGGTGTTGGTGGTAGTCGGAGATTGTTCGGTGGCGTTAGGGTTCATGAGCACAAAGAAGACCAAGACTAAGTAGACCATTGTTACTACAAGGATGGATGATCACTTCCCCTATTTATACTCCAAAAAATGACAAAATAAAGGGAATTAATAATCGCACTTCAAAAATTGATGCTGGCACTCCAAGCTATAGTGGTTTTCCAAAACCACCATTTTGTAAGTTTCCATTTTACTTCAAACGCTCCTAAATTTTTTTACTCTTCTCCTCTGCCTCCTTTGTTAACGAAAGAAGAAAAAATGAACGCCCCTAAACCCTAAACCCTAACCTTTAACAAAACTCCATTGTGAATTGGGTGTTGTAGATCGAAGATTCAAGCTTGTAGGGGGAACCATCTTCATGCTCTCGGCGAGGATCTTCGACGACAACTTGTTCGACCCCTAGGGGGAACTATGTTTGGCCAACAGCTAGGCGAGAACATCGTTCAACCCCTAGGGGGGACTAAATTCAGCCCCTTGGAAGTGACTTCTTTCATCCCCTAGGAGGGGAGTGTTCTGCCCCTAGGTGGGAGCGTTGTTCGGCCAACGGCTAGGCAGGAACATTGCTCAACCCCTAGGGAGAACTATCTTCATGCCCTCGGCGAGGATCTTCGGCGACAACTTGTTCGAGCCCTAGGCGAAACTATGTTCGGCCAACAGCTAGGCGGGAACATTGTTCAGCCCCTGGGGGAACATCATTCAGCCCCTTGGAAGGCACTTCTTTCATCCCCCGCTTGCCCCACCAGCGCCTCCAGGACCAGCTCACCAACACGGGGATCGAAATTTTGAGGGGACTGTCCTCCGCAAGAGGAGCACATTTTCCAAATAAGCATGACGAACACCGTAATACCCAGAACAGCGGTTATTACATCCAGAAAAGTTTTCAGGTCGAAGTCCGTCAACAGTTCACCGGAAGTCTCTTTGGAATGGTGCGGCGCTTCCGGGGAATAAACAAAAGGGTTGGCGGGGAAGTAGTTGTTGTTGACCGTTGTAAAATTATTAACAACGGTGGGTGATTTGGCTATGATGGTGTTCGCGGAAGGTGGAATACCCCTTCCGTTGGAGCTGAGGACAACGAGAAGCAAAAAGAAGAGCACTTGGTAGAGGTAGACAGACGCCATTGTGTGGCCGGAGAGGTATTTGAAAGGGTGGCAGGAGGAAGAAATATATACTCTACTGATCTCACCTTTATATAGAAGTAGCTCGGCAGCTGGCACATGAAATTGGTTAAAGCGGTATTTGTCAGCTCAGGGTGGTCTATTGTATCTCAGTCGTGACGTGAAAATTGGGTATCACGTGACGACTGAGATACACAACGAATACTGTCACGTGATACCCATCCAGTACCCAAATTTTTCTCAATTGTTTTGTTGGAAGATGAGCTGCGGTCTAGAGGGACTTAATCACATGGGTTAAAGTAAGAATAAGGGAAAATGCATAAGGCCAATTTGGTCATTTGGCTTAACCAGTTAATCACATGGGTTAAAATCAGAATAGGGGGAAAATGCATGTCATGCATTATAAGGAGTGGTGACCACAACACTATTTTTGACAATTAGTATCTTTTATTACACTGGAAACACAATGATGAATTTCCAGTTTCAAGAAAACAAAATTCAGAAAAACTGAGATCATGTTATTCAACAGAGCGAGCTTTTAGCAAATTTTTTTGGTTTTGTTTTATTTTATTTCAGAACACCCAAATTATTTTCCCTCGAAAGTCTAAAAATTTTGTCCAAGAGAAATTTGAGATATTTAAAACGACAATTTAAATTTTAGAAAAGATTATTTTTCCGGGGGAAAAAAAAAGGTTCTTCCTGAGAAAGTGTCTTTTTAAATTTTGATCTGTTGAATACAAAGATGAATGGTTGGGATATAATGACAATGGCGTCTCTTTTTCTGAACAGCTGAGAAGCCGGGTCCTTTTGGCTCGTGTTTCTACATGAGATGCTAGCTAAGCGCATCTGTGCGCAAGTTTAGATCTTGCACCACCATTTTTTCCACAAAATTCTACTCGTGTTCAATTAGTACTTGGAATTCATTCCACAAAAATATAATTAAGATTCGTTTGAGATTAACGTACTTGTTTATAGAATACTAGTAAAATGTCGGTATCATAACACTTAAGTGACTGTTGGGGTAATGATGTCGGGAGTATTGAACGATATGTTGAGAGAAATCTCGTCGTCGTATATTAAAAAATTTAAATTAGTAATTTTAGTAATTCGAGCCGCGCGTTGATTGCTTGGATAGACGACTCGGATGGATAGGACATGGAGTTAGGAGAAAGAGTTCGGGACAGCGGATCCGCTCTTCGTATTTTGTGTGGCGTCAATGTCTCTAAAATATATTTGTAGTTATCTGCAGCATTATTAATGCATTTAACAGTGTTGGATTAGAAAACGATCCATATTAAACTTCTGGAAATGGCTACAATACACTCATTAAAGGTGTGTACCATATGCACTTTTTGTATGGTCCAGGTTGTGTCACCTCATTGACAATCGTAACATTTTTAGTTTTTCGTTACTTTTCAATAATATGATTCGTAACATTTTGATGTGTCTCGTAACTTTCATTAAAAAAAAATTGTAACTTTTATAAAAAAAAATTTAATTTTTATAGAGGTGTGTATGATACACGTCCAAATGAGAAGTGTGTATCGTAACCTTTTCCTAGACTTCTCCCAAGGAAGTCAATTAAACATTCCTTATTCGGTTGCTGATGATTGCAAAAACAAAGAGAGCCAGACACCACTAACGGTAACCCTAAAATAACATATGCATCAAGCCAACTCATCCCCCCCGGCATGGCATGGTTGCATTGATTCCCAATGAAATGTTGACGACAGGTCCAAATAATTTGGCACTCCACTTCGTTATCAGTGCACTATAGAATTTACTCCATCTTTTAGTGCTTATATGAAAGATACAAATAGAAGAAGGAAAAAATGGAAAGTAAAGATGAAGAGATGAAGATGACTCGATTAGAGAGAGAGAGAGAGAGATTTGTGATAGGAAAAATAATTTTTGCATTCTACTTTCTTAAAATTTTAATTTAACAAAAAAAAAAAAAAAAACTTAGGGCGTATAAGTACTTCTTATAATTTTAAACAATAATAAGAAAGAAAAATTTAAAGTGCATTTCTAAAAGAGAGAGATGAAGATTCTCGCATACTCCTTCCATCCGAATTTGTTTGTCCCTCATTCTATTGTAACCGAATAAAAAATTAATGATATCTTTAAATTGGCAAGTAATTATATATCCAATAATCAATATCGATCTTATTTGATAGCTCTTGATTATCTCTATTACATCTATAGTAAAATGTTTTTTAAAATTACACAAAATATTATAAGATATAATCATTGGAAAAGTGACACGAACTCAATAAATGAACTAACAAATCCAAATGACCCAGTACTATTTTCCTACTTTTAGCCATGCTACGTAGATGGAGCCACGTGTCCATTTAGAAAAATAAACAGACGGAGCCACATAGGGGCAGGTTCATGGTTGGAACCTTGGATTGTGAAATAGCTTTGGATTTGTGATTTATTTACCGTCAAACCACCACTGAGGTGCACAAACAAGGGCCATAAGTGGAATTTCCCCTCGAAAGTCATCCCCACCCACTGGCAGAAGGAGAGTTCCAGAGAGAGCTAGAGGGAGAGAGAGAGTGGTATTATGCTAGCAGTTTATATGGAAAACGTCAAATTTTGGGCGACAAATTTTTTTTTTTTGCTCAACTATTATACGTGGGTATCGCCAAGGAATTTAAGCCAGTCATCACCAAAGCCACTCATCACAAGCAACAAAAGTTTATGTTTTAACCAATAGGGACAAAAGCGTCATTTCATGAAGGACGAAGGACGAAAGTTTCGTCCCTAAACAAGGCCTGAATACATTTTCTAAAACTACTGCCTCAGTCCCCGACTCCCAATTTGTTTGTTCATTTTCGATGTTCTTGTCATTTTTTAATATGCTTTTTCAATCTATAATGTCACCGTGATTTTGGAAGATATGAACTAATATAAACATCGAAAATTGATAAACAAATTTGGTACGGAGGGAGTAGTACTGTTAAATTTCCACTTCGAATTTGAATATATAAGTCACTAGTTGGTCGAATTCGTCTTGTTTATGAACATTGCTGAGGCAATTAAATTTATAATCTTCACATGTTCATAAGTAGTAGTAGTAGTATATTCAATTGCCGTTCTCATTCAATTGTTAGTGGTTTTAGCTACATTCTTGTCTTTCGATGTAATCAGTGCCGGATGGTGTTATGAAATGATATGATGACATTTTCAAAAAAAAAAAAAAAAAAAGTAGTAGTAGTAGTAATAATACATTTTAGGCTTGTGCTTATAAGACTTATCTACCACCTCCATTCCAAAATAATAGTAGATAAGCGTACGTACTTATAAATGTGGTATCTTGTAGCAGCATTTGCATGCGCTATGACCTATGGAAAATATAACACCAGATATAACACCAGTATCACATATAGCCATTTGTACTATGGCATAGGCATAGATAACTCTTGCACCAAAATGTTGTAGGTTGAATGAGTTTGCTCAATTCTTTATCCATACTCTCTATCGTTCGCAGCATGCCAGAGGAGACAATAGTTGCAACCCCGACATACTATAGAAGTTTTCTGTAAACAATTGTGAACAACATTGTATAACCGATATTCGTTTAAATACCAAAAAGTATAACCGATGGATTTTTTAAATACCAAAAAGCAACTCACTATGTAAATGGATTTTATGCCATAATGGATGCAAGTACGCGTACTATGTAAAAGGACGCAACATATCTCTGCGACGTACTATGTGTCAAGAGGTAGAGGTGTCAAGGCGGTAAAACGGGCACGGTATAACGGCACGGAGGCGCGGCACGGAAATGGCACGCCGAGAGGCACGGTAAAATCCGGCACGGCACACGTATAAGTTGGCACGGCCGGCACGCGGCACGGAAATGATGGCGGGCGGACGGCTAAGGAACGTGGCACGGCACGGCACGGTTTTTTGGCACCGAACGGAAGTCAACGTGGCACGAGGCATGGCACGCACGGCACACGGTTTTTATAATGGAAAAATAAAAAGGCAAAAAATAAATGTTAAATAATTTATTTGTATGTATTTTTTATAATCACAAAAATAAAAAGAATTATTTTTTGGTTGTGTAACTTGTGTTAGTGAATTATATATTTATATCAAGTTTAAAAAAAAAAAAAAATGTTAAATAATTTATTTGTATGTATTTTTTATAATCACAAAAAAAAAAATAATTTATACGACATTTTGGTTGTGTAACTTGTGTTAGTGAAGAATTGTTAAAAATTTATTTATCAATAAATTTAAAAAAAAAAAAATTTTTTAAATCAAAAAATTTGAAAAAAAATTAAAAATAAAAATTTTAAGTCATGAACAAAAAAATAAACAAAAGGGAAAAAGAAGTTCCAAAAATTTTATTGATTTATTTTATTTTATATTTTAATTTTGAGAGAGAGAGAGAGTTTGGACCAAAAAATAAAATAAGCTTTTAAAATATTTTTTGACATGTTTGATAATTGATACATTGCCTTTTATCTAATAAAGATTTTGAAAAAATACAATAAAATTTCTTTTTGTAAAAAATAAAAAAATAAAAAAATAGTGTTTTGCAACTTGTAAGTAAGTCACTAAGTCATGAACAAAAAAATAAAATAATAAAAAATTTACAAATTAAAAAAATAATTAAAAAAAATTAGGGAGAGAGAGAGATGGACAAAAAAAGAAAAAAAAATACAAATTATTTTTATAAAAAATGATAGAAATTCAAATTATAGGAATTAGATTCTTTTATTAAATTATATTATAGAAATTATTAGATGTTAAATTATAGAAATTATAGAATTATTTTTATTAAATTTGGTTATAGAAAATTATAAATTATACAAATTAAATTTGATTCGTTTCATAGTTTCACTGTCTCACTCTCACAGGAACACAATAATGGGCCTCCACTTTACGGACTAAATTTCGACGATCGGAACCGTTAGATGTGTTTAAAATGTGTTTTCAGCGTCCTATGCGAGGATTTTGCAAAAAATAATACCCAGAAGTAGTTGATCGGAGTAGGTTTTCGTAAAACTACTATACGAAAATCTGACCCGATCAAGCCCTTTTGGGTATTTTGACGATCTACACCGTTCACTATGTTTGTCTTGCTGTTATAATCACTATCGCCAAATTTGAAGTCTATCGGGTATTGAAAGCCCTTTCATCGGTACGCTGATTCATTATCAATCGACAATTTGTCCCCTTCGATCAAGTACGTAACTATAATTAAATCACTTCATTTTTTGCATGGAGGATATAATCACTCCCACTTAAAATTTAGACGGTTCCGATTCGAAAAAAACTACTCTAATGGACGTCGAGTCATGCATTATAGGACATTATTGCTCATAGATGCACCGAATGTGATCCGATCAGGTGGTTGCAGACATTTTATTGTCACCGTTTTCGGGGAGAATGATAGATTTGATAAGATATGAAATCGTAACGGTTTAGATTGAACATTCGAGAAATCGAGTATGGACCTGCTTTGTAATCCTATACATTGAACATACTTGGTTATGAACCAATCTATTATGCTATAAGATAATGTACATTAGCCACATGGCCGCAACACAATTATGACGATCCAAACCGTTCATTTTGTTTGTATTGCTGTTTTAATTACTCTCGACAAATTTGAAGTCTATCGGGCATTGAAAGTCTTTTTATCGGGACGTTGATTCATTATAAACTAAAACTTTGTCTCATTCGATCAAGTACCTAATGATAATTAATTTACTTCATTTTTTGCGTGGAGGGTATAATCACTACCACGTTAAACGTAGAAGGTTCTGATTTGAAGAAAAATACTCTGACGACCGTCGAGTAGTACAATTTTACGGCAATTTGTACCGTTGGGTGCCTAGGCATATGGTGTGACTCATGCACTAAATTTCTTACTTTGTGTAAGTAACCCCGCTGGAAAATTTCCAATCCATTCCCCTTCTCCCGCTACAAATTTTACCAAGGGTTTTACTTTTCTTTGAACTGCCGCCAAGACTTACTGGAGACCCACTCTTCTTCTCTCACGTTCCATCTTCTAGGGTTTATAGTGAGCTCTTTTTTTTTTGAACTGGAAGTCATTCATTTCATAAAGGCCCGAAAG
Organism: Vaccinium myrtillus; assembly: GCA_016920895.1. Taxonomy (NCBI): domain Eukaryota; kingdom Viridiplantae; phylum Streptophyta; class Magnoliopsida; order Ericales; family Ericaceae; genus Vaccinium; species Vaccinium myrtillus. Next base: position 7,453,750 of record CM029276.1, read on the forward strand.
CCAAGCCTTCCGGCGCATACAAGATTTCAAAACAAACGCGGAAAGAACCGATACTACTTAGGCTCGGGCACGAGCACACCACAAAAGCCACGACGGGCATGGAGCTTTGAGACACATACTGTAAAACAGACGCAGATCCATAAGAGGATCGATGCATAGGGTCCTACCCAAACTTCCATAGTAACTACCTACGGCTCAATCCAAACATTGATAGCCCCAGCTGAAATCTGTAACTTCTCGAGAAAAACCAAGCACAAATAAACTAAGAACAACTACAACAGATCTAAGAAAACAAGGGTCACCCGAGATACCCTTCTGAGTCGCACCGAGTTACCACAAGCCAGGACGAGTCGTTACCCGAGTTACCCATACTGAGTCACGCCGGGTTCCTCCAAGCCAAGACGAGCCGCTACCCGAGTTACCCATACTGAGCCGCACCGAGTTACACCAAGCCAAGACAAGTTGCTACTCCGGGAGAGAAACACAATATGGACACCATAACCGCCGCCTGCGGGATCTGGATTCTTATTCACCGAAGGGGCCCGAGCCACCCTAGTTCACCTCGGCGTCATCAAAGCCCAACCGGAGCAGTGAAATGGAAAGGGGCAGAAGAAGTTGTAGTATGGGAGAGGCGACTGGGCGGTGGTGGGCGAGGGTGGGTTTCAAATGACGGAGAGGTGAAAGAGAGTGGTGGGCGACGGGGATGAGGGGGAGGTAGGGCCGAGAGGCGGCAGCCCCACCTCCCCAGGGGTTCGATTTGTGGAGGGCGAGGTGAGGAAGGATGAGGGGAAGAGGAAGGAGTGAGGAAAGGGGATGGCTGTGGCAGAGGTAGATGGCGGCGGTGGAAAGAGATGGGGTAGGGAAAAACCCTAAGAAAACTCTCCTTAGAGAGAGAAGGTCCCGAGGGGAAAAAAATGTATCTGGACCATAGTTTATAGTGAGCTCCAATCTTCCATCTTCCAAACAAAATCAGTGCAAGCCACCCCCCCTCCCTCTCTCTCACGGGTTCTCTCTCTGTTTCTCACGATTTCTCTTTCACGTTCTCCCTCTCTCTCTCGCTCTGGCCTATGGATCTCCTTTCTTCTCTCTCCAAGAAATCTCGTCTCTTCAAATCCAATCGAAGACAGAGGGACGACACCGAAGCTGGGTATTTGGACGAAATCAAGGACTCGAATCCACGAATATTTTAGACGGGTATGTTTCGACGAAAATCGAATCGAACGGAAGCTGGATTTCTTATCAGGTATGGGCTCTTCAATAATCACATTCTCTGGTTTGATGTTTTTGATTTTTTTCGTTATTTTCTCTTTCCTTAGCCATAAATCAAAGCTAGGGTTTCAGATTTTCCGTGTGGTTCATGCCTGATAACTCTCTGTAGATTTGTCTAATAATGATGGGGTATATTGAATTGATTTGAGTTGGGTTTAGGGGAAAATGGGGGAAACGGGATTTTCTTGGTCTTTTCTTCTTCTCCTACTTGTTGTTTTGGTTCTTGGGTTTGATGGAGTAGTCAAGAGTAATGGAGGAACACTAGTTGTTTCACTTGTTTGCAATTGGAGCTTATGTACGCATTTTGGTGTCGGTGGTGTTTTGAAGACCACTCAACATTTGAGAGATGGTTTTCTTGTGTTGAACCCGCCCGTCTTCTCAAGAACAGAAGGCTTGAATTATGAAGTAAAAGCAATACACTTCAGCTGTAACTTTCTATTTCATCAGTGAAATTAAACCCATTGCAGCACATATATGGCTATCGTACTAATGGCTAACACATGACCTGTCTAGGGAATTTATCTATGACTCCAAACACAGGAGTCAGTGCAATACCTGCATCTTCACTTCAACATGATACAGAGCTTTCAAAAAATGGTTTCTGAATCATGCACGTGTTATGATGGTTCGGGGCTTGACACATATGCGAAGGGAAAAATTGCTCTTCAAAATTGGAGGTGTGCACAGAATCACACACTTAGCTGCATTCATTTCTAGATATCGATGGCGACATATTTTAATCAAGATCTTAATAAACTATGCAGGCATTTCGGGTTAGAGTGGGCATTTGTCGATCCCAAGACTCCCATTCAAATTGGGGTGAAATTCTGTGCTTGTGTACAAGAATTTTTCCCCTGGCTCGTGATGCCTCTTCGGTGGTGTATGTAAACGAGAAAAAGAAAACTATAAAGCTGGGGCCTCTTTTGGTTTTGGAAGTGGCATCCTGCAAGGACACTTATTGGTGAGGTCTTCTTAGCTAGTTGTAATTGAATTTTCATTTTGGGATACTTCATTTTTGGCATCAATAGAACAATGTGTAACATAGACCCTTTTTCATTCCATGTTGTTTTGTTCATATTGTTTCGGAAAGTCTTCTTTTCCGAAGGTGAATTGCTTTAGTCTGTTTCCATCTAATTCTGACTAGTACGTAGAGATTTTCTGGGCTGGTTAAAGCCAAATCCATGCTAACATCACCTCGCATTTGTGTTGCTAACAGGTTGGGGAAGAACGCTTCTCGATTGAGCTCGATGAGAACAACCAAGTCTGGTATGAAATACTCTCATTCTCAAAGCCAGCTCACTTTCTCTCTCTCATTGGGTACCCATATGTACATCTTAGGCAAAAGTATTTTGCGCATCAATCTACTGAAGCAACCAAGAAAAATTTGTCTCCTAGATCTTAGTAACCAACGCCATTGTATATTTGCATATGGAAGGTCTGGCATTGCAAAATTCTCTCTTTCTTTCTTTGCAGGAAACCCAGAGTGGTACTTGTACTTGCTAAGCTAATGATACAGCGAATGAGCTGGCTGCAAGGGTTCTTCAGCAGGTCTTTAGTATTTTGACCAAAACTTTAAATCTTTCTTTGCATTTCCTATTGTTTTTTTGGTAGGATGCATTGTTAAAAGTTAAAACCTCTTATTTCATTGCCAGGAGCATCAATTATATGTTGAGGTAGCAGAAGCGTTATGCGAAGAACGAATAGTATGGAGGGAATATTGGTGTCCCACTCATACTGAACAAAGTAAACCCCAGCGATTACAACTAGTCGTACAACTTATCAGCAACTTTGTTGGCTGGTGGATAATTTTTGTTACATCCCAGTTTTACTCTGGGATTCTTATTTTATTTAGAAGCAAGACGGATTGGAAAGCTCCTATAGTCAGCATAACCCGTGTTGTACCATATGATTTGAACTCACTACCCAATTTTCATTTCTGGTAGCTAGCTTTGTAGTTGTTGTACGTGCCCCATGGAACAGTTATAATTATTCGGAATTTTGTATTAGCAGGACGTTTTCAAGTTTGTATCATTTTAGATAATTTATTTGGATGGATTAAGATGTTTCATCTTTATAATAGATGGACTTGAATGAATAGCAACTATTAGAGCTACAAAAGCACGGATTGTGATTCATATTGTGGATAAAGTCATAATTTAGTTTTAAAAAAGCCCAGTTTCCCGTCGCTAATACATTCGCGACGGGATTTCCTGTCGCCAAAACCCTTTTGCCACCCCCCTTACTGCCACGGGTCAATCCCGTTGCAAATGCATTTTTGCGACGGTAAAGTCTCATTTGCAACAGCAATTCCCCATCGGAAAAACTATTTTTTCTTGTAGTGAATGTAGTAATGCACTAATGCATGTAGTTAATAAATAAAAAAAGTACTTTAACTATTTAAAAAAAAAATCCGAATTTACAAGTGGTGAGTCATCCAAACTATAACACGATAAGAAGGCACGGCGTCGGCCCGACACGACTAAAAAAACGCACGGCACAACTAAAAACCGCACGGCACGGCACGACTAAGGCACGGCACGCCGCGACAAAAAACACACGTCACACCACGACAAAAAGGCACGGCACGACACGATAAAAAAAAAGGAACGGCACAACACAAGTAAGTCAACGGCACGGCACGACACGTAGCACGCCACGGCACGCCACGGCACGCCATGGCACGCCACGATGAAGTAAATGGACACGGCACGACACGACACGTAGCACGGTTGGCACGGCACGCCATGGCACGATGAAGTAAATAGGCACGGCACGACACGGCACGAAGCACGGTTGGCACGGAAGTTGAATGGCACGACACGACACGGCACACACGTTTGACACCTCTACCTAGAGGTACAGATGGGAGTGCACAAACAATAAACAATTATTAGATTGAGCTGATTTTTTGAAAGTCGATTGTATAAACTATTTGAAAATTAATCGACAGTTTAGATCGTTCATGTGAAATCCGGAAGTGGATCATCTCACACACACTATATCGGCACTCCCCATCTCACAAACTATTTTGCGTTCATTTCGTTCAAATACCAAAAAATACATTTTTGGCAAAGAAATTCAAAAATTTCATCCAAAAATTGGAAGAATTCATAGATATCTACTAATTGGTGAAAATAATTTTTCAATTTTTTTGGACAAAAATGTACTCCTCACTCCATCCTATTTTGATAGTTCCACATTCCATTTTGGAACGTCCCAAAATATATGTTCACTTTCCAAAATCATCCCTAAAAACTCAATGAAATCCCATTATTGTTCCTTAAAAAGTGATGTAATTATTATGTTCTCTTGAAAAGTAAAGGCCGTGAACCGAAAAACTAAATACTCCAAATGTTAAAATTGGGACGGTGAGGTTTTTTTTTTAATTTTTTTAATCCTCATTTTAGGGATCATCCTATTTTAGTAAAAAGTGTACGATTTGATGCTAAGCACCCACAGAAATCAGGGAACGAGATACACACACACAGTTGTTTTTGAAACCCTACGGAACGCCGGGGGGGGGGGAGGACCGTAAAGTTCTGTTTGGGACTGTATCTTTTTCCTGGCGCCAATTCAACAGTCTACCTTGTTCAGATGATTTCCTGGCGCCAATTCAAAGTCTACCGTAAAGTTCTGTTTGGGACTAAAAAAACGCGCAGCACAACTAAAAAAACGCACGGCACGACACGACTAAGGCACGGCACGCCGCGACAAAAAACACACGTCACACCACGACAAAAAGGCACGGCACGAGACGATAAAAAAAAGGAACGACACAACACAAGTAAGTCAATGGCACGGCACGACAAGGCACGATTAACTAATCGGGCACGACACGGCACGACATAGCACGCCATGGCACGATGAAGTAAATGGACACGACACGACACGTAGCACGGTTGGCACGATGAAGTAAATAGGCACGGCACGACACGACACGAAGCACGGTTGGCACGGAAGTTGAATGGCACGGCACGACACGGCACGACACGGCACACACGTTTGACACCTCTACCTAGAGGTACAGATGGGAGTGCACAAACAATAAACAATTATTAGATTGAGCTGATTTTTTGAAAGTCGATTGTATAAACTATTTGAAAATTAATCGACAGTTTAGATCGTTCATGTGAAATCCGGAAGTGGATCATCTCACACACACTATATCGGCACTCCCCATCTCACAAACTATTTTGCGTACATTTCGTTCAAATACCAAAAAATACATTTTTGGCAAAGAAATTCAAAAATTTCATCCAAAAATTGGAAGAATTCATAGATATCTACTAATTGGTGAAAATAATTTTTCAATTTTTTTGGACAAAAATGTATTTCACTCCATCCTATTTTGATAGTTCCACATTCCATTTTTTAAAACGTCCCAAAATATATGTTCACTTTTTCCAAAATCATCCCTAAAAACTCAATGAAATCCCATTATTGTTCCTTAAAAGTGATGTAATTATTATGTTCTCTTGAAAAGTAAAGGCCGTGAACGCGAAAAACTAAATACTCCAAATGTTAAAATTGGGACGGTGAGGTTTTTTTAATTTTTTAATCCTCATTTTAGGGATCATCCTATTTTAGTAAAAAGTGTACGATTTGATGCTAAGCACCCATAGAAATCGACAAAAAGCTTACGGCAGCGAGACGAGAACGAGATACACACACACAAGTTGTTTTTGAAACCCTACGGAACGCCGCTGGCAAGGGGGGAGGACCGTAAAGTTCGTTTGGGACTGTATCTTTTTCCTGGCGCCAATTCAACAGTCTACCTTGTTCAGATGATTTCCTGGCGCCAATTCAACAGTCTACCGTAAAGTTCTGTTTGGGACTAAAAAAACGCGCGGCACAACTAAAAAAACGCACGACACGACACGACTAAGGCACGACACGCCCGACAAAAATCACACGTCACACCACGACAAAAAGGCACGGCACGACACGATAAAAAAAAGGAACGGCACGACACGACACAACACGATTAACTAATCGGGCACGGCACGGCACGACACGTAGCACGCCATGGCACGATGAAGTTAATGGACACGGCACGACACGACACGTAGCACGGTTGGCACGGCACGCCATGGCACGATGAAGTAAATAGGCACGACACGGCACGAAGCACGGTTGGCACGGAAGTTGAATGGCACGGCATGGTTGGCACGATGAAGTTGACGACAGAGGTGACGCGTTTAAACACCTTATTAGATTGAGGCTGATTAGGGATGAAAGGCACACAAACAAAACAATTATTAGATAAATTGATTTTGAAAAAACTATTTGAAAATTAATAAACTTTTGAAAATTAATCGGATGTGTTTAATGGATCATCTCATGTGAAACTATAATCGGGATCATCTCACAAACTATTTTGGAAACACTCCCATCATCTCAAAACTAAAAAATACGTTCAAATGGCAAAAATACATTTTTGGCAAAAATTCAAAAAAAAAAAAAAAAATTGGAAGAATTCATAGATATCTACTAATTGGTGAAAATGAAAATTTTTCAATTTTTTGGACAAAAATGTACTCCTCACTCCATCCTATTTTGATAGTTCCACATTCCATTTTGGAACGTCCCAAAATATATGTTCACTTTCCAAAATCATCCCTAAAAACTCAATGAAATCCCATTATTGTTCCTTAAAAAGTGATGTAATTATTATGTTCTCTTGAAAAGTAAAGGCCGTGAACCGAAAAACTAAATACTCCAAATGTTAAAATTGGGACGGTGAGGTTTTTTTTTTATTTTTTTAATCCTCATTTTAGGGATCATCTTATTTTAGTAAAAAGTGTACGATTTGATGCTAAGCACCCATAGAAATCAGGGAACGAGATACACACACACAGTTGTTTTTGAAACCCTACGGAATGCCGGGGGGGGGAGGACCGTAAAGTTCTGTTTGAGACTGTATCTTTTTCCTGGCGCCAATTCAACAGTCTACCTTGTTCAGATGATTTCCTGGCGCCAATTCAACAGTCTACCGTAAAGTTCTGTTTGGGACTAAAAAAACGCGCGGCACAACTAAAAAAACGCACGGCACGGCACGACTAAGGCACGGCACGCCGCGACAAAAAACACACCTCACACCACGACAAAAAGGCATGGCACGACACGATAAAAAAAAGGAATGACACAACACAAGTAAGTCAATGGCACGGCACGACACGAGCACGATTAACTAATCGGACACGGCACGGCACGACACGTAGCACGCCATGGCACGGCATGCCATGGCACGATGAAGTAAATGGACACGACACGACACGACACGTAGCACGGTTGGCACGGCACGCCATGGCACGATGAAGTAAATAGGCACGACACGACACGACACGAAGCACGGTTGGAAGCACGGACATGGCACGATGAAGTTGAATAGGCACGGCACACGGTTGGCACGGAAGTTGAATGGCACGGCACGCACGTTTGACACCTCTACCTAGAGGTACAGATGGGAGTGCACAAACAATAAACAATTATTAGATTGAGCTGATTTTTTGAAAGTCGATTGTATAAACTATTTATCTTTTTATCTTTTTATTATTATTAATGTGAATTTACTAATCAACAATCCTTATGTGTAAAAGGAATGGGGATGGTGTTGTCCCTTCGGGATGGGTGCTAGGCCGATCACAGCCGTCCGTGGGGGCATCGTAAAACTTTGTTTGGGACGGTATCTTTTTCCTGGTGCCAATTCGACAGTCTACCTTGTTCGGATGGTTTCCAAGTTCCCAGGGCAGGGTGATTTCAGCAGTAGTGTTGATACCAGAGTAGAGTAGAGTGGACCATTTGTGTTTTTTGTTGTATCATGCATCACCACAGTTTAAGGAGTATCTTGACAAGTCATTTTTGCACCCAACTCTACAAATCTAGTGGCATTTATTATTATCATTTAAAAAAAAAAGAATTGATTTTCGCAATCTTTTTTACTACCATTCATACTCTATTTTTTTTATTATTATTAATGTGAATTTACTAATCAACCATCCTTATGTGTAAAAGGAATGGGGATGGCGTTGTCCCTTCGGGATGGGTGCTAGGCCGATCACAGCCGTCCGTGGGGGAACCGAAAAGCTCTGTTTGGGACTGTATCTTTTTCCTGTCGCCAATTCGACAGTCTACCTTGTTCGGATGGTTTCCAAGTTAATTCCCAGGGCAGGGTGATTTCAGCAGTAGTGTTGATACCAGAGTAGAGTAGAGTGGACCATTTGTACTTTTTGTTGTATCATGCATCTCCACAGTTTAAGGAGTATCTTGACAAGTCATTTTCGCACCCAACTCTACAAATCTAGTGGCATTTATTATTATTATTTAAAAAAAAAGAATTGATTTTCGCAATCTCTTTTACTACCATTCATACTCTTTTTTTTTTATTATTATTATTAATGTGAATTTACTAATCAACAATCCTTATGTGTAAAAAGAATGGAGATGGTGTTGTCCCTTCGGGATGGGTGCTAGGCTGATCACAGCCGTCCGTGGGGGAACCGTAAAGCTCTGTTTGGGACTGTATCTTTTTCCTAGCGCCAATTTGACAGTATACCTTGTTCGGATGGTTTCCAAGTTCCCAGGGCAGGGTGATTTCAGCAGTAGTGTTGATACCAGAGTAGAGTAGTGTGGACCATTTGTGTTTTTTGTTGTATCATGCATCACCACAGTTTCAGGAGTATCTTGACAAGTAATTTTCGCACCCAACTCTACAAATCTAGTGGCATTTATTATTATTTTTTAAAAAAAAAAGAATTGATTTTCGCAATCTCTTTTACTACCATTCATGCACTTTTTTTATTTATTATTATTATTATTATTATTATTATTAATGTGAATTTACTAATCAACAATCCTTATGTGTAAAAGGAATGGGGATGGTGTTGTCACTTCGGGATGGGTGCTAGGCCGATCACGGCCGTCCGTGGGGGGACCGTAAAGCTCTGTTTGGGACTGTATCTTTTTCCTGGTGCCAATTTGACAGTCTACCTTGTTCGGATGGTTTCCAAGTTCCCACGGCAGGGTGATTTCAGCAGTAGTGTTGATACCAGAGGAGAGTAGAGTGGACCATTTGTGTTTTTTGTTGTATCATGCATCACCACAGTTTCAATAGTGATACATACACTATCTCCCCAGCCACTCCCAACCACACTTTCTCTCACATGGGGTGTGGGGCCCACATGTGGGGACCACACCCCATGTGAGAAAGGGTGTGGCTGGGAGTGGCTGCGGGGGAGTGTATATATCATTTTTGCCACAGTTGAAGGTACACAATTCTAGATCTAAGTACTACAATGTGCTTTCCTCTCTCCTTCAATTACCAACTTGAGCTTCGGAGTGTCCTCCAACGAGTGTGTCCGGAGTGACACTAACTAGGTGCTCTGTTTTGTAGGTGCTCGGAGCAAAGAGGAGAGTCGGATCTAACCGAGAAGAACAACCGTGATCCACCACCCCACAAACCTCATCTGTGAACGATGACGATTGGTCTCTAAAAAATTAATTCAAGTGTGTATAAGTTGGCTTGAATTATTATAAGTTACAAAACATAATTATCCTTCATGGCTTATACGCAGGGCCGGCCCAAGGGTTTGGAGTGCCTTAAGCCTAGCCTAAAAAATGTGCCCTAAGAGTATAACACTTAAAAAAAAAAAATCAGTAACAATCAGAATACGACAAAGCTAAGACACTGTAACGTTCTACTAATCATTATATAGTAATAATAAAGTCAAAACACAAAGTCTTCAAATACATATATCATGCACAAATACATATATCATGCACGATTATACCTTAAATATTACTCGTATTGCGTTTTTAGAAGCAAAAGTATCAATTACACTTGTATAATCCACCTCTTCTACCAAGTCATTTTATCATGACATCGAAAAATGAATTCATCGGTAAAGAAAATTCCATTATTATGGCATCAAAAAATGAAGCTATTACACTAAAAAAAAATGGAATCCATTGAGACAAGTTCAAAGAGTATAAAACTCTTCGACATATGACAAATCCATAAGTCAAATTAGTAAGAAACAGTAAACCCACAACTATGAAGATGAATTTTTTTCCTCTTTCCGGATTTTGAGAGAAATTGAAGCATTCTAATTTTCCTTTAATTAATCAATCACATAATCATCCTTCAATTAACTAATCATTTTTCAATTAAAAAAAAAACCTTTGCCAGGATAAAATACAGATTTTGATTTCGGGATACATTCAACATGGATTTTACAAACAAAATTCATGTTGGGCCTTTTTTTTAAAACTTATCTTTGGGCCTTTTGTTTTAAATTGGGCCACAATAGTTTGGGCTATTTTGTAACTAATAATGATTTTTTTTCTTTATTTGGGTCCAAAAAGAGTCCTAGCCTAACCCATTTGTAAAAAATGTTGGAGTGCCTAAAAAATCAGCCCTTTTTGGAGTGCCCTAGGCCCTAGCTTTGTGGGCCTTGGGCCTGGGCCGGCCTGCTTATACGATGATAATTTTCTTGAGTATGTTGCAAGAACCATTATGTCCCAAACACTCAATAATTGTTGCTTGCAAATGAGATTTTCCACAATATGTAATGGTGTCGCATTCTTTGTTTGGAGAGATACGTGATTTTATGCAAAAAAATACTCGGTATTAATCATTAGACAAGTAGTAAACTTGATACCTCGAGTTTTCTTTCTTAACTTACACTATTTCTTGGTGGTTGAGTACGTTAATTATTCAAAATTTAGCTCACCATAAACGTAAAATACAAGATGGGATTCATTACATGGAAATAGTGAGTGAGAGCACTAAAAATCACCTTGTACACAATTGTCACGTTCTGTCGAGCCGCATAGGGTTCCTCTTGTTATCAGCTCCCCAACATATACAAAATTGTTTTGTCGTGCTCACGCACCAGTCACCCCTCCTAGGCTCCGTTCATTTGTCAAGAATGTAACGCGAGAAAGTTAATCCTGAGAAAAGTGAAATGAAGTGAAGCAAAGGAAAGGAAAATTTACTTTCCTGTGAGTGTTCACTTGTACAGTATTTTTCTAGGAAAGTGTAATTGGAAGGAACAAACTTTCGCGACACATAATTCCTTATTTCCTTCCTTTTTGCAGGATACATTTTGAGGGAATGTAAATCCTAGTGGAAAAAATATTTTTGTGGGTCCCATTATTTTCCTGGTAACTGAACACCGCAAAAGTTATGTGAAAGTTGATTTTCTCATCCTTTCCCAAATTTTCTTGACAACTGAACGAGCCCCTTATTTTTCTAAATCGGAAAAAATTATTTGCGCTAATTATTTTTTACTTGGTCCTTTAGCCAATAAAATGACACTTTACGAGTTGGATTCTATATAGTATGAAGTACTGAAGGGAGGAGGACAAAAAGTTCATTAAAAAGTGATTGTACATAAATTCTTAATGGCAACAATGATCAATGCTAGTTAACGGTGAGATTGGTCTCCCTAAATTAATTGAGATTCGTCAAAGTTATCCGGACACCTGATTATTAGTACCTTTGGGTATTGGGTTTGGAGAAAAAAAAACACGTAGGACTGAGGGGCCGCCACTTAACACCAAAAAAAAAAAAAATGTGAAAATCAAAACCCAAAATCACTTACCCTTTTTTTCGTTTCACTCGATACAGAGAAAGAGAAAGTGTGTGTGTGTGTGTGAGAGATGCCAACACCCAACGCCGACCACAACCATTGCTGACCACCACCAGTGGCTGAGCCAGCTTAGGACCAGGGAGGCACGTGAGCCCCTTCGGCTTTTATCCCCTGCTGTTTTTTTTTTCCCCAACCCGTCTAGTGTTTACTATATATAATATAATTATCTCTTTTTCTAACATGGGATTCATCAGATCTAGGTTCGAGCCTTGGGGTGTGCACTACTCTATCTTTCGATGAATTACCATTTTTTTTTAAAAGGTATAATTAAAGAGTAAATATATGTCTGGGTCAATACTCAATAGTAAATAAAATTACCAACAAATGATTAGTTTTTTTGCTTATGTTTTTAGAAGCGTTTTAAACTATCATGCTACAAACTTTTGTATCTAATAGAAAATGTTTAAACTTTTTTTCTTGGTGCTTTTTTATTCCCTATATTTTTCTGTGAATTTTTTTGTAATTGTGATAAGGTGCTTCCTCTGATTGGAATTTTTAAAGGCCAAATTAAACCCCTTTAGTGTATGGGTTTCAAAAAAAATTTACCACATTCGGGAGAAAAACTTATGTGTCGGACAGGTATATGCACACGCGGTGCCGAGCGCGCATCTCGGCAGTCTAAAAAGATTTTGAATGGCCCAGATTTCTCTCAACCCTCTCGCTCTCCCTCTTTAAAATTTGGACCGTCCAAAACATTTTTAGATAGCCAACATGTGGCGGTACCCGTCCAACACCCAAGTTTTTCTCCCCATTCGGATATTGATCCATTGAAGGATTTATTTGGTAGTCTTAACCAAATCTTGACCCGTTCAAATCGCCAAACATATTATTTAGCTGACACATGAATACATGATAGCTCATAAATGAAT
>CM029276.1:7467539-7491351 GCA_016920895.1 Vaccinium myrtillus
TGCCAAATTTGGTACTCCTATACTATTATCATCATATGGTGAAATTATCCGGATCATCGTGATAGTTGGCCTATGCGGTGGTGTAAGTTGTGTTGCAAACGAACCGAGTTTTGAAATGTTCGAACTTGGCTCATTCAAAATTGAGAGAGTTTGATCTCAAGTCGAGCCAAGTAATCATTAATTAATCAAGGTCGAGCTCGAGTCAAACAAGTAAACGAGCCAAATCCACTGCAAAAATTTTATATAATAGGGTAAAGCACTACATGTACCTTTAAAATCAAATTTAGAAATAAATTTTGGTTTTTGCACAACTATTTTTTTTTTTTTTTTTTGGGTACTACGGAAATAAATTCTAGTGTTTGCACACCTATATATAGATATGGTTTGGTGTGATAGGACGATACTCCCTAGTAGATGGCGAAGTACCAGGCATGCAATTGTATTCCTTGTACCAAAACTACTAAATAGTAATCTAGTAAATATTTATTTGTGAATCTTTTTAGTGAATGACCATATTTATGTATTTCATCTTTGCATTAAAGTTGTAATGTCATGTATGTACATTTATTGTACTATTTGTCTATAGCATTGCTATTCAACTTTCTTCGAGAAGAAGTTAATTTATGGCTTTATGCACCATTAGAGCATCTCTATATAATCCTTCCTCATATTTGTATATATGAAAGCGAACCCTTAATTTGTCTGAACTATTCCGATCGATCAATGGACAAACTCGAATCTAACCACAAATTTAAGTTAAAGATTCCTTAATGGCATTTTTAAATAAAAAAAGCTATCCACACAACAACTCTCACGCAACACTCTCACACCCCAATTGGCCGGTATCCCTGTGTGAGAGTGGTTGTGTGTAGCATTGTTCGTGAAGAGTAATATAATCCTTCAAAAAATTGAGTCTCTTTTTGTTTAATTAAAAATCTAAGCAAAACTCAATGAGATAAGTGATTGTATAAGGATTTTACTCACAATGCAATAATCTCGCAGCACGATAATGTGAGGCTCTGGATCATTTCAATACTACATATTTATTGACATTGGAATCACCTCACGTCTCTCCCTCTCCTCATGCGCGTCTCTCCCTCACTCTCCCAACATTAATATACAAAACCATAAAATATTACTTCTAGTTTACCACAATTCCAACCATATAACGAAGCAATAAGTTCATCCTCCTCTCTCTCTCTCTCTCTCTCTCTCTCTCTCTCTCTCAATGGGCTACCCATTTATCTAAGGGTTCACATTACTGGGCCTTTTTCTTTGCCTTCTATGTATTTGTCCATTTTAGTAGTCAGCAGATTCTGAACATGTGTTGAAGAGATCGAGACCATTCGGAATGTCAGATGATCGAAGTTGTGCGAAAAAATAGGTTTCTCCTCAACCACCACATCAGATCAGTTTAGTGTACATAAGTAGTGTACCCATAGTTTTGCCCTTTGTTCTTTACCCAAAACTATACAAAACTTTTGCTTTTGCCCGCTTGAATTTTCTTCGAATTTTGCGTACTAGGTAGTAATGTTAAATTAAATTTTTTTGTGAGTAAGCTGTAATGGTTATCACACTAAACATTTTGATTGCTGTATTTTATTTTTTTTAGTCGTTTATTTGTCACCAAAGGCTAATACAACATTACAAAAGATCAAACCATCAACAGGTCGCCAACATCTTTGATTTCACATAAAGCTGGAACATGAACATAGCCACGTTTAGGAACCTAAGATACTTGGTTTACTGGAATGAAGCTGGAAATGAACGGCTATACCCATGACATGCTCATTCGCGCGCAAGGTTCGCTAAAAAATACGGAACTCTACTGCGAGTAAAATCATCTTTCACCAATTTTGTTGAATTTTCATTCCAATAGAGGTCAATGAATGACTATTCCATTCATCCTCAAATTCATTCCAGCGAACCAAACACTACCTTAGTTCGTTCTCCGATAGCTAGTCCTTGAGCCACTCTCATGTTTACCCCTTGTCCCGTTCATCACTAGTTGTTTAGGCAGACTCTTCTAGCACTGTCAACACACTGCTATCCTTCGTTTCGTCCAATTTTGGTAGCTCTTCGACGGCATTCCCGGTTTCCAGGCACACCATCAACTCTCTAATCTGCATATACATGACAAAGATTCATAAGTGGTTTAAAGTTGCATTTACAATGACAATAACAATGGAAGCTGAAGCTTATGTGATTTGAGGAAGTACCTGTTCTTCCAATGCCCGTATTTTATTATCCTTCACTCTTAAAGCCGCCTTTTCCCTGGAATAATATTCGTTAGAGAAGGGAAAAAAACAAGGACAAGAACGATCCTCTTTGTTTCCTAACTGATTGCTTTTTCCCGAAACTTGCAAATAATAAAATCATACAAGAGGGAGCCACATTTCCCCCCTTTGCTACTATAGATAAAGGGAGCAATGTTTTGAAAACCGGACCGATGAGCGAACTGGAAAAGGGATTAGGTGGATGGTTCACAGGTACAACCGCGGTCGAATCGAAATCGAACCGTGACATCGTAATTATAATAATATATTAGAAATACAAAAGTAATTAAAATAAGATTGTAAAAGTACATCGACTGATAGAAAAATGTTTGGAACAGATGTGCATTTCTTATTGTTCAAAGTGAAAGAGGGGAATTGGGATGTTTTGGTTTAGTTCCACATCGGGGAAATACGGCTTCAGGCGTGTTTCAAGCATCCATAAAATATTAACAATGCACCACTTAAACCATTACACCAGGTGTTGCACGCATTCTGCCAATACAGCTGTTTGAGGCTAGCCTTTACTGCAGCAGTGAGGGGTGAAATAGTTCAAATTTTTGAAGTTCACGGTTCGCTTCGGTTCGATTGATCTGTAGCTGGGTTGAGCGGTTCACTGGTTTAACCGTTCTAGTGAAATGGTTTTTATAAAAGAAGCCGGTTTTGGAAAACTAGCGGTTCAATAGTCAATCCGGACTGGAGTAAAGAAGTATGGTATAACAGCTGACATCTTTTCTTCTATGAGACAATGACCATCGATTATAATACTTTACGTTAGATATAAATCCCTATTGATCCTACAAGGTAGTAGATGAGCTAAAATTCTAAGATTCCATGTAAGCTTCATGAACTACATAAAATAGGGGAAGGCAGTAATACCTTGCTTCAATTTCTGACATCTTCGCCTTCCATATCTCCTGGTTTTTCAATAGATTCTCGTTGAGCTGCATGCAAGAGGGAAAAGGATGAATCAATTCTAAAAAACAACCAGCTGCTTCAGGGGTTGTTTCACATAACTTATTTGTGTGACTTTTTTTAACTTTTTGCACTTTTAGGTTTTTGGATTAGTTTGAGTTTTCGTCATAATTTTGTACTTTTCCGATTTCTCTCGTTGACACAAATCATGGAACTTAAAAAGTTTGTTTCTCTCGTTGAGATGAATCACGGAACTTAAAAAGTTTGACGCAAAACTAACAAATGCAATTTTTTTTTTTTTTGAATAAAGAAGAAACCAAAAAGGGTAAAAAGTTAAGGGGAACAAGGCCTCAGTAGCAATAAAGAACTGTGTCCATGAACATATGGATACGGCCAAGGGATATAACTTATACCTGTGACAGGAAACAGATGCACTGAAAATCCTAAAAATAGTTAGGATACGGATACCTGAAGAATATAGCCATTTTTATTTGTTTATGTATCATCATATCATGTACGTGCGTATATTAGAAAAGCAATTGTGTCATAACTGAATATGGATCTGCAACAAACTATTTAGTGTGTTCTTGGGATAGGTAAGCAAGGAGACTCGAACTTGAATCTCTTTATTGCACGAATGCAGCCTAATACGGTAAGGTGTCCTGAAGGTTAGGAGACAAACTGTCTTTAATAACCTACAAATATTTTCAATTTCAAGGTTAACGAAGCTTATGTTATGCGGGGACGAACTTGGACCAAAGTTGACATGCTTTAATCTCACCATTGCGATCTTACCTATATTTCAATCTGTACATAAATCACGAAGTAATGGAAAACACTCTTGCCTTCACGCTATTAATCTAATACGACAACTTTGGTCCAAGAAGATCAGACTAAATTCATAAAATATTTGATACTTGTATATAAAATGAGAAGACTAAATTCTAATTATGTGCCCAAGAAGATCAGACGTGCCCCAAGTATTGGCATCTGATATCCATATGACTTGCTTCTTGAAGTACCACTGCTTGACATAATTCACCACAGCAGTTGGGGACGGGTATTAACTTGTCAACTAGTCTAACAGCAATATAATTGACGATTCCAACTCACTCATGAGCAGAAAAAGAACAATACCTCGTCAAGAAATCCCTTCTCTTTAACACATCTATCCAGCTTGGCTTGCAACTTTTGAAGCTTCTGATTGCTGCCTACAGCCTTTTCAATAGCTTCAGATATTTCCCTTTCAGTTTCTTCTTCCACTTCCCGTATTAAAGTCTCAAAATACTGATCAGGAAAGCAGCGGCTATTAATTAAAAAAGAATGAAAAAGTAAATCTCCAAATACCTTTACTATATATGCCCACAGAAGAAAAAAAAAATCATAGCAAAATTGGCAATGAGAATCCAATTCCATGGACGCCCAATGCCCACTGAGTTGGCGGGCATTAAGTTGGATGTCATACTGAAGCAAGAAATCGTATCTTGACCTGCTAGATTATGAGAATGGAAGTATGAGCTTACTATTTTTTGGTTCTCAAGTTGGGAAGTAAGAAGGTCACTGTACTCATTGACAATCTGCAGATTAATATTCAATGAGTGTTGCAGATGAGAAGTTATATCAAGCTGAGCAAACCAAGTAAGCACAAGAGCAAGAGTTAAATAAGAACCCAAATAACAATGGAGAAAAAAAAATTACAGTTTCAACTTGACTGTTCAGAAGAGCTTCACTAAATCCAGGATCAACATTGCAGTTGCAACTACCACACCCATCGTCAACATGCGCACATTGATTGAACTCCACCAACTTCCCATCGGTTTTAGATTGAATCAAACGGTGGACATAGTTGTCTCCAGCATAATCCCACACACGTTGAGTATCCAATTCAAGAGAGTAGCAGTGTTGTGTATCTTTCCAATGTGTTATAGCATGTCCTTCTTTATACCTGCAGATGATGATAATGCTAATCCTTCCTTCAGAGTGAAGAATAATCTCTCGTTAAAAGAAAAGTTCAATGGTTACCTCCCACAACCAACAAAACCACAAATAACACAAATCCAGAGATTCTCAGACGTTTGACAAACAAAACAAATTGACTTTTCAGGTTGCTGCTGGCAATATCAGCATACCTGCAATAACAAGTACACACAAAGTGAAACCCAGTTCCATTTCCACAATCCAAACAACCCATGTAGCCTAGAAAGAGTAAGATGATGGAAGGGAAACAATAATTCCGGACACAAAGCAAAAAGGCCCATTTGCAAAACACGATTAGTGTGTGTTTACCACGACAACAACGTACTTTCTTCAAGTGGAAGTAAGGTGCCAACCTCTCACCTCTTCCTAATCATGCTGTAACCGAGGAGCCTCGTGCGTTGGGAAAAACAATAAGTATGAGTTTTATGTTCTGTTTTCTTTTCTTGGTTGGACATGTCTTTTTTTCCCTTCTTTATTTTGTAAATCTTCTTCTTGCAAGATCTTTTCCCCATGACCAAACATGCACTTGATGCTCAAGCCCATGAAATGATCTCCAAATGTGAAGTCCACGACTAAATAGGTGGGCCACTGAAATCTAACATGAAAAACTTCTCGCCACAATTAAAGAGCGGTAGAGGTCTCCAACCAAAAAAGAAAAGATTAAAGAAAGTTGACGATTTGACTAGGCGAGGGTAAAATAGGTGGCTTCCAATGTGCTTTGGTCGCAGGAGTAAAGCAAAATTGAAGACTGGTTGGCAGCTATGGCTGTGCAAGTGCCTTATTGTCTTATGCTGATTCCATTCCTGCCCCGCTGATACAAACAATGATACTCAACCTCCCCTAATTCTTCTATTGCTGTTAAAAACTATTCCAAGTTATCAATTGCAGGAGACGCCAGCCAGCCACTAAACTTACTCGTCAAAATGACACCTTGCTCTCATAGGGTAAAATGAACGAGTTCTCCACTTAACTATTTCACTTTGTGCGCCGTTTGGGTCTAGGAAGTGTCCAGGTAGTATCTGGTTTGTGGTCAGCAACAAAAAAGAATGTAGGAAAATTTTGGACATGGGATGGCACATATCTAACATGTAACAAGACACAGAGTCCATAGTGTGTCTGTCTCCAACACATAACAAAAACCTATGCATAGCCTTACAAGACGTCTGAGCTAATTAAGTCACAATTCATGTCCATCTGTTTGATGTAACAAGAAATCAACATTACTTACCGGACAAGAAGAATCTGTCCATTTAGAAATACAAGAGCAGTGGAAAGAATGATTGCAGATAGTTGTGAGAACTCCACTAGTGTCTTGGTCCAACCTCTCTGTAGAGAATTACAAAATTACAAATCAACTATAAACTTCCGATTGGATAATGTCAGGAAGACTTGGAAGAGTTATCAAAAGGTCAATGTGGTTAATAAAGGACAACAAGCAAGCAGGAACCTGAGACTCCTACCACAATTTTGAGGTGAAAAAACTACTTTCTCAAAAAGTAAATTCCTAATAGGTTAAGCTTCTAGATGAGATGGTAGTCAACAAATCAACATGGCATGATATCAAAGCTGCAAGTGGTCATACACCTCGTTCTAATCAGTCTGTTTGTCGCTCCACGTGCGAGGCAGGGGTAATGCATGAGAGAGTTAGCTTAGTGCACGTTGCCGGTCATTTCCAAATGCATAAGGTTATCTATGATTTTTTTTTTTTTTTTTTGATCGGCAAGGTTATCTATGAGTTGGTGGTTGAAAATCTAATATGTTGCTTAACACAACACAAATTTGCCTATCCAACAAAGACTACAAACTCTTTAAGACTTTTGCGTTCTAACCTGGAGAAATTTCCTCACTGCAGTGCCACCCTGACTTCTCATTTTGTTTTTCATACTTCCTTTCCATAAGTAAACAGTTTTTCACTCATGTTTTCTGCAATGTGATCGAAACAAGAAAATACCAAAAACATTTGTTGCTTTTTACGTACTCCTATTTCTTTAATTGATATGTCAAATCTCATATGCCAACCTACCAAACTGACTTTACATTAACTAGTTTAGCATGTAAAGTATGATATCCAGCGAGCTTTCATTACTTTTGCAGATCCTGTTTCCAAGCTATCAACCGAAATTAAGAAATGGATATCAATCTACAGTGAGGATAAGAAACAGACCGAGACAGACTGGACATGAGGGCTGCTCTGTAGAGCTTGCAGGGGTGTTCTGTAAATGTTCAATTGAACCTGTGTACTGCACATCAAACGTAAAGAGTACATGACAAGCCTCCACCTGTAATCACAAGAAAACAAAATAAAATATAATCATCCATGATAAAAAAGAAGACAAACTTTTGGCAAAATATTATTCAGCATTAGTTGAAAATAAAGAAAATAACTAAGAGCAAAGCAAACCTCAAGAGAGGAAAAGTGTTTCCCATTGAAATGCTTGTAGAAAGCATCGGTCGAGCTCTGATCGTCAAACCTTATCAGTACACTATACTTATCCTCCACTCCATCATTCCTAGACCCTCAAGCAAGATAGAGAACAATCAAAACCAAATTCAGAACAAGAACAACCACCATTATTTCCATATCGAAGGCAGCAAGTTTTAGAAATTGAACCTGACAATTCGCATTTCCAACATATGCCGAATGAATGAACCACAAAACTGACAGAAATCTGCATATGTCATGTGATTTGGCACCCCTAGCACACAGACAAGAGTTTTCCTTCCAACCTTAATAGCAAGGAAGAGACAAAATCAGTGAATATTCTTCAACCTCAGGATCATATACTCCAAGATCAAAAAGGACTCAACAACAAATGAGAACCATAAAATCTTAATGCTGTTATTTATAGACACCAAACATAAAGGTTTGAATCTCCAACAATTCTTCGCATTTTTATCACATGATAGCCAAAAAGATCAGTTTAGACTTCAAACCAAAAAAGCCTCAAATGAGAAGGTAGTTATTAAAATGAGAGGAAAAGAACCTATTAAGTCATCTGCGAGCATCAACTTTTTGAAGGTTCACATCTAAGACTTCTCTTTTCTTCTTCTATTTCTCAGTTTATTAAGCAACCAGGCAGATGGTAGATGGAGGAAATTATTTTCCAACAAGATATAATTTCAACAACAGAGGAATATAAAGACCAATTAAGTCCTCTCATACAACACTAAATTTCGAAGCCATTTGAATTCCTGAGAATATACAGGAATATAAAGACAAAGTCTTTCAGTCTTTCCTGATCATCAACAAGTAAACTAATTCCCCTAAAGCCCAGGTGACTTATGGTTGCAAATTTGCAATACCAAAGTTTTAGGTGTAACCAATTTTTTCAGGAACCAAAAAAATTCCAAGGAGCTCACCGTTGCACTTGGACATTATGCAAAAGTCAAAACATCAGATGATCCAAAGCATTCAATTGCCAATCAACTTGGATTTGGATACCTTAACATGGTTGCTAGGCTTTCGAAGACTTTTGAACTGGACTCTCTATTTAATTTTGATAGTGATTAATTCTATACTTGTGATCCATATTCTCTGCACCACTAACATGACCACCATACATGATTGCCAGTTGAAATGCAAAAATTCAATATTAAAATCTCATGAATAAACCCTAACCCAAGGGAAATAACAGCTCAACTGAATGGATTAAACTTGTAACGAATTTACTATTGAGAAATCGGGCAAATCAACAAACGCACAACATGCGAAGAATAATCAGGAACACAAACAAAGAACGCAAAACACGGACATTTTTCCACGATTCCCAACTGTGTGGTTGAGTACATCACCGCTCACACCGGTTTTTACCATGTACTACGTCGGTTGCTGTTGCATATAGCAAGTATTTATAACATCTACATCATCAATTACTGTATTACCCTGTCTGTCTAGGTTTCGGAGGTGCTGCACCGAGCCTTCGTGGCAGCGAGGCGCGAAGCGAATAGATTCACGCTTCACTGGCTCAGCGTTTACGACTCTACGCAGATCAAAACTAGAATTGGATACGAATTACGAAAAAGAGAATGAGATTACAGGTAGTTCAGAAGACGTTGATGCCAAGTCGTCCCGGTAGAGGTGCATGACACCTCTGGTCTCTTCGATTCTAGGGTTTCCAGAAGAAAAATGGAAGGCCTGAGTGGGGTTGGAAGAAGATGACGAAGTGGAGTCACCGGGAATCATGGTAGTCGGATGCGAGGCTCCGGCGGATGCACTGGTACTTGTTGAGGTGGCTTGGGACATGGCTGAGAGAGAGTTGTAAGTTTCGCGCGAGATGAATGGCGGGTTGCATACTGTTGTAGACGAAAGAGAGAGATGAGATGTTACACAAAACGGCGTCGTTTTGGGTACATGACATAGGTTGAACCTATGTCATGTACCCAAAACGACGACGTTTTGTCCGTTTGAAGCTTCCAATTTTAATCGTCACTCGAGATTTATTCCGGAATTATTAATCCGATCGAAACTGTTCAACGTTTACATCTTCTCCATAGGATAAATTCTGTTAATTATTATACAAATTTAGTTCTTATTAGTACATGATCTGAGATGATTTGTGTGATTTTTTTTTCTGAAAAATAAATTTGGCCACATATGATCCAATCCCATTATCTGAGAATAATGTCAACTGCAAGGAGGTCGAGTATTTGCTCGATTGTGATTCATTACATGATTATTAATACGATCAAAAGAGTTCATGTCGTAGAACTTTTAAAGAAGATAAATCATGTTAAGAATCATGTCAATCGAGAATTGAATCGTACATGATCGAAGATGATTTAGGTGAAATTATTTTTCTGAAAATAGATTTGGCTACACCGGATCAAACCCATTTTTAGCAGAGAAACCTATAATAGAGTCTCTGATTACGGTGAAATTGAACCGAGTATGGCTGACGACGATGATGCAGGTACTTCTATATAGCTGACGACGATGATGCAGGTAAAATCTGAGAAGCTTTTGAAATTTTCTTCGCTCTTTAATCTAGTGCTGCAATTTGTTCAATTTGCGTATTGGGTTTTTGTTGATTTCTCTTTCGATTCATATTTCCGGCAATTTAGGTGCTCTTGGGTAGAAAGAAAATGAGGATAAATCTTGAAAATTCTGGTGTTGTGGAGTATATGTGGTTTTGGGTTTGATTTACTCTACTAGCCACACCAAGTAATTGGCGTATTTTACTTAGTAACGAAACGCTGGTAAATGAGAAGAGGACGTGGTTGACCACGGATAAGGTTAGTGAGTTCCCTGCAGGGAGCCCTGTAGGGAGCATCTAGACTGTCCAAAAGGGTTTTGAATGGTTCAGAAATGTTTGTTAACTTTGATCGCTAAGAGTTAACTTTGACAGCTAAGAGCTAATTTGCGAATCTGAACCATTGATTGTTGAGACGGACGGTCCGGATAATCCCTACATGACAGATTGTTTTTCTGATAATAGATTTGCCTACATTGGATCAAAATATTTTTTAGCAGAGAATATAATTTGAGCAGGGACTAAATGAAATTCACGAGGGGGAGAGGGAGAGAACGAGAACCTGTTAGTCAACCTCCTCTTTGCCGGGCTGATGATGATGATCCAGATGCAGTTTGGGGTGTGTCAATGGAACCACGCATCACAACACACTCTGATCGTAAGTGTCTCTTCTCTTTTGGTTTATGTGATTTTTGTTTTGAGTTCTCAGTCATAGTTTCCTTGCCGGGCTGATGATGATTCATGGTGGACGTTGATGAATCAGATTTTCGTTTAGGTGGATAAAATGTATTTGTCCATTTTAGCAGTCAGCAGATTCCTTTGTTTTTAGCATGGACTTGGTGGAAGTCCAAGTTAAATTTCTTAAATTGGCAGTTTTATCACCGGAGTTGGAGAGCTTTGTTTGTTTACTTACTGTATTTCTGCGTCTTTTATCCTTTTGGTATGATGAAACATTTTATTCGTTCCTGTGAAGCTCTTAGGTGGTGTGCTTTATCAATTTTATTTGCATGATTGATTATGGGGTTCATTGAACTGTTTAAATTTGGGGTTCCTTTCTTAAAACTGGGAGTCATTTTCTTATTTAACTTGTGAAAGTGTGTATGGGTGAAGCTTTGGCTTCACTGGAGCATCTATTACTTACTCTCAGCGCATTTTAACTTGTTCAATAGAATGATCTTTGTCATCAAGTGTTGCATAAGGGTTGTACGTTGCTGTCAAAGTTTGCTCTGTTAAAAAATGTGCTTTGACTTGGGCTTTAGGAACTTGGAATGACTTCTGTTATTGAGTTATATCAACGATAGGAATTCAGACTTTCTTTTCCAGTAGAAATTGTCAAATTGAAGCAACCATGCATGGTTTTCCTCCCTTTTCCCCGCACCATACTCGTTTATTTTCTTAGCCTTCTTCTGGTTTTGAAACAAGCAAGTATTTGTGCAATGAAAGGAGAATGGTAATGAGATCTTGCATTCTGGTATTAGGAAGAGAGTGAAACATTTTCATTGAAAAATGCACCATTTTCCGTTTTCCCCTTGAATTGTGCCTGATGACATCATGTTACAAGATTTTGCATCAGATCTTTGGAGCATAAAAAACTTAAGAATGCAAGAAATCTTCAATTGCGTGTTCGATTTGTTGGCTGCCAGCATGTGTATTTGTTGGGAATATATATTGTACATTACACGGTGAACTCTGTCATGTTCAGTTTATTTTCATTCTTTGGATGAGTGGGAGCACTGTAACATATGTGTTGACATGTGCATATCCTTAATTTTGAAACTTGTTAATCCTACTTAGATCATTTGGTTAATGATGGTTTTCATTTTATTTGACATTCATAAAACCACTATCTCGTTAACAGGTGACCAATCTGCCTGTCAATATTAATTCTGCCCGTTGGATACGCTGCTCAGGTCCATGGCCAGAGTTCATACTCTTCTGATGATCTGCCCAAGGCTGTTGCCATGACTTTAAATCAGGGTTCAGTTGTGAAGAGTATGGATTTTCATCCTGTTCAACAGATTCTACTACTTGGTTAGCTCCAATCGTCCTCCAATTCATTTTTTATTTATTGATTTTGTTCATGGATGCTGGATACTTTTTTGTATATTTCTTTTGTCTTTCTTTTTGTATATTGATATGTGATAACTAATTGCAGTCGGAACAAACACCAGAGAGATTCCACTATGGGAACTAGGCAGTCGGAAGAGGCTTGCTGTAAGGAATTTCAAGGTTTGGGACCTTGGGAAAATGCCTTTACAGGTTTGGCCACCAATAACCCTATGTTCTAATTTGTTTGACTGGATCAATAGTGAAGGGACATATAATCTCACTGGGATGCAATTCGTCGGTCTCATAGTGGTGTGATTAATTGTACCACTGCCACGTACATTCACCACTGTATTATATACCCCATGTTGTGGGATGTCTTTGCTGCAGATATTTAATCCCAATCGCAAAAGTTTCAACCAAATGCAGGATATGAGGTCCCTGTAGATTTCTAGTCCAACCTGATGCTAGAGTTCAATCAAAGAAACACGCTCTAGAGTAACTTATGCAGATAAATTAGATTTTTAAGTGTAACATATATGGTTTTGTATTTGTGTATCAGGCATCTCTAGCCAACGATTATACTGCACCAATCAACCGTGTGATTTGGAGTCCTGATGGTACCTTATTTGGTATGTGGGAAGGAATTTTTCTTGCTTTAAAAATCTCCATCGTTTGTCATTTGTGTAGTTTGTTTGACGCTTGTCGGTGCGGTACTATGAAAATTCTGAGAAGTCATAATGCTGTTAGTTCTAATATCCCTTCCTTACATCAGGTGTTGCATACTCCAAACACATTGTCCACATATACTCGTACCATGGTGGCGATGATGTAAGAAACCACCTAGAGGTTTGTGCCCTAATCGATCGTCTTTGTCCATTCATTCTGTTAATGCCCTGGCGTTCTGAGCTTGCTTTCAAAATTTTCTTATGCTTATACATGTGTGACGAAAAGTATTTCTATTGTGGTTATTCAAGATCGAAGCTCATGGTGGTAGTGTACTTTAATGATCTTGCATTCTCTTATCCAAACAAACAACTTTCTATAGTCACATGTGGAGACGATCGGGCCATTAAGGTTTGTTCTCTACGTCATTGCTGTAAAGCTAATGCAGAGGGTTGACTTTGTTCATAATGGTATACGTAACTGCAGGTGTGGGATGCAGTTACAGGGATTAAACAGTACACCTTTGAGGGCCATGAAGCTCCTGTCTACTCCATGTGTACACATCATAAAGAAAACATTCAGGTAACAATTAAAGAAATTACTATCAGTTGAGGAATTCCAGTTTTTTTTTTTTTTTTTTTTTTTTTTTTTTTGTTTACAGTTCAGGAATTCCAGTCCCATAAAACCATACTGGAATAGTGCATCCGAATGTTTTTGCTTGAATTAATTAACATTTCAATAGTTCTCTTTGTATTGTGCTCATGTTTCTTCTGATCAATATGGAATCTATTTGACACACCACTCTAAAGGATGGACTATTTAAAAGTTGCAAGAGTACCTCTTAAATCATCATTTTGCACTCAATGAGGAAATGAACTGAAAACGATGTGGTATCTTAATTTCAAGCAATGAGGTTTTTTCGGAAAGACCTGCTTAAACAAGAACAAAAATGGAAGACAAGCCACTTGTGATATTTTTGTGACATCTCTACCACCATAGGTATCACCATTATTTACAACGCTTTGCAGTCATCTCCTTCATGGTTGCTGCTGCCTCCTTTATCACCACCACCTCTATAATTGCACTGAGGTCCTAGTTGTAGCCACAATCGGCTACTTCCAATGCAAGCACTATCATATGGCCATTATAAACACATTATAAACACTTCTGCTCCATCAGTACCTAAATTTGACATCCCACTCAGCACTGGCTCTGCGGCCAATGGTCACTTATACGTACTTGTTAATGATTTGCAGAAGAGGACAAATTCAGATGGAAATTCATACCCATTTCTTGGAATATAACAAGATTGTGAATGGCCTTTTGAAATAGTGGGACTTGTTGGAATTGTGGCTTGAATTCAAGCCGTTCAAAGAAAGTGTGAAATTTGGTGCCGAAAACCGTTTTCTGCCTCACTTGTCCGGACCAAGTCTTATCCGGACTAGTGGGTCTGGGATGCTTTGGGAGGTTTCTGTCTCGCTTGTCCGGACCAAGGTAACTCTTGTCCGGACAAGAGATGCGCTTATTTGTGAGGCTGCGCGTTTTAAATAGGGTTTTGACCTAATTTTTATACTTTCTTATAAATAGAGGCTTTGGGGGGTTTCTAGGGTTTGATTCTTTGGCTATTTCTCTCATATTGTGGCCTTTTAGAGTTACAGATCATAGCCGGCTTTTTGTATTTTCTTCTTCACCATTGATAGTGAACTCTCTCTCTCTCCTCGCCCGTGGACGTACCTCAATCTGGGGGGAACCACGTAAATCTTGTCTCGTGTGATTGCTTGTTTTGTTTGCTTTCTCCTAACTTAGTCGCATTCATAACGTTCGTTTTACAATAGGACTTACCTTGATTAGCTCGAAGATTAGCTTGTTCGGAAGTCATTTTATCTCTCTTATTCCATTAATGAGTGATGCTCAAGCTTCATGTTGGAGCTCTTTGGTTAGAGGACCCAGGCCTTAGGAGTCTCAGAAGTATGACAACAACAATTTGGAGGGTCTTAAAAAGGCATTTACGACCCATTTGATGCCTTTATAACAGAATTGTAGTCACAAAATTTTGGATGGTCGTAAATACATTCATTAAATCCTCTAGTCACGATGATGGAGTAAAGAATTTGCCAAAAATCATGTTTGGCATGATGATGGACTAATCATTGAATGAGATTCATCCAACAGTACTTCCGTTAGGAAAGAAGAATGAAAAAGTATTCCTGAACATTTATAGTTTACGTTGAGATATTTAACATGAAAATATTTTTGAAATACACTAGAATCATCTCTCTCTTCTTCAAATGCTGTATTCCTTATTTTATCGGATTTGATTTGTTGATAATGTGTGTGCATGCACAGTTTTCATCATTATATAGGTCTTACCCTTATTTTACCACTTTACCCCAGTTTATCTTTTCAACGGCAACTGATGGGAAAATAAAGGCATGGTTGTATGACAATCTGGGTTCTAGAGTTGACTATAATGCTCCAGGTCATTCAGCCACCACAATGGCATACAGTGCTGACAGAACCAGGTTCACAAGATTATTCTTAGTTCTACCTTTTCTATGTCTTTTATGTACAATAATTCCAAAATGAATCCTCAGTTTCATGATCTAAGGGCCACTTGGTAGGTTGTTCTCCTGTGGAACCAATAAAGAAGGGGATTCATACCTTGTGGAGTGGAATGAAAGTGAAGGAGCTGTCAAGCGGACATATCAAGGTCTCGGGAAGAGATCTGAAAGGGTTGTGCACTTTGATACCACTAAGAACCGATTCTTGGCAGCTGGTGACAAGTGCATGATCAAGTTCTGGGACATGGACAGTGTTAGTTTATTGACAACTGCCAATGCAGAGGGTGGATTATTGGTAATTGTTATATACATGTCCATTAATGGATGCGTATCTTCCACGATCCTTCTAACCAGAAGGGGTGTCCACAGTTCAGATTGGTGCGGTTTCCATATAATTCATAAACCAAACAGTTCCTGATGGTTTAAGGAAATTAAAAACCAAACCGAGCCCTTAGAATCGTTAAACTTGATAAGACCAAAATTCAGAACGAGGTTGGGGTTGGTTTTGTTTCACAGTTCCAAGGCGATTCCTATTATCATTGACTGATTTCAAGTTGTCATGGAAAGGTGATTCCTATTATCATTGACTGATTTCAAGTTGTCATGGATTTACACCTTACAAATCTAATGACATTGTAAGCTTTGGACCAATCTGTTCTTCAAATTAACTTCATAAGGGTTAGTTGTTGTTGGGGTACTAATAAAATTGTTACTGCTTGATGATTGAAAAAGAAGAAAGTAGAAACGAATTAATCTCTCTAAATGAAAACTAAACAGACCCTTTAGTATATGCTCAATAAACACAGCTATTATATTTTTCTTGGTTCGGTCAGTTTAACCATAGATTCGTAAGCTGAAAAAACGTATTACTACAGATAGGTTTGATCTAGGCGGTCTCGCTGTTAGAAGCAGTTTCCCCCCTTTTTTCTTTGTTTTGTTTATTGGACTGTGGAGCCCTAGATAACCAACTATCGATGTTTGAATTTTAACCACAGCCTTCCCCTTGTATCCGATTCAACAAAAAGGGATATTGTGGGCTGTTTCAACAAATGACAATGGTATCAAAATTCTAGCAAACGCAGATGGGATGAGATTACTGCGGACGGTCAAAAGTCGGTCAGTTGATGCTTCTAGATTTGGCTCTCCTGCTGTTGTGAAGGTAAAGTGATTTGCAACCTTTAGCAGATTTTATATGAATAATACGTTATTGAATAAGGCTGCATGTGTGTATACATAGGCCCCTACACTGGGAACATTCGGTGGATCTAGCATCGTAGACCGAGCTCCTTCGATGGCATCCAATGCTGCAATGGTGAGTTGCAAACCCATATGGGGAATTCAGTTTCTATTCCTTTATTTATTTATTTTTTGACTTTGTTAATGTAGTTCTTCATTATTTCTCAATGTCACTGTGACAAAAATATGCTTTACATGCTATGGTTTTGCTTTACAACAATGCTTGTGAAGTAATGAAATCAATTAACATCCTTTTCCGTTTGGCCTTTGAGTACTTGTAGAATGGCGATAGTCGAAGTTTGGCAGATGTAAAGCCCAGAATAGTTGATGAGTCAGCGGACAAATCTAGGATCTGGAAACTGACAGAAATCAATGAACCATCACAATGTCGATCGCTGAGGCTTCCAGATACTTCGACAGCAATGAGGGTATAAGCCCACTCTTTTCAGGCATATTAAACAATTGGTTTTGTTCTTTAGAACTGCTTATGTTATTCTTCTTGTCTGTGTCATATGTTCTGCCTTTTCATGTTACTTAAAGATGAATCTGTGCCTAGTAATGCAGTTCACATTATAGTCCTTTCGTTTCCATAGATTTTGCGATGCTTTATTATTGAGTCTAGACTGTCTAGTTAATGCGATAAAATTCTTGGTTTACTTAAACTGTCATAGTTTTCTTGTAATGAAGAAGCTTAATAATGGGTGCATTAAGAGGAGTTATAATCCATTTGGTTCAAAAAAATTTCACTTGAAATTGCTTGACCGCCTGTTGTTTGGTCAGATTTAAAACATTGTTTCCTGCCTTTCCGGTTTTAAAAGTTGGACTATTTAGTTGATCAACTCACTGTACAAACCCGAAAATATCCACACACTTATGTTCTCTTCGTTTGATCAATGTTGCTGCTGTCTCTGTTGGCGTTCAAAGGAGGGCACTGACACCCAAGGGGATAGGATGATTTATCAGTAGTTCAAGAAAAGGCTGAGTGTACATTATTGGCTGTTTTTTTGGTGTTATAGAAATCTTGGAATTTATTCCATACAATTTTGGGATTTGGTTTTTATTCCAGTTTCCTGGGAATTTCTTGGGTTGAGATTTGTAGATGCATCTTTTCGTTCTTGTTTTGTTCTGTTGCCTTTCTTTGTTTTCATTGTATTAACTTTTCTATGTTTTGTCACTATCACATTTCAGGTTTCTAGGTTGATGTATACAAATTCAGGACTTGCCCTTTTGGCACTATCAGTAAATGCGGTGCACAAGCTCTGGAAATGGCCGAGAAATGATCGGAACTTGACTGCCAAGGTATTGAGTCCATATGTGGGAGAAACTTGCCTTGCTATGCTGTGACTTTATACTGTCCTTTACACTACTGCTTTTGTTTTGCCTTACTATTATAGGCCACAGCTAGTGTTGCACCACACCTTTGGCAACCTGCAAGTGGAATAATGATGACAAACAATATTAGTGATACGAACCCTGAGGATGTTGTTCCATGCTTTGCACTTTTAAAGAATGACTCTTATGTCAGCTTCAGGAGGGAAAATCTCGTTATTTAACATGATAACGTTCAAGGTAAATGGCTTCTGCACAGTCTTCTTTATGTGTGCTGAAATGATTTCTGCGTTTTGATTTGTTTTCAACAGTCGCAAAGTTACGGTGTACCCAGTTCTGTGATTCTTAAGAAATTTTGCTGTGTTTTTTTTGACATTCTTTGTAACGTCCCATGTAAACCACTAGCCCAGTACCTTGATTTGATCCACAAGCCACACCACATGGCCCAAAATGCTTAAGCCCAAGGTACTAGTAGTCTCTTACATGGTTTGTTATATGTCTAAGATCACTTATATAAACAACCAATATGGGACTAAACACCATCTACTCCCAAACCTGGGGTATTATAATCTTCCCCCCTTGGGATGCAACGTCCTCGTTGTATAGTCCCAGCAACCTCCCCTGGTGTCCATGGTGGCAGAGCGCATTCTACTCACCACTTGGACCAGGGCTGGGCTCTGATACCATTATTAATGCCTCACGTAGACCACTAGCCTAGTACCTTGATTTGATCCACAAATCACACCACATGGCCCAAAATGCTTAAGCCTAAGATACTAGTAGTAGCCCACATGGTTTGTTATATACTCAAGATCACTCATGTAAACAACCAATGTGGGACTAAACACCATCTACCCCCAAACTTGGGGTATTACAATCTTCCCCTTTTAGGGATGCAATGTCCTCGTTGCATAGTCCCAACAACCTCCCCTAGTGTCCGTGGTGGCAGAGCGCATCCTACCCACCACTTGGACCAGGGCGGGGCTCTGATACCATTTGTAACGTCCCATGTAAATCACTAGCCCAGTACCTTGATTTGATCCACAAGCCACACCACATGACCCAAAATGCTTAAGCCCAAGGTACTAGTAGTCTCGTACATGGTTTGTTATATGTCCAAGATCACACACATATACAATTAATATGGGACTAAACACCATCTACTCCCAAACCTGGGGTATTACAATCATTTTCTGAAATAGCTACTCTCACTCTCCCAGCTTATATTATTGGCTCGCAAAATGAATTGTATATTCTGGAAGATGTAAATTATAAAAGTAGAACTTGTATCAATTTGTCATTTTTAGAAATTATAAGATGTTCCACAAGATATGAATCATGTTCGGTGGATAATCTTAGGTTGCTAATTTGGAAGTATTTTTGTGGGCTTTGCTTTCTTTAGTTCTAATTTGTCATTATCTGTTGTTCTACTTTCACTAATTTGTTCTGATTTCACTAATTTGTTCTACTACCACTAATGCAGACGATGACAACATTCATGCCCCCTCCACCTGTTGCAACATTTCTGGCTTTCCATCCTCAAGACAATAATATCATTGCTATAGGCATGGATGACTCTTCTATCCAAATATATAATGTCCGAGTTGATGAGGTTAATGTGTTGGGATTTTTGGGAAAGTTTGGTGATACCCACAACACACACATATTGAGATCCAATACTAAACAAGTATTAACACAAAGGAAAATCAAGAGTGACATAAGAGATTTACGTGGTTCAGCCCAAAATCAGCCTAGTTCACGGGAGAGAGACACTCCATTATATGAGCACTAGAGAGATTACAACAATTGTGAGACAAAAAAATACCCAACCCGACACCAATACCCGAGCCCTGAAGTTGTACACACTTCCCTGCTCACCCGGTGTCCATGAGCCCCAAATCTCATGGGTTACCCGCTCACTAGTATTTTTCTTTATCCTCACAGTGTATCCCCACAGCACCGTAGGTGCTGCCCATCTCTCTACCTCTCCATCTCTACATTTCTCTTCTCTTCCTTTTACAATTAAAGCCATGGGGTATATATACAGCAAATGGAGGAACAAGTTGCCAAGAGCAATTAAAGCTCTTCATGCGTGGGATTTCCAAATCTTTGTGATGGGCAGGAGAAGTCTACAAAGGCTACCACACTTTTTTGAACTGCAAATGCTACCACACTTGGGCTGCCCTTTTTTTCCTCCTTTCACACATGGGTCCCTTTCACACATAGGGAGGACTTTTCCAACAATCACCCCCTCCACCCTATGTGTGGTACACAATCCTGACCTCTGTCCGTCCAAACCGCACCCCCTGAACCAAAGTCCTTTGTCAGTCCGTCCAAACCGCACCCCCTGAACCAAAGTCCTTTGTCAGTCTGAACTTGCTCACACCTTCACCCGAGGTGTTCGCACCCCCACACCGGAGTGCCCGCACTCACATGATCTTGAGTGCTCCACCAATACCAAAACCGGTACCGGTTGTAAACCATTGGCCAAAAACGTCTCAGCATCACAGCTACACATTCAGAATAAAGATTTGTGGTCTGTCTCCTTTATTCTCTACCACGGCCAATGCATATGTAGCTGACCCGAACTAACTTTGCTAGTTAATTCCAGAGTAGGGTCTCGATCCACCCATCCTCCACCAGCAGGAAATTTCCCCTCACACCCGTCTACACCACTGGAAATATTTTGCAAGCATTCCATTTCCAGCCACCATCGAGTTTTAACCAGACGAACACATCTCTCACTTCATTAAGACCAATCTGCCATGTGTGATTTTTTCTCATGGCTCCAAATAAAAAATTATGCATGGAGACCATCCGGCGAGAGTTTTTTTTTTTTTTTTACTACTTCTTTGGGACATTTCACACCACCCAAAAAAGCCAATACCTTAAGAGATTGTGAGGACATCTCTAAGATATTTGCCTGCAATCGAGCCACGAAGATTCCACCAATCCGCGCCCTGCTCTCCTCATTGCAGCTGACAAGAGCAAAGTCTGCTCTCCACGATGCAAATACGCACCGCCATCCTCTGGAACTAGATTTGGACCTGCTATATTTCCACCAAATCTACCATCAAAACATTTTTCCTTGTGTGATTCCGATCTCACCAATGTGTAAAACACGCCCGTGATGAACCATGGGCTCTGATACCAATTAGTTGGGATTTTCGCAGAAGTTTGGTGATACCCACAACACACGCATATTGAGATCCAATACTAAACAAGTATTAACACAAAGGAAAAACAAGAGTGACATCAGCGATTTACGTGGTTCAGCCCAAAATCGACCTAGTCCATGGGAGAGAGACACTCCATTATATGAGCACTAGAGACATTACAACATTTGTGGGACAAAAAAATGCCCAACCCGACACCAATACCCGAGCGCTGAAGTTATACACACTTCCCTGCTCACCCGGTGTCCATGAGCCCCAAATCTAATGGGTTACCCGCTCGCTGGTATTTTTCTTTATCCTCACAGTGTATCCCCACAGCACCGTAGGTGCTGCCCATCTCTCTATCTCTCCATCTCTACATTTCTCTTCTCTTCCTTTTACAATTAAAGCCATGGGGTATATATACAGCAAATGGAGGAACAAGTTGCCCAGAGCAATTAAAGCTCTTCATGCGTGGGATTTCCAAATCTTTGTGATGGGCAGGAGAAGTCTACAAAGGCTACCACACATGGGCTGCCCTTTTTTTCCTCCTTGACACATGGGTCCCTTTCACACATGGGGAGGACTTTTCCAACATAATGTCCATGTAACCTAGCTTAATTTTGTCACTTGAATGTCTATAAATTGGTTTCCTTGCTAACATGATTTATAGAAACCATCATTGGATCAATTCGCAGGTCCGATTTATTGATTTCTTGTCACAAGCCATTTTATTGCCATCAATGGTGCCATGTTAATGCCTATCCAAAAAATAAAAAATAAAAAATTTGTCATGTTAATATTCTGTCTTCTGTTTGTTCAGGTAAAAACCAAGCTCAAAGGACATCAAAAACGGATAACAGGCCTTGCCTTCTCTAATGTTCTTAATGTGCTGGTATTTCAGGTGCTGATTCTCAGGTAGGAAATTCGGTCATGTTTAGCTTCATCATCTTGGTGCATTGCTGCCCAAAGAATAGAAACATGGCATGGTGGTTATTGATTCGTTGGTGATACCGTGTCAACGAGGATGTCAGTATAGTCATTGCTATGGAGTTCTTTTTTTTTTTCTTCTGCCATTCTATATAACTCCTTGTGACATTCAAGTTTAGAATGTCCAAGCCACCACATTTGAGGAGAGTACCTACTCTTTCGCAGCTTACTTCTAGAATATGTACTTTTGGTCTGGAAATACTTTATACATCTTCTGTGTTTCAGTTATTTGGTTCTTCTTGGGAACCTAAGAGATTAGCTTGTGCTCTATGTATCATTTCTCTTCGTTGCTTTTGTCCTGTGTCAAAATTTTACTTGTTGGACCTGTTTGGTAAGTGATGCACATTTGTGGCTGCAGCTGTGTGTTTGGAGCACAGATGGATGGGAAAAGAAAACGAGTAAATGCTTGCAGATTCCAAGCGTGTGAACACCTGTTCCTCTTGCAGATACCCGTGTGCAATTTCACCAGGATCAGATTCACCTACTGGCAGTCCATGAAACTCAGATAGCCATATATGAAGCTACTAAGCTGGAATGTCTTAAGCAGGTGAAGCATTTGAATTATCCCTTTTAAATTCAAAGAAAGAACATCTAGGATAGCTAGAAGCCCAAGTGTCCAATGATGCATCATTTTTGTTTACTTCTGATGACCGTAAGTGTTGAAACTTCAATTTCCTTGTCGGTTGTATGTTTTCAGTGGTAGTATTATCAATGCTTTGCATTTGTATTCTCGGATATGTGCCAAAAACAGCTTAAAAGAGCTGGATTTTTTTTTTTGAAAAAATAACATTGGAGAAGGTTCATTATGATGCTTTTAGCTTCTGCTCTAAATAGTGAACTTTCTCTGTAAGTCCAGCTGCAACAAAAACCATATGACTGCATGCCTTGAAATTCATGGTTAATCATTTTAAAACAAAAAGGTGGCTTTTCAGGTTGTTTGATGCCTGTGTTAGTAGTTTGGCCCATAATTTGCTTTCAATACTATCTTCTTACACTGATATTTTCATCCTGTTTTCCTCTGATAGTGGCCCCCCCGCGAAGCAAGTGGTCCGATCACACATGCTGCATATTCCTGTGATAGTCTATCAATATATGTCAGTCACGAAGATGGAAGTGTTGGTGTTCTCACTGCTTCAACACTCCGATTGAGATGCCAAATTAACCCCAGTTCCTATCTACCGACCAACCCAAGGTGCAATTTTCCCTAACGACTTGTGAGTGACAATATGGATATTTTTTTAGAGGATCTCCAGCAGGCCTACAAAAATTTCAAAATCCAGAATAATATTGTTGGTTTAGTTATGATTTCCTTACTAACGCAGACTCCTCAAATACCAACTATCATTAGATTTTCCTTTCTCACTTTCCAAATTTGAAGAAGAGAAACATCCTACGCGCATTAAAAAAGTAGGTTTATATTTAGTTTTACCCTTTTCAAGGTAAAATGCATTTTACTTTTGCATACAAGACAAATTAATAGATAAAAATATAAAATGATAAGCATCTTCACAAATTAATAGATAAAAATATAAAATGATAAGCATCTGAAGATGCTGCTGAAGTACACTACAAAAACTTCACAAAGAAAGTAGCAAAATGCAGTTTCGGTGTGAAGTTGACATGTCTACTGGAGATGCTCTTACCTCTGTTTCAAGTTTCTAACTGTTAAATTTGCAGCTCGAGAGTCTACCCCC
>CM029276.1:7492351-7899851 GCA_016920895.1 Vaccinium myrtillus
GACCCCCTAGTCATTGCTGCATCCGTCCGAACCTAGTCAATTTGCGCTAGGACTTACCCAGTTGGTGGGAGTATACCCTCTGGTGCACCACTAGAATCAGAAAGGTAATGGGGCACCTTCCTCCACCATGAAAATGGTGCCTCTAGCACCACCTCTGGTCTCAGATCAACCCCAAAGGTGAAGATTCACCCCCTCTGTCTCACCCAATTCTGATCAACCTCAAAAATGAAGATTCCAGATTACCTCTCTCTCTTTTATGGGTTTCACGTAATTTTTTCTCAAGCGGAAGCTCAAGATTCTTTGTTTTGGCAAGTGACGCCGCAGATTTAGTTATTCAGTTTGTGTAGATGTAGGCTACTTTTACCCAGTCTAGTATAGTTAAAAGGGGTGTTGATGGTGTCGCATTTTATTCAGATCCTAGTTCTCCTCACTGGACATGTTATTTTTTTTTCTCCCCCAATTTTCTCAGAGAAGGATACAAGTTGATTAATTCGTTCTTTATAGTTAATAAGATAAGCAAGCATAGCTGAATTGTTCCCCTCTTTCGTGTATCTATATGTTCAGCTTAGTTTGTGACAAGATTTCTGCTCATTTTTGTAGATATTTAGTTATCCTGTTCTCTTTGCAAAAAGTCTCAGTTTTGATTTACTCTGTGATAAAAACCAGTAAACAGGCCTCCTTTGGATAAAAAAACCAGTTTTCGATTTTTTAAAAAACCAGTTTTGTCCCTATTCAATTTTTTTTTTTTCGTTCGTTAGTTTTGCGTCAAGATTTTGTGGTTTCTGGATTCGTCTCGTCGAGAGGAATCCAGAAACCACAAAATCTTAACGCAAAACTAACGAATGCTGAAATTGAATAAGACAAAACAGTTTTTTAAAAAACCAGAAACTGGTTTTTTACCCAAAGGAGGCATTAATCCAATAATCCATATTATTGCTGCCACGTGTCATGTGCAGAACAAAAAACCAATAATCCGGTTTTTTGGATTATTTGAGGAAAAACCAAAAAACCAATAATCCGGTTTAAGTTTTTTACCCAAAGGAGGCTTGCCACTGTTCAAAAAATATGTTAACATTATGCGATGGAGCAACAAGTGTACCACTATTACACTAAAAGAACACATACATGCAATACTACATCAATGCACTATTCAATACATGGATAGATTGAGACACTAAAGGAGTGTCGTGGACCGATTAGTGTAATAGTTGGTACATTAGTTAGTGTCAAATCATTTCCCTATGTGAAGTTAACGCGAGCTTGCATGGCCGAGTGGTCAAGACCTCGGGCTTGGGGGATTTGCTTGTCTCGTTTCAAAACTTCTGGATGCTATTAACCTGCTTTTGGGGTCAGGTGATATGTGAGCTTTGCTTGGATTTAATTGGGCTCTCACAAGTGGACAAATGAGATAAGTATTAAGATTAGTTGAGATCTGGCGTAAACTAAATGGACTCTTGTTTCGAAAAAGAAAAAAAGAAAAGAAAAGAAAGAGAGCAGTATGTGAAGTATGCACGTGTGCGTGGCTTCATATGAATAGTAACTGTCGCTCATTAGACACACAGCAAGACATACAAAATGAACCTGGACAACTATTATTGCATTTTTCATGAAACATAGCCCACATTTCAGCAAGAAGATAAAATGGGTGAGAAATGCAAGTAGTTAATAATTCTATTGCATCATTTTGTTTATTTATTTATTTGAATCATTTAAAATCTCAAATAGTTTTTAAAACTGTTGTGAAATTTTTTAAAGTACGTATGCCTGCAAGTGCCTAATTTTTTTTTTCTTCTGAAAAATAATACAATTTTCTTAATGGAGTGAAATTATGTGAAGTCTGATAGGTGCGCATTCGCTAGTCAGGCTTATACTAGATAGTAATGAAACATGTGCATGACACATTAATAATCGAGTTTCATTTAATATTCTTACACCCGGCTCTCTTAATTTTTAATTTCCAAGCCTGTCCCACTAGCCCATTTATTTTTTAAAATTATAAAATCCAAGTATAAATTAATCATACACACTACTACTTATAAATTAGAATTTGCAACCACGATAATAAAAGTTATTCAAAGACCAACGATTATATGTATATGTATGCTTTTAAAAAGAGGGATTTTGTATGTATAAGTATGATAGTGGCTTTAGAGTACCTCCAGCCCTAATTCAGACCCAAAACCAAATTCAAAATCTCACTCGAGTCTAAAGCCCCAAAACCTCACTCGAGTCTTTGAACCAAATCCATACCAATTTGAGTTTTACTCAAATTTTTACCCAAGTTAAGGGGAATTCAACCCTTTAACCAAATCTCAAACTGTAACCTTGTGGTGGTGCTCATCACCTGAACTCCTCTGTTGACGCCATCCTCAACTCCAACAGATCGTGAGGTCGCCGGTGACAGGTGGTGGTAGCAGAACATAGATCGGGCTACGAAGGTTGACGAACACGAAGAATCGACGGTTGCGGTGGTCAATCCAGGTGTTTGAGGTGTCGTGGAAGAAGAGAGTCGCAGAGAGAGAGAGAGAGAGAGAGCTGGTTGGGCGACATCGACAGTGGTTCACGCTGGTGGCGGCAGCGGCAGATGGTGGCGAGGGGCGGCTGAACCCTAGAAAATATGAGTTGAAGGACTGGAGTTTTTCATATCAAACTGAGCTTTTACTCAAAATTTCACTCAAATTTGAGTTTAAAATTGAGTCAGGGCTGGACTTGCTCTTAACACTCTGTTTAGTTCTACAAAAAGAGGAAGGAAAATATTTAAATTCCCATTTAACTTTCCTCTCGTTTTCTCTTCAATTTTCCCTCTAATTTCCTTCTTAATTATTTTTCCTTCTTTCTCCAAACACAGCCTAAAGGTTGTTCAAATTTATTCATGGTTTGTTTATTGTTTATTTTATTCTACCTATTTCATTCTTTCAAATCTAAAATGAATTAGAATTAACCAAAATCATTTAACTATCGTCCCCATGATTGAAGAGTAGGGGTGTCCATGGATCAGATTCGGATACAGATCCGATCCGATTCGGTCAGAGCGGATTTGGGTTTTTAAGATCCAGGAACCATTCGTAGATGACATACGGATGGATCGGATCGATTCCGAATTTCACGGATCGGTTCAGGATCAATTTGGCGGTTTGGGTTTTAAAATGGGTCAATTTGCTTGGGCCAATTTAAAAAAAAATTCCAACCATTTGTCCAGCCCATTTTCCAGAATTTTGTCCAGCCCAATCAATTTTCAACCCAATTTTGATTCTAGAAACAAAAGTTAGTTAACATTAATCAACATGAAAAATCAGATTACACCAGACAATTAGGATTCGGAGAAAACCCAATTGTTTCTTCACGATTGAAACAACACAACAAACAGAATGAATACAAAAACCGAGTCACATCGCGATTAGAGAAGGCTGAGAGGCGGAGAGAATAAGGAGAGTCTGAAGATTAGAGTTAGAAAGTAGAAAAGAAACTAGAACGGCGATACATACACTTCCTAGGAGCCATTCCCAGCCACACCCTTTCTCACATGGGGTGTGGTCCCCAGATCTGGGCCCCACACCCCATGTGAGAGAGGGTGTGGCTGAGAGTGGCTCCCAGGGAGTGTATGTATCATTTTTGAAGAAACTAAGAAAGAAAAGAAATTCGTACTACTTTGGTAGGGTATGGTGTAATCGTACACCTACACGTATTACTTTTATTGTTTTTGGCCGAAATGGTCTGGGTAGTGGGGTGGTTAGTGTTGTACTGCACTATTGTTGTGCGGTTCATTTTTTTTTTTTTCACGGGCGGATCGGTCCGATCCGATCCGGAACCAATAACTTTAGTATTTGTACGTAGGGCTGTCAAAAAAAACCCGCGAACCGCGAATCCGAACCAGACCGAACCGAACCGTAGGTTTTGGATTGGGTCCGTGGATTAATGGTCCGGACACGGATTGAAAAATTAGAAAACCGTGTTTCGCGGTTCGGTCCATGGATTTTCATAAAAGAACCGTGGATAAACCGAACCGGACCGTGAGAATTTAATCAATTAAAAATTATATATATATATATATAGAGTCCGGTTCTAGTCCGGGAGTCCCGGATCCGGGACTCCACTTCCCGATATTATACACCGGCGATCCTGTCAAGGATCCCGGATTTCCCGGATTGAAGGGTTTTTCGGTGTTTTGATGCTTTTAAAAATTGTTTTTGGGAAATCCGAGCCGTCCAATGTCTTCAAAAGGTGTTTTCCAAGGTCCAGGCGGAAATCTTCAAAAAAAATACCGGAAGGGCTTGATCTAGCAGTTTTTCAAAAACTCGTATATATATATTTTTGCGAAATCGCTTGGATCAAGCCCTTCCTTCCTGGTATTTTTTTGAAGATTTTCCGCTGTGGGACCTTGGAAAACACCTTCAACACATTGGACGGATCGATCGTCAAAAAATATCGGAAGTGGAGTCCTGGATCCGGACTCCCGGACTAGAACCGACTCTATATATATATATATATATATATATATATATATATATATATATATATATAAAACATTGGGATAAGAATTATAATTAAACATACTCCATTCTTATATATATATAAATGGTTGAGTGGGAATAGGACTAGTACCTTGAAGAAAGAGAATGTAAACTGCCTAAAAAATCCAGAGAATCAGAAACTTAAGAGACCAAAAACACTAGCATCATTTGTTCAAGAAAAAGGAGAATCTGAAAATAGACTTGGGCTTTGGAAATTTAACCAGAAGGCTTGTAGAGATGCTTTGGCTAGGATTTGTCTCATGGATGAATTTTGGTCTGTTGAGCGCGAAGGTTTTCGTGGGAATGAGAATGGGCTCCAAAAGTTACATTGAGAATGTGAATGTGAATGTGGAATATGTTTTTTTATTTTGTGAAATGTAATAATCCGTGGATAAACCGTGAACAGAACCGTGATTTTTTTTATTGTTTCGGAACCGGACCGTAGACTTTTGGTTTGGACACAGATTGCCTTACATTGGACCGTAGACTTTTGGTTCGGTCCTCGGATTCATACCAATCCGCACCAAACCGGACCGTTGACACCCCTATTTGTACGATCCGCAACTCATCCGTACATATCTCTGATGGATCAACGGATAGTTTAGATCGGCGGATCGGATGAACCGGTTGACAGCGCTATTGAGGAGATCCGACAGGCTTTGGAGTAACCAAGGCGGGAAGCATACTCGTCGTGAGTGACAGAAGTCCAGAGAGAGAGAGAGAGAGAGAGAGAGAGAGAGAGAGAAATGGCGTCCAACGTGGTGGTTCTAGTCTTCTAGACAACGGCGCCGGCATAATAGGAGCCGGCATCGGCGGCAACCTCAACCCAACCGCCGTACTCCCAAACTGCCTAGCCCGCCCTCTCTCCTCCAAGAAATGGCAATTTGGGAGTTTGGACCGACACCACCACCGAGGACCTCACCTCCGCCGCCTTCCGCCGCCCCTTGGACCGCGGTTACCTCATAAACCCAGACCTCGAGCGCGAGATCTGGTCCCACATCTTCAACTCCGTCCTCAAAATAAACCCTAGCCAGTCCTCTCTCCTCCTCGTCGAGCCACTCTTCAATCCAACGCGCTGCTGATGAGCTCGTGTTTGAGGAGTTTGGGTTCGAATCGCTTTTCGTTGCGGATTCTCCGTCTCTTGTTCATCTCTACGAGGCTAGCCGTAGCAGGCCGTTCAACGGCGTCGTTTCCAAAACCCAGGTGAGTTTAAAAGGAATGAAGGAAGTACTCCCTCTGTGCCAATTCGTTTGTCCATTACGCAATCGTTGCACTTTTAGAAGGAATATGATTTTTATGCTCCACTCCCTTGTAAATGCACTTCAAAAATTGACTTTGTCCTTGTGTTAGTGTGTAATTTTAAGCATTGAAGTAGCAGTTTTGGCGTTTTCAACATAAAAAAGTAGCAATTTTGGAGTATGTCAGTAAGAAAGTTGAGTGTAAAAATCATTGTCTTTTAAATATTTCAACATTTTGAGAAATGACCTTCCATTTAGACTTGTCATTACAATTCTTGAGAGAATGGTAAAAAGAGAAACTCATACATTGTAAAATGGAGGTATAATTCAGAACATTAAAAAAATCAGGTACAAATAAATAGGGACGAAGGGAGTACTATGAGAAAGGGAAATGATTTTGTTTACTCCCCAATTTATGCGTATGCAATTGAATGTTCCAAATTGGTGTTAATGATAAATACAAATAAGAGTTGCATTAAAATGTGAGAGTAAAAGGTTTTTGTATTGGAACCAATGCACTTAAGTTTGAACTTTAAAGTGTAATAATTACCTCTTAACAAGTTAGAATTTTCAAAAAGAACCAAGAACATTGTTGAGAGGGTATATTAATCTTGGGTTCCTTTAATTCACAGGAACATACAAAGACAAAAAAGTGAAGTAAATGTACACCAAAGGGAGAGTGAAAATCACTTTGAGGTCAACTAATGAGTTACGAATGAGTGAAATCTAATTAATTGACCAAAAGAAAGAAGAGTTGCTACCCAAGGAGTTACTAACTCATTTCTCAATTTTGAACCATGGACTAAATATTTCATTCCAATAGGAGGATTGAAATCTTTGAAATATCCATCTGATTCAAGTCCTATTTTCCCATCACCAGGCCCGCCTTGTCGTAGACTGTGGATTCTCTTTCATGCATGCTGCTCCGGTTTTCCAGAATTTCACACTCAATTACGCTGTTAGGAGGCTCGATCTGGGTGGAAAAGCCCTAACTAACAATTTAAAGGAGTTGGTTTCTTACCGTGCTGTTAATGTTATGGATGAGACCTTCGTTATGGACGATGTGAAGGAGAAGTTGTGCTTCGTTTCACTTGATGTCGCCCGTGATTTGCAGGTTGCAAGGCATTGTTATGGTTTGAAATAGCTTCTATTGTGTTGTGTTGCTTGTTTAATGTTTGTTGTTGTTATTGTTTGAAATAGCTTCTATTGTGATTTCTTGCTTGTTTTATGTTTGTTGTGCTAGACTGCTAGTAAATTGTGAAATTGTTTCACAGATTTCGGATAATTATGGTCCATAAAGAAGCTGGAAATCACTTTTGAGTTTGTTGGGTAGTTTTCCTTTTTTAAGAATTGTGACATGTTCATCACTTTAGTTTGTAGGTTTTAGCAAAGATCTGCTTTAGGTGTCCGCGGATTATGTTCTTTCATTGAAATCTGAAGGTGGTTGAGAGATGGAATTTTACCCTGATTTCA
This sequence comes from Vaccinium myrtillus, assembly GCA_016920895.1. Lineage (NCBI taxonomy): Eukaryota > Viridiplantae > Streptophyta > Magnoliopsida > Ericales > Ericaceae > Vaccinium > Vaccinium myrtillus. The sequence continues at coordinate 7,499,574 of CM029276.1, forward strand.
TTTCATGTTTTTACCCTGATTTAAGGTGCAAGTCCACCCCATGGCCATTTTTCCTGTGCCATTTCATACCCTATTTAGTGCAAGTCCACCCCATGGCCATTTTTCTTGCCTGTGCCATAATTTGGCAAAATTCAAGTCCGCCCGCTGCCATTTCTTCACGTCATCCAGGCCATTTGATTTGCATTGAAAATGAGATTAGTTTAGTCCAATGGTCAGTATTTTAGAACTGAACCAGTGCAACAACATTGCTGTTTTTTGGAATTTTGACACTGTAGCAAGCCAAAAAATGACTTTCGAGGGAAAATTCCACTTATGCTCCTTGTTTGTGCACCTCAGTGGTGGTTTGACGGTAAATAAATCACAAATCCAAGGCTATTTCACAATCCAAGGTTCCAACCATGAACCTGCCCCTACGTGGCTCCGTCCTTTTATTTTTCTAAATGGACACGTGGCTCCATCTACGTAGCATTGCTAAAAGTAGGAAAATAGTACTGGGTCATTTGGATTTGTTAGTTCATTTATTGAGTTCGTGTCACTTTTCAAATGATTATATCTTATAATTTATAATGTTTTGTGTAATTTAAAAAAACATTTTACTATAGATGTAATAGAGATAATCAAGAGCTATCAAATAAGATCGATATTGATTATTGGATATATAATTACTTGCCAATTTAAAGATATCATTAATTTTTTATTCGGTTACAATAGAATGAGGGTCAAACAAATCCGGATGGAAGGAGTATGCGAGAATCTTCATCTCTCTCTTTTAGAAATGCACTTTAAATTTTTTCTTTCTTATTATTGTTTAAAATTATAAGAAGTACTTATACGCCCCAAGTTTTTTTTGTTTGTTGTTAAATTAAAATTTTAAGAAAGTAGAATGCAAAAATTATTTTTCCTATCACAAATCTCTCTCTTTCTCTCTCTCTCTTTTTAATCGAGTCATCTTCATCTCTTCATCTTTACTTTCCATTTTTTCCTTCTTCTATTTGTATCTTTCATATAAGCACTAAAAGATGGAGTAAATTCTATAGTGCACTGATAACGAATTGGAATGTCAAATTATTTGGACCTGTCTTCAACATTTCATTGGGAATCAATGCAACCATGCCATGCCGGGGGATGAGTTGGCTTGATGCATATGTTATTTTAGGGTTACCGTTAGTGGTCTCTGGCTCTCTTTGTTTTTGCAACCATCAGCAACCGAATAAGGAATGTTTAATTGACTTCCTTGGGAGAAGTCTAGGAAAAGGTTACAATACACACTTCTCATTTGGACGTGTATCATTCACACCTCTATAAAAATTACAAAATTTTTATAGAAGTTACAATTTTTTTTTAATGAAAGTTACGAGACGCATCAAAATGTTACGAATCATATTATTGAAAAGTAACGAAAAACTAAAAATGTTATGATTTCCAATGAGGACACAACCTAGACCATACAAAAGGTGCATATGGTACACATTTAATGAGTGTGTATTGTGGCCATTTCCAGAAGTTTAATATGGATCGTTTTCTAATCCAACACTGTTAAATGCATTAATAATGCTGCAGATAACTACAAATATATTTTAGAGACATTAACGCCACACAAAATACGAAGAGCGGATTCGCTGTCCCGAACTCTTTGTCCTAACTCCATGCCCTGTCCATCCGAGTCGTCTATCCAAGCAATCAACGCGCGGCTCGAATTACTAAAATTTACTAATTTAAATTTTTTAATATACGACGACGAGATTTCTCTCTACATATCGTTCAATACTCCCGACATCATTACCCCAACAGTTACTTAATTGTTATGATACTGACATTTTACTAGTATTCTATAAACAAGTACATTAATCTCAAACGAATCTTAATTATATTTTTATGGAATGAATTCCAAGTACTAATTGAACACGAGTAGAATTTTGTGGAAAAAATGGTGGTGAAAGACCTAAACTTGCGCACAGATGTGATTAGCTAGCATCTCATGTAGAAACACGAGCCAGAAGGACCCGGCTTCTCAGCTGTTCAGAAAAAGAGACGTCATTGTCATTATATCCCAACCATTCATCTTTGTATTCAACAGATCAAATTTTAAAAAGACACTTTCTCAGGAAGAACCATTTTTTTTCCCCGGAAAAAGAATCTTTTCTAAAATTTAAATTGTCGTTTTAAATATCTCAAATTTCTCTTGGACAAAATTTTTAGACTTTCGAGGAAAAATAATTTGGGTGTTCTGAAATAAAATAAAACAAAACCAAAAAAATTTTGCTAAAAGCTCGCTCTGTCGGATAACATGTTCTCAGTTTTTCTGAATTTTGTTTTCTTGAAACTGGAAATTCATCATTGTGTTTCCAGTGTAATAAAAGATACTAATTGTCAAAAATAGTGTTGTGGTCACCACTCCTTATAATGCCTGACATGCATTTTCCCCCTATTCTGATTTTAACCCATGTGATTAACTGGTTAAAGCCAAATGACCAAATTGGCCTTATGCATTTTCCCTTATTCTTACTTTAACCCATGTGATTAAGTCCCTCTAGACCGCAGGCTCGTCTTCCAACAAAACAATTGAGAAAAATTTGGGTACTGGATGGGTATCACGTGATGATTCGTTGTGTATCTCGGTCGTTCAAAATGTATTAGAGTCCAAATTTTAAATAAACTCTTCCTTGAAATAGTTAAACTTGTTGCAAAACTTTATTTAAAATCCGGACCATTAATTGCAGAGACGAAAGGCTTTGATTAGGCGCTATGACCACCACGTTTGACACCACATAGTACCCTATCTACGTCATTTTTTCCTGATTATTGTTTTATGATCAAACATTTTAAAAAGTTCACTAAAGACAAAATAATCCAAATTTTTAAATAGTTTATTGTATTGTCTTTATCATGAAAATTTAAGTCAATAATTTTATAGTTTTAAGATTTCCCTCGTCGAGACAAATCAATAATAAAAAAAATTGATATGCCTAGCTCCTTGGCTCCCTTTAATTTTTGTAATGTTATTTCAAAGATTAATAAAATATTTTATCTTTCAAAAAAAAAAAAAAAATTGACGTAAATAAAATAAAAAATACAATTTTTTAATAAGGAAAAAAAATAAACCAAGTGATTTATTTTACCCAAAGCACCTTTGTTTGGTTTCTAGTTTAGCTTAGTTTTCTTCCAAAGTTTTCACTGTTTCGTCATCCATATTTTTTTGTCTGTAATGAATTTTTATCTATTTGTTTTTTTTTTTTTTAACTTTTTGGATTTATATTACACACCTCTGTCCAAAAAGTTAAAAAAAAATGACCGAAGAGAGAGAATTATGCAACCCAATACAAATATATTATTACTAAAAACTTTTGTAAAAACTACCAACAAAAATATGAAAGTGGGTAGTAGTAGACATCCTCTGAAAGTATGTTCTTTTTTTTTTTTTTTGATTAACAAAACTGTGTCCAATCTTACAAGGAAGCAAAGGATTCTTTAGCTAAAATGAACTGGTAATTAGCCTCCAATCGCCTTAGTAGCCACAACGTGAGCAAGTTGCAAGCCAATTCTAATCCAAGCCGCCTAATATCCCATACCACTCCATATAATCCAAGCCGCCTAATGCAAGCCAATTCTAATCCAATCGCCTTAGTAGATCATTGTAGTACTGTACGTCTTTCTCACCCTGGCCCCTGTTCAAATATCTCCGGCCACACAATGAAGTCAGTCTGGTTAGGAGTAGGAGTGCTCTTCTTGCTTGTCATCAGTACCAACGGAGGAAGGGGTATTACACCTGCCCTCCACCGAACCCAAACCCAAAGCTCCGCCGGCCACCGAACCCAAACCCAAAGATCCGACCATCGTAAATGTGAATAACATTACCATGGTCAATAACAACATCCCTGCCAACCCTTCAGCCACTTGCCCGGAAGCACAGCGCTAATCAACGGAAAATTCCGGTGAAATGTGGGTAGATCACTCTCTGAAATGGTTTGTGGAACAAATCGCCGGTGTCCTGGGTTCCGTCCTTGTCATCATGGCTATTTTGAAAATGTGTTCATCCTATCTGAAGGAGGGAGGATTGTCCCCTCAAAATATCGATCCCCGTGTTGCACCCGCTGGCAGCGGAGGCGGTGATGTGCCGGACCCGGCGGTGCTGGCGGAGCAAATGGCGTAGGTGCTGCAGTGATGTTGAATTAATTGGAAGTTTCAAGTGTGTGCTGGTCCTAACCAACACAAATTAATGTCGCTCTGCTGATTTCTATTCTTGTTGCATTTCATTTCTCTGGTAATGTAGGCTTTAAGTTTTCTGAAAGAGTCTAAAGTGTTCTTCTTCTACTATCTACTCTCTCACTCTGTATCTCCACAGATTTCGAGTGTTGGCAAATGGACATGTGTCTTTTAAACCAGTATAAAATTATGGTCAAAACTCAATTTTTTTGAATAAAGCCAAACTTAAACCAATAAATTGGTTTATTTTGGTTTATTTTCGGCTTTATTCAAAAAACAATTACTTTTGACCACAATTTCATACCCTTTGGATTCGTCTCGACGAGAGGAATCCAGAAAGCACAAAATCTTGACGCAAAACTAACAAATGCAAAAAAAATTGACCAAAGACAAAACGAATAATCCAATAATCCAGTTTTTGGCTTTTAAGCCAAAGTAGCTCGAAGTAATGTAGGCCGCATCTCACAGAATTTGAAAAAACAGTTTTTTGTTAGTGGAACACCCCCTAAATCAAAACAAGTGTAAAGTTTTACTCCAAATGCATACTCCACTATTAGGAAAAATATTTTAAGAATATCTATAAAAGAAATCAATTTAATTGGAAACACATGTCCATTTGCAAACACTCGAAATCTGTGGAGATACAGAGTGAGAGAGTAGATAGTAGAAGAAAAACACTTTAGACTCTTTCAGAAAACTTAAAGCCTACATTACCAGAGAAATGAAATGCAACAAGAATAGAAATCAGCAAAGCGACATTAATTTGTGTTGGTTAGGACCAGCACACACTTGAAACTTCCAATTAATTCAACATCATTGCAGCACCTACGCCATTTGCTCCACCTCCGCAATTGCTCCGCCAGCACCGCCGGGTCCGGCACATCACCGCCTCCGTTGCCAGCGGGTGCAACACGGGGATCGATATTTTGAGGGGACAATCCTCCCTCCTTTAGACATGATGAACACATTTTCAAAATAGCCATGATGACAAGGACGGAACCCAGGACACCAGCGATTAGTTCCACAAACCATTTCAGAGAGTGGTCTACCCACATTTCACCGGAATTTTCCGTTGATTGGCGATGTGCTTCTGGGCAAGTGGCTGAAGGGTTGGCAGGGATGTTGTTATTGACCATGGTATTGTTATTCACATTTACGATGGTCGGATCTTTGGGTTTGGATTCGGTGGCCGGCGGAGCTTTGGGTTTGGGTTCGGTGGAGGGCAGGTGGAATACCCCTTCCTCCGTTGGTACTGACGACAAGCAAGAAGAGCACTCCTACTCCTAACCAGACTTACTTCATTGTGTGGCCGGAGATATTTGAACAGGGGCCGGGGTGAGAAAGACATACAGTACTACAATGATCTACTAAGGCGATTGGATTAGAATTGGCTTGCATTAGGCGGCTTGGATTATATGGAGTGGTATGGGATATTAGGCGGCTTGGATTAGAATTGGCTTGTAACTTGCTCACGTTGTGGCTACTATGGCGATTGGAGGCTAATTACCAGTTCATTTTAGCTAAAGAATCCTTTGCTTCCTTGTAAGATTGGGCACAGTTTTGTTAATCAAAAAAAAAAAAAGGAACATGCTTTCAGAGTCGTTTTCTCTTGGATGTCTACTACTACCCACTTTCATATTTTTGTTAGTAGTTTTTACAAAAGTTTTTAGTAATAATATATTTGTATTGGGTTGCATAATTTTCTCTCTTCGGTCATTTTTTTTAAACTTTTTGGATAGAGGTGTGTAATATAAATCCAAAAAGTTAAAAAAAAAATAGATAAAAATTCATTACAGACAAAAAAATATGGATGACGAAACAGTGAAAACTTTGGAAGAAAACTAAGCTAAACTAGAAACCAAACAAAGGTGCTTTGGGTAAAATAAATCACTTGGTTTATTTTTTTTCCTTATTAAAAAATTGTATTTTTTATTTTATTTACGTCAATTATTATTATTTTTTTTTGAAAGATAAAATATTTTATTAATCTTTGAAATAACATTACAAAAATTAAAGGGAGCCAAGGAGATAGGCATATCAATTTTTTTTATTATTGATTTGTCTCGACGAGGGAAATCTTAAAACTATAAAATTATTGACTTAAATTTTCATGATAAAGACAATACAATAAACTATTAAAAAATTTGGATTATTTTGTCTTTAGTGAACTTTTTAAAATGTTTGATCATAAAACAATAATCAGGAAAAAATGACGCAGATAGGGTACTATGTGGTGTCAAACGTGGTGGTCATAGCGCCTAATCAAAGCCTTTCGTCTCTGCAATTAATGGTCCGGATTTTAAATAAAGTTTTGCAACAAGTTTAACTATTTCAAGGAAGAGTTTATTTAAAATTTGGACTGTCTAATACATTTTTGAACGACTGAGATACACAACGAATACTGTCACGTGATACCCATCCAGTACCCAAATTTTTCTCAATTGTTTTGTTGGAAGACGAGCCTGCGGTCTAGAGGGACTTAATCACATGGGTTAAAGTAAGAATAAGGGAAAATGCATAAGGCCAATTTGGTCATTTGGCTTTAACCAGTTAATCACATGGGTTAAAATCAGAATAGGGGGAAAATGCATGTCAGGCATTATAAGGAGTGGTGACCACAACACTATTTTTGACAATTAGTATCTTTTATTACACTGGAAACACAATGATGAATTTCCAGTTTCAAGAAAACAAAATTCAGAAAAACTGAGAACATGTTATCCGACAGAGCGAGCTTTTAGCAAATTTTTTTGGTTTTGTTTTATTTTATTTCAGAACACCCAAATTATTTTCCCTCGAAAGTCTAAAAATTTTGTCCAAGAGAAATTTGAGATATTTAAAACGACAATTTAAATTTTAGAAAAGATTCTTTTTCCGGGGAAAAAAAATGGTTCTTCCTGAGAAAGTGTCTTTTTAAAATTTGATCTGTTGAATACAAAGATGAATGGTTGGGATATAATGACATTGGCGTCTCTTTTTCTGAACAGCTGAGAAGCCGGGTCCTTTTGGCTCGTGTTTCTACATGAGATGCTAGCTAAGCTCATCTGTGCGCAAGTTTAGATCTTGCACCACCATTTTTTCCACAAAATTCTACTCGTGTTCAATTAGTACTTGGAATTCATTCCATAAAAATATAATTAAGATTCGTTTGAGATTAACGTACTTGTTTATAGAATACTAGTAAAATGTCGGTATCATAACACTTAAGTGACTGTTGGGGTAATGATGTCGGGAGTATTGAACGATATGTTGAGAGAAATCTCGTCGTCATATATTAAAAAATTTAAATTAGTAATTTTAGTAATTCGAGCCGCGCGTTGATTGCTTGGATAGACAACTCGGATGGACAGGACATGGAGTTAGGACAAAGAGTTCGGGACAGCGGATCCGCTCTTCGTATTTTGTGTGGCGTCAATGTCTCTAAATATATTTGTAGTTATCTGCAGCATTATTAATGCATTTAACAGTGTTGGATTAGAAAACGATCCATATTAAACTTATGGAAATGGCTACAATACACACTCATTAAAGGTGTGTATCATATGCACCTTTTGTATGGTCTAGGTTGTGTCACCTCATTGGCAATCGTAACATTTTTAGTTTTTCGTTACTTTTCAATAATATAATTCGTAACATTTTGATGTGTCTCGTAACTTTCATTAAAAAAAAATTGTAACTTTTATAAAAATTTTGTAATTTTTATAGAGGTGTGTATGATACACGTCCAAATGAGAAGTGTGTATCGTAACCTTTTCCTAGACTTCTCCCAAGGAAGTCAATTAAACATTCCTTATTCGGTTGCTGATGGTTGCAAAAACAAAGAGAGCCAGAGACCACTAACTGTAACCCTAAAATAACATATGCATCAAACCAACTCATTCCCCCTGGCATGGCATGGTTGCATTGATTCCCAATGAAATGTTGACGACAGGTCCAAATAATTTGGCAATCCAGTTTGTTATCAGTGCACTGTAGAATTTACTCCATCTTTTAGTGCTTATATGAAAGATACAAATAGAAGAAGGAAAAAATGGAAAGTAAAGATGAAGATGACTCGATTAAAAAGAGAGAGAGAGAGAGATTTGTGATAGGAAAAATAATTTTTGCATTCTCTTTTCTTAAAATTTTAATTTAACAAAAAAAAAAAAAACTTAGGGTGTATAAGTACTTCTTATAATTTTAAACAATAATAAGAAAGAAAAATTTTAAAGTGCATTTCTAAAAGAGAGAGATGAAGATTCTCGCATACTCCTTCCATCCGGATTTGTTTGACCCTCATTCTATTGTAACCGAATAAAAAATTAATGATATCTTTAAATTGGCAAGTAATTATATATCCAATAATCAATATCGATCTTATTTGATAGCTCTTGATTATCTCTATTACATCTATAGTAAAATGTTTTTTAAAATTACACAAAACATTATAAGATATAATCATTTGAAAAGTGACACGAACTCAATAAATGAACTAAGAAATCCAAATGACCCAGTACTATTTTCCTACTTTTAGCAATACTACGTAGATGGAGCCACGTGTCCATTTAGAAAAATAAAAGGACGGAGCCACGTAGGGGCAGGTTCATGGTTGTAACCTTGGATTGTGAAATAGCCTTGGATTTGTGATTTATTTGCCGTCAAACCACCACTGAGGTGCACAAACAAAGGGCATAAGTGGAATTTCCCCGCCTCTTGATTCCCCCCTCAAATCTCTTCCTTCTTCTTTACCTCTTCGTTCTCCCACCCGATCCAACTCTCGTCTCTCCTCTCTTCTCCTTTTGTGTCGCTTTCTACTCCATGGTTGCGAGAGGTTGAGACCCCCTCCTCGCGGAGGGGAGATCTCCCCCTTGCCCATCATTTTTGGGACTTTGGGAGGCTCCGATCCGAGCCTAGGTGCCGGATTCGGGGCTTTTTTCCGGCAGCGGTGGTGGTGGCGCCTGATAGCTGCAACTGTGGTGGGACGAAGCGATGCGGGGCTCTGGACGCTGACATCATTCCGTCGTCTTCCTCCAGCCACATCCGAGCGGATTGGTGGTTCCTTCGTCACTGTTGTACAATTTTGCGGCTTTTGTTTGTTCTGTTTTGTTTGTGTTGTTGTTTCTTTTTTGTTGTTGTACTCTCTTCTCCCTTTAGGCCTATGAGCCGTGTAACTTGTACTTGATTTATATCAATATAAGTTGCATTTTCCCTGCTAAAAAAAACACGCGGAATATTTTTTTTTTAAATACACCGCAAGCGACACAATATCTAAAGTCGTTACTCCGTGTTAGCCTCAGACATATTTGAGAGAATATACTAAGACTATGCACTTGGGTTATCACTTCACTAAGGAAGATGAACTCTAACTAATAAATTGAAAAACTACAGTGGCTTACCGCTTTCACAAATTTTTGTTGGCTTTTTATAGATGCATAATTTGAATATTTTCCCTAAGACTTTTGTCTGACCTTGCATATGCTTCACTATTTTTTCTATTTCTTTTGAGCATTTTTGTGCACTTTTTCTGAGCATATAATTTTCTTTGCATATTGGAAAATTTCTTTTTATTCTATACCACTATATACAAAATATATATCAATATTTGTACTTGATAATAAATCATACCATATAAAATTACATTAAAAATTAGAAAATGTTAGATATAGAAAAATATTAATCATATGTAGGACCAATAAACTAAATAAGTAGATGTTAGACATAAACAAATGGTATCAAATAAAATACTTAACCTAAGATATTAAAAAAATTAAAGAACTTGTTCATTTTGAATAGTGATACATACACACACACACACACTCAACCACACACACACTCACATGCGGTGGGACCCACCACCCTAACACAAGAGTACTTTATTTATATTATCGTGAGAGTGTTACATTACTTAACTTAACCAATGTGGGACAAACACTAACTATTCTAACACTCCCCCTCAAGCTGAAGAATAAATATCACAAAATCCCAGCTTGTTACATAAAAACTCAAAACGTGGTTTAAACAATGACTTAGTAAAAATATCTGCAATCTAAGCTCCCGTGGATACAAAAGGAGTAGCCAAAATACCGATGTCAATCTTCTCTCGAACGATATGACAATCCACCTCTATATGTTTGGTTCTTTCATGAAACACCGGGTTTGAGGCAATATGTATCGCTGCTTGATTATCACAATACATAGGAATGGGTGGGTCCCACCGCATGTGAGTGTGTGTGTCACAATCATTTTCCCTAAAATAAAGGTCCTGGTTACTATTTTGCTATTTCGAAATATAAGAATATTTGATATGGCAGAATATAGAAAGTAGACATGAGAGTGGTCTACTTCTAGAATATCCAACCACATTTGAATTACAAACATTGTGCCCGTTCGATGCGTGGGACAACATGATTAAAAGGGTTCATGTAAGATTCACTTTGAATCTTTTATGTTCCGGTGCATCCGAATATGTGTGGTAACTATTGAAAGTTTTTCATTTTTTTTCTTTTTTGAATTTTACTAATCACACGCCCTGGTGCAATAACTTTGTTTGAAAATTTCGAAGAAACAAACTGAAACCATAGTTTCTAAGATTTTTTTGGGGAATCGGCTCCTTTCCCTGGTAAGTGTTGTTGCAAACCTGTGGGACCCGCCATGACGTTATTTTGATGATCTAAACCATTTCTATTATAGACTCATTGTGTAGGTAAATTTTGGAAATGATCGTACCCTCATGACTTAAAAGAAAAAATAGTAAACCCGATGTGCAGGTTTTGTGATTTTTGGATGCTACTTTGTTTTAAAAGATGATTTGTTGAGGACATTTGGAGAAGGTTTGTTTTTTCACTTTGTATGCAAAGATGATTTGTTTGGAAATTGGGAGAAGTTTTGTTTGGAATAGATTTTTGGTAGGGGTTTTTTAAATAAAATAAGGTGGAAATGTAAAAAATCTTAAAAAAATGGCATGCAGGAGAGAGATTTAATGAGAACGCTCCATTTTATTTGTAGAAACTATATTTATGTAATATACATAGATAGATCATGGATAGATGCTACCATCAAGCGTTGGGCCTTATTGATTAGGCTAAAGGCATCTTCAGTGCATTTCCTAAAAATAATAGCTCGTAAATTACATCTTAAAATGTACACATAAGTATAAGTTTGGTCCAATTTTCACCCCTAGAGCTTGCTAATTTTAGAGAGTAAAATGCAAAGTACTTCCTCTGTCCCATTTTGTTTGCCAATCTTCGAAGATCGTATCATCGGTCAAATACTTATAACTTTTAATTTATAATGTTTTTCATGATTTTTATAATTTCGTATAATAGAACTCATCGAGAACTATCAAACAATATCTATATTGAATATTTTTTTGACATTCATATTGAAAGATATAAGCAATTGAAACCAGGCACGGTATATTAAAAATGACAAACAAAATGGGACGGAGGGAGTATTATGCTAGCAGTTTATATGGAAAACGTCAAATTTTGGGCGACAAATTTTTTTTTTTGCTCAACTATTACACGTGGGTATCGCCAAGGAATTTAAGCCAGTCATCACCAAAGCCACTCAGCACAAGCAACAAAAGTTTATGTTTTAACCAATAGGGACAAAAGCGTCATTTCATGAAGGACGAAGGACGAAAGTTTCGTCCCTAAACTCCCTCTTTATATATAGTAAGGATAAGGAAATTTGTTGCCAATTCCTGACCCGGCCATTAGTGGACAGATCGATAGACTGGATTGATAGCCAAAAAACAAGGCCTGAATACATTTTCTAAAACTACTGCCTCAGTCCCCGACTCCCAATTTGTTTGTTCATTTTCGATGTTCTTGTCATTTTTTAATATGCTTTTTCAATCTATAATGTCACCGTGATTTTGGAAGATATGAACTGATATAAACATCGAAAATTGATAAACAAATTTGGTACGGAGGGAGTAGTACTGTTAAATTTCCACTTCGAATTTGAATAAGTCACTAGTTGGTCGAATTCGTCTTGTTTATGAACATTGCTGAGGCAATTAAATTTATAATCTTCACATGTTCATAAGCAGTAGTAGTAGTAATACTCCCTCCTCCGTCCCTTTTTAAGTGATCTACTTGGGAAATGTGTATTTTTGCGGACGTTTAAAAATATACTTTCGTATAACGCTTTCAAATTTTTTTTGCACCAAATTAAAGTACTCAAGGAGCACTTAAATTTGGTATAAAACAAATTAAAAAGTTATATAGATAAATATGTTTTTTAGGAGTTTTAAATTGCACGTATTCCCGTATGAATTATTTAAAAAGGGACGGAGGGAGTACATTATAGCTTGTGCTTATTAGACTTATCTAGAGGTGTCAAACGTGCGTGCCGTGGCCGTGCCATTTAACTTCTGTGCCAACCGTGCTTCGTGCCATGTCGTGCCTATTTACTTCATCGTGCCATAAGATTGCGTATTCCAACCAGTCAACTAGAAGTGCTTTTAATGCCTGTTGATGCCAATGAGTGATTCGACAGAACCTACGATTGCAGTGGGGCCCATACTACAGGAGTTTCTCCACTTCTCCTGCTCAATGCACAAGGGAAACACGGGCTGATGGTAAGAAAATGATCCAGTGCATCAATCTACAAATTACAACCCCACGTGATATACTTTCTTGAAACGCCCAATATTTCGACTTTTTTTTGTGTGGATAATTTGGAAATATATTACGAAATTAAACGAGAGTTACCAACTGTATGATGCCTTAGGGTTTTGCTGGGCCTTTAATTCTTTCTATTTTGGGCATTGTGGCCCATTGGGTGTGGGCTTCGGCCTTATGGTTTTTCCTTGATTGGTTCCTTGCCAATCATAGTTTGGGTCTCGGTCTAGGCATTATTGCTTTCGCCTTGTTCCTATTAGTCATTGTAACTTTCCGATGATTAATGAAATTTTTTTCCCGTGCAAAAAAAAAGAGGTGCAGGAAGATAGTTACAGTAGTAGTAGTAGTAATACTTCCTCCGTCCCTTTTTAAGTGACCCACTTGAGAAATGTGTATTTTTGCGGACGTTTAAAAATATATACTTTCCTATAACGCTTTTAAATTTTTTTTGCACCAAATTAAAGTACTCAAGGAGCACTTAAATTTGGTATAAAACAAATTAAAAAGTTATATAGATAAATATGTTTTTTAGGAGTTTTAAATTGCACGTATTCCCGTATGAATTATTTAAAAAGGGACGGAGGGAGTACATTATAGGCTTGTGCTTATTAGACTTATCTAGAGGTCTCAAACGTGCGTGCCGTGCCGTGCTGTGCCATTTAACTTCTGTGCCAACCGTGCTTCGTGCCGTGTCGTGTCGTGCCTATTTACTTCATCGTGCCATGGCGTGCCGTGCCATGGCGTGCTACGTGCCTTGCCATGCCTGATTAGTTAATTGTGCCGTGTCGTGCCGTGCCGTTCTTTTTTTTTTATCGTGTCGTGCCGTGCCGTGCCCGATAAGCGTACGTACTTATAAATGTGGTATCTTATAGCAGCATTTGCATGCGCTATGGCCTATGGAAAATATAGCACCAATATCACATATAGCCATTTGTACTTTCGTGTAGTATTCTGGCATAGCCAGAGGGGACAACAAAAATGATACATACACACAAAAAATACCCACAATTTACCCACACACTCACACAAGTGTGTGGGCTCCACACACTTGTGTGAGTGTGTGGGTAAATTGTGGGTATTTTTTGTGTGTGTATGTATCATTGTGGGTAAATTGTGGGTTGAGATTTTAAACTCATTTACTAAATAGGCTGCGTTTACTAATTACTAAATTGGAGAGTTTTAACTTTTTGAGCACTGTAATTACTTTTTTGGGAGACAATTTAATTATTAGAACTACAGAGTTTTATTGGTATGTTTTTACTAATTTTGTGAGAACTTAGAATTTTAACTATGATTATTACTGTTGTGAATTCTAATTTGTGATCGGTTGTTTAGTTATATTTGTGATACGCTTTAGAAATTACAGTTTATAGGCTTGTTGGACGGTTTGGGAAATAAAAAAAATATAATTGGGTTGGGTTTGGTCATATTAAATGAAGCCAGCTTATTAATGGGTCAGGCTTGGATATGCATAAATCTTGTTATTATCTAATATAAGCTCGGCCCGAACCCGGCCCAGCCCGGTGTATGTGTACTTCTAGTTGAGTGTAACGGTTTCGGTAGTATCGAATATTACGTAACGGGAATCGGGTGGAGAGGTGTGGAATTTTTATGAATTACCTTTCGACAAAAAGTAATTTCAAATTGCTTAATAACCAATAACGGTTGAGTATTGGCCGTAATTGCCATGAACCGGTCCATAAATTGGACATGAACCATAGGTAAAGAGGGAACACGTGTGATTTTTCCTCTCACCAGTGTACCGGAATACAAGGTATCAGAGAGTCCAAAAACCGTAATGTAACGGCGGGTATTGAAATAACAGTTGCAAACAAACGGTTTCTTATCTCAAGGTTACAACGATTTTTTACATCAATATCAATATACTTTGATCACATTAATCACTATTTTATGGTTAATTACTCACAAGCTTTTAACTCCCTTGTGAATTTGAGTTTTAACATTGAATTTGGCCAACAAAAATTTGTCACTTTTTCGCTCAGTCTTTTTGATGATTTTTTTTTTTACCCTATATGAGACTCGGAAATTTTTTTTACACCATATATATGGTATAAAATAATAGGACCTCCCAACCTAATACAAATTAAGAAAAACACCAAAATAATCTTTTCTAAAAGGTCCTTAAAAAGTTAAGCCAAACTCACACTTATAAAATATGTGCAGGTATGTTTGGGTTTTTGTAAATGGTAGTATCAAATAATCTTCAAGTGGTATTGATCAATTTTTGTTTATTACCTAGTCTAAGTCTTATAGATAATCTGGCCAACCTAACATGGTGAAAACATACCTGAGTTATACAAATTTAATGGAAAATCATGGTTTCCAGTTGGTTGAGCTGTACTCAAATGGCTTGTCCACCTTCAGATATATTAATTCTAGAATTTTCATTTATAAGGTCATTGTTTGAAACTTTCTCCAAATATTTTTCTTAAAAAAAGTAATAATTCCACCAAGTAGTATGTTGATCAGGTTTTCTTTTTTGGTCTAACGATATGATGTTAATTAGTAGGTTAATAGAGTTATATTATTATGGTAGGTCAACGTCACTCCATCAACTTAAACCTGAGACCTCACAAACAGGCACCCAAGTGCCCACTCACGACCGCTTATACAATAACTCTGAAGCGTGACGTTGATCATGTTAAGGGGTGTAAAAAATAATTGTTGCAAGATAGTTTGTTTTCATAATGATCTTCCAGATGGAAGTCGTGTTAAAATTTCAGCAGTAATTTCTAGTTACCAAAACGTCAAAGAAGACATAAAGATAAAAGCGTGATACAATGAAACAAAACATTTTTTAAATTTAAACGTTATCAAAATGAGGTCAATGTTTTCTAAGTTTATATCTAGCTTTGAGCCATTAACAAAAGTAACTCAAGCTCCTAGAATGTTTATTTCACTCTGGAATCTTCCTAGTGGAACCAATATGCTTCAATGTAAGTGTCAATCCATACTTTTTAATTGCGCGCTTGGCCTTCTGAAATTCAACCTTGGAACCACAGAAGCCATTTTTAATCACACGCTTATGAACACTACAACAAAAAACACTTTCCATAACGTTCGAAAAATGCTATGGAAACACATAGATAACGTTTTTAAGAACGTTAAGTTAGCCCCTGTTATAAAAAGTCAAGCTCTTTCATAGCGTTTATTTCATGTTATAAGTTGAAGAGCTTTTATAACGTTCACAGAATGCTATACATAAGAGATCTTTTATAGCATTTTTTGTTTGCTACAAGTGGTAGATATTTAATAGCATTGATAGAATGCTATCAACGAAATTTCTTTTATAACACTCATATACTGTTATGCACAAATAATCTTTTATAGCATACAAAAACTGCTATGTTTAAGAAATTTATTGCAACTGATGATTCTTTTTTTTCCCGATATAATTTCTATATTTGATGATCCTACTGTTCGTTCCATCAGAAAAGAAACACAAAAATCAATAGTCGAGCCAAATTGTCAAAAAGAAATACCTTCTATTAACACATTATTCCATACAAACTAAGTCTTCATCTAACATTAGTGAAGTCTAAATAGAAGCCAATGGCTAGTTATACAACATTTGACAAAGAGATCATAAGCATTCAAATATCTCAAAACAAAGTTGCCCAGCTACATAAGTTGATACAGAAATGGTAACCCTTTGATGCAAAAGCTTCAAATGAGTTCCAACCAACACTAGCTAGCAAGATCATAATCTCCATCTTGAGCAAAAAGTGACGAAATATCAATCTTCTCTTCAACCAATCGACCTACATACAATGTTTTGTCAATCAAAACGAGTGCAGAAACCATATAAGAAGCAAAAATTCAAGCTTGGGTGAATCTCCAAAGTGCTGAGGAAGAAGCTCGAATCAGTCAAGAAAGCTCGCAGTAATTATCTAGTAGTCCCTATTTGCTTTCTGGCTTATATTTCTTCAATATATTGCACATTGATTACTAGCATCATGGTTGGGTAACTGCATTTATGTCAAAATGTTTCAGTCCAATTGGTCCCTTTCACTATGTCTATGTTTGGATATTGGGGGAAATAAAAATGAAGCAAAGCATATTTTTATTGACAAATGCATATTTATTTTCCCATTCCCTAAGCCAGCACAAGTAAAAAAGGCTAGGCATTGCTCAAAATTCCTGCTACTGCAGGGCTAGAAAAAAGTTGAATGTATGTAGCCTTATCCCACGAAAAAAATGGCTATTTGTGCAACTCAAACCCATGACCGCTAGGTCACCATATGGGGCAGCCATATCTAATTGGCCAAACTACCTTACCCCTGAGAAAACAAAAGACAAAAAAAATACAAGGGGAAATAATCTTTATAATTTCTCGTCTTGTGAAATTAATTCCTCTATGTTTCTTTGAATATGCCAATAAGAAAAAGTTTTGGGAGGTCAAAGGCAAGTTTGAACACATGTACAACACCATTAGTTTTTACGTAGACAAATCACTTTACAACTTTAAGATTCAAGCATTGGCTTTGACTCAAAACATTGACAATATGATTGACCATTTAAAAACGATTCTTGAATGATTCTATCTATTTAAAAGGTAACCAACACATGTGGACTGTAGTTTTTGTTAACAGAAGGCATTGTCTAGCATAGTGTTTGGCCATGTTATGCATAAGTTCAAGCCAAAAAACCCAAATGATGCCTCATGTGGTCTAGTTTACTCAAATGATCAGATCCCACTTCTCCAAATAAGAATACAAGTACACACAAATAAGTGTCACATGACAGTCTCAAGGAGTTTTTGTTACCTCTCCACCGTCATCTAGAACAAACACTTCTCCATGCTCTAAAGGAGACATGGTTCCAACATCAGTGTTCAAGTAAGGATCTGAAGAGGAAAAAAGAAAGCTGGTGATTAAAGAGAAAATAAGAAGAACAAGTTTCAACTTGAGGTTAAAAAGGGTGCTGGAAGCAAAAGCATGCTCCTGTTTAGCAAGTTATCAGAACCTTTAGAGTTTAGACTAAAAAACCTCAGTAAAAGTAACTAAAAAGGAATCCGAGATTCCCCAGCAAAGTTGAAAGGCAGCCAAATATTTTCCTTTGGGCCTTAAACCGAAAGCCACAAAGGAGTATACAACAACAGATTGCAATTAGCAGAAAGATAATACAGCCAGCAAACGAAGCAGTAATATACAAATAAGGTGCCAAAAAACAAAGCCCTTCGATTATTCCCTTGGGAAGGCAATACGTTCAGAGTATATCTAGGCCCCATATATAGGGAATATTTAAAGATGCAGTCACAGGTGTTAAATAAACAAAGAAATTTTTGCTCTGATTTCACCCCAGATGAGTAATGCGCAACAAGCATAGAGCAAGAAAATGAAATCCTGGAAAAAGTTCCCACGTATAACAAATTAAGAAACAGAAAGTCGACACATACATCGGATAGAGTTGTTCTGAAGTGCTTTGCCACGAATGGTCCCGCCGATTCTAGGAAGCCACTAGATCTTGTTAGTTCAATCAGACAATCCCACTCCCTGTCCAGCTCGGTAATGTTCGTTGCACTTAGAATTATTACATTTAGACACTTAATCTACAAGAACAACAATTGATGTTGGTTAGGTCCACCATTCGTGGCATAAATCAAATGGGAATACATGATGTTGCCAGGGGAAAAGACTAAAACACAGATAATGACATTCATTGACTCACAACCTGAATACATGCTGCAGCAGTCAGGCTAAAACTAGGGCACAGAGGGCAGCATATGTAATGAAGATGTCAAAATATAGCTTTCAGCTAATAGGATCTATTTTTATACCTAATGGTCCTAACCACTATACCTCAGCAACTCTTTCTCCTAGCTATGTGGGGTTAGCTACACGGGTGTATTTCATAGCATGCTTCATTAGGAATAATGACCAAATAACATTTTTGCTTCCAATCAAATAATATTGCCAGCAATAAGAAAATTGTTCTGGCACATTAACAGAAAAGAAAACAAATGCAATATACAAATTCAATGTTGTAGAATATAATTCCAATCAGATCTCAAACTGTAGAAGGTTATCTCTTGGGTGTAACTACATGTAGTTCCAGGTGCTTAAGGGATTCGAAACGGCTTGTGCCTAGTCAAACCTCCACAAGGAGAGATATACAAAGGCTCTGATACCATATTAAGTCACAAATTGTCCAAAAAGATTAAGTTCTTATTAGGAAATAAGCCGAACAAATATTAAGCTATCCGACAACCGTATGATCTGAACTCAGGTAGAAATAAATAATAGATAATCTTCAACCAAAGTTCACAAGGCACTTGAGGATTAAAGAAGCGAATGATATGTGCAGCAACACGTGGAGCTGCAGTGAGAAAGAGTGACCATGCAAACTAAAGTTCTTGACAATTAAAGTACACACGACAAGACATTTTATGCTAGAACAACTTAAATGTAGACATACCGAGATGGGTACAACTTAAATGTAGACATACTGAGACATTTCTGAAACTGATTCTGAATCTCATAATTGATAGCTTAACATTTTGAATGCACAATCTTTATAGAAATCAAAATTTTGAAGAAACTAATTAAATCAGCTTAAATGAAGGGGGATCTTTCTCCAGCATGAAAAGAATGTGCAATTGTACATCATGAGATTAGTACAAGAGACCTCTCCTGCGATTCTATATCCCCTTTTCTTACACCATAATTATCAAAAAAAATTATAAATTTACAAAAAAAAATCATAATAATTAGGACATGACCAATTGAAGTTGCAGCAAATTGTTACTAATAACAAAACATGTGCAAAAGAAAATTGTAAATTTACTGTTGCGTGATGATTCATAGATATATAACCTGTCAGTTCCCTAAAACATACCAAAGGCACAGGTAGTTTATCGTGATGCAATAGGTCGGTGATACCCTCTGGCAATTGAGCCATCTGAAAGAAAAGAAACAACTAATTTGAGAGAGAGAGAGAGAGAGAGAGAGAGAGATCCTTTGCATGCTGTACAACTTAAGACCACAATGAATTGAGTAGGTGTCTCTATCCGGGGCAATGTTTGTGCATCTAGAATACTATGTTTTTCAAAATAGTTTTTTTGATAAGTACCGTGTTTTTCAAAATAATGCATGCAAGTTGATCTAGTTCGCTTCTCCACCCAACCAAACCAAACCAAACAGAGCTTTAAGTCCCAATAAACTGGTAGATAAAAACATCGATCAACTAAAGAGTCTAACTCGCAGTGATCACTTACGAAACTTGACTTTAATTATTTGATGATAAATAAACGAGGGGCCATCTACTATCTACTTACTGAGTTAGAAGTTCAATCAAACCTTGTTCAGCAGAAAGATGGATCTTCCCTTATCTTTGTTGGACAATTATCGCCAAAACTCATGCGAGGTATACTGAGTTTTAGAAACAGACACTGATATATTACCTCATTCCGATCCCCAGTACATTTGTCTCCAATAAGATGCCTCAGATATTCTTCAAATTCTTCATCAGGAGCCTCCATTAGAAATCATATGAACATATAGTAAGTGACTTGGTGCTATTAATCAGCTAATATACAGATTTCTAATCGTAGTACAAATCCAATGTACAGATTTCCACTCTTTGAATTGGTTACTACTAGTAGTCAGTGTAACAATAGAATAGGCGGCAAGTTCTTAATCTGTTCATTTAGGATAGCCACATTCAGAAGACATGATCAGGTTTGCAAGCTGAACATGGACACATCATTGATAGTCAATAAGCACTCTTCTCTAGAAAATTCAAATGCAACTAATCTAAGGCCTCCTTTGGGTAATAATCCAATAATCCGGATTATTGGATTATTACCCAAAGGAGGTAACTAATCAAAAATTCAGTAATGGTCTTTTCTACACACACACACACACACGAGACTCACCACGCGAACCCCAAATGCTTTTGCAACCCCTGCAACTGTAACATCAGAGTGCAACGGGCCAACACCTCCATATATGAAAACCTGCAAAGACCAGCGCAATTTTGGTCCACAAAGAATCAAGCATTAGACACCCAAAAACCTAACTTACTTCATGCAAAGAATACTCAGCAAGTGTTGTTTCCTTTCTTCCGTTTCCTTTTTTCTTTTGCAAGGATGAAGAGCTCCAAAACAAACAACATTTACCATATCATTTTCAGACTTCCGCCGTTCAACTTCTTCAGCTACAGAATCTACCTGGATCCAGACATGTGTGCAAGAGTTAATCATTTGCTATGAGAAGCAGCCTTCAGTGAATTAGTGAATCATATTTTTCAAGAATTTTCAAAGTATTTGGGCATTTTAGTGAAGATAACAAGATACAATACCATAATGGAATGAATCTTAACAAAAGCCCCAATATCTTTTGAATGAATCAAAACAAAAGTACCAATAGAAAATATTTTGACATGAATCCACACAAAACCCTAGAATACCCTCCAAATCCTTCTATTTGGGCAAGAAATAGAGAATAGACCTGAAGATTTAAACCCTAGAAATCCGTAGGGAACAAACCTGATACTGATGTTAACCCCTCGAAATTTGGTGAGGACTCTCTCCCAAACTAACCGCCGTTTCCTTCTGCCGGTGCTTTGATTCTTTTACCGCTATGGAACTTGGAAGAAGAACAACGATTAAAATCAGGACACTAGTGGGAAACATAAAGTTAATCGATTGGATGTAAGAGAGATAGGAAGGAATGAACATGCAACTCAAAATCAAAGCCCTAGAATACCAGATGATTGATCAATTACCTGCAAACTGGTGTTTCACGCAGCTGCAGAAATTTACCCATCTCGCACGAAACGATATAACATGTGTCGAACAAACGAGGGAAGGTCGCAGGAAAGAGGTATTGAAATTTGGCTGCACAATCGAACAAGTGGTGTTTGGAACCAATTTGGCGGAAGAGATTCAAAATTTTCTGAAGGGGAGGGCGCGACGATTGGAAATTTGCTGAAAGGTAGGGCGCAAAGATTGGCGCCTCTCGTTTTCCTGGAACGTTATTGTAGAGGCGAGCGCGAAGTCTTGCCGCTGTATTTCTCTCCAACGCTATTGAACATGCAATGAACGTTATAGTTGGGAACCCCACCGCTATAACATTTTAGGTCCTCTCCTTCTAATAACAAAACGTTATAGTTGCTTTGCTATTATAGCATTTAAAAAAAAACGTTATTACCTAATGTTATAAAAAGCCAAATATGTTGTAGTGGAAAGGCGGTCAATTGTTTTGCAAACTCAACATCCTTTTGGGTGTACGATGGGTCATAGTCACCAGCTATGCACTTTAGCCACCTGTAAGCTACCGCTTCACATATGCTTTCTTCAACTTCAGTTTCCAATCTAAACCTCCAGCCTATATAAAAGATCATCAGCACTCAATAGATTAATTACTATCGGTCCAATCGTAAATTAGGAATGGGGGTCAATACTTGCTGAAATTTATACTCCCTCCGTCCCTATTTAAGTGATGATGTTACTATTCTAGCTGGATTCGAAAGTTGTTTATAATTTTCAATCCATATTACATAAAATATGCAATATGGATCTTGTTTTATAGAAATCAATGAGTTCTAAAATACAATTTTTTCAAAAGTACATAATATATTATAGATTGAAAGTTATAGACAATTTAAAAATAAAGTCAAAAAGTGAAAGTGGTCATTTAAAAAGGGACGGAGGGAGTATTATTTATAGGACATAAGTAGTTATTGATTGCCTTTACAGGACCAATGACGTGCAAGGTGTCTATTAATAAGTGCAAAGTGAACTGAAAATTTGAGTTTTTTAGCATTCAGTGAATAGTCTCTTTCCTAATTGATCAATAATTGGCAAAGTTAAGGAGGGCAAAGTTACAATTTTAATGAGGTTGCTATGTTTTGGGCAATTTCATGCATACAACTTTTAAGTTAATACCCAAAAAATATAAAAACGAGTGAGCTGAACCCCACTTGACTTTATATAACTTTGCCCACATAATTTTTTGAAACAATATTCGTTAAATCAAATATAACTATGAAGTGATGCACTCATAAAATTTCGACTATAATGGTATGAGAGAGAAAAAGGATATTTTCCAACCGTAAGATTACTATTTTGAAATGAAAGTAAAAATTTAATCGACAAAAGGTGTGTCAAATAAAATACCTTGGAGCCTAATCACGACATGCGTCATCTCATGAGCTAGCGTTGACCCAAGTATCGGCCTGCATTTAATATTGAATAGATACTATGAATGTTTAAGTTAATGTTAGGAATGGCTAAAACAAACATTGTGGATTAATAAAATATTGGGCCTCTAGCTCATTCCTTGCTGGTGTTTTGGCTTATTGCATGTATCTTGCCTCCCGATTAATAAAAAATTTCCTTTTGTTGATCAAAAAAAAAAAAAATATTGTGGATTTCTACATGAACTATCGTCTCATGGTAATAACTCTTAAGGAACGAGAAATCGCGTTACGCGTTCATTCTTTTTGGTCTCTGTCATCTTCTCCCTTTGATTCCTATGTTCATAGTTTGCCTTAGCATCATTGGATATTCAGCCAGGCCGTGTAAGTCGTGTTATTCAGGGCCGAATCACGTTTGATGTTAATTCAATTAATTCACAAGGTACTACTAAAGTATCATTATTCTCTCATTTTTAGCAAAAAATTAGTATTTGAGCTCTCACAAGTCACAATCAAGTTATCTTCCCTATCACTTACAATGAATAATATAGCTGACCCTATTACTAAGTATACATTTAGGCCTTATGTATGGGCATAGAGCGCTTGCAAAATTAGAAAAAATTTAGGAGGGTCCAATGTGACTGCATCATCGATGCCCAAAGGTGACACTCAGCATGTTTCCAAACGATTATTCCCACCTTCTTGAATCTAGTTTACCCATCTCAAATTATGCCTTGATGGGAGAGATCTCTTGTTGTGGCAAATACTCAACTCGATCTATTAAACATGAAGGGAGTTTCAAACTGTGTAAAAGACTTCTCGATATGTTGCATCATTTCTATCTTTATTTTTTTTGTTTGATAAAAATTAGTTCGTCCAGGAAAAAGAAAGGCGTATATAAAATGAAGACATGTAAATAGTAGGGTCAAGTGAGAATTACTTGGGTAATCCAAACAAAAGGAAGATAGCAGGCACTTTACCACCCCTTACGCCCTGTTTGGCGACCGGAGTAGCACCCGGATTTGGGGGTCGCCCGGATTTGTAATCCTGGGCCCACCCCAAACCGGCGTTTGGGAAGCCAAATGAGAACCCGGATTTGAAACACTGTTGGGACTCCATCTCCGGGTTCCCCCGGATTAGCCAACGACGGCCTCCACCCTGTCGTTAGCTAATCAGGGTGGATTTGCTATTTTTGTACCTGTTTTACCCCTTCAAATCCGGGCCCTAGTTTTGTACGTGTATGCAAGAGAAGTTCTTCTCCGACGTTGAAATCGTAGACCACTCAGATCTGTTCTTCTCCGACGTTCTCTGTGTTCTTCTCCGACGTCGTGTTCTTCTCCGCAGTGTTCTTCCCGGGCCCACGTAGTGTTCTTCTCCGTTCTTCTGCAACTCGTTGTCGGTTATTTCTTTGGGTCTGGGCTTGATACAGAGAGAGAGAGAGAGAGAGAGAGAGAGAGAGAGAGAGAGGAGGGAGGACGGTGGTGATGGGGGTTCCGGTGATGGGTTAGAACTTAGAATGGAACGTTGTACACATGTATTAATAATGTAGTGTTGCAGATTTGATCCAATACATATCATACACCACTTTCTTTTTGTTTGGTGAGGAGGGACGGTGGTGATGAGTTTTTTTAATTAATTTTTGAATTTTTTTAATTAATTTCAAAAATGTTTTTCAACTAGTGTTCATATACTTTAAACAATTTTCAGATTAAATAAAAATGTTTAATTAACAAATTTAAAGTTGCAAGAACCTTTTTTTTAAAATTAATTTTACTTTCTGATTTTTTTTCTTCAGAAATGTTATTTCTTAAATATGTAATATACTTTAAATATATTTTTTGAAATTATTTTGTATTTATTCTAAGTATTATGTATTTATTTTAATGATAATGAAATTAAACCATTTTGTCAATTAAATTAATAAATGGGGGGTAATTCAGTCATTTGTCCTCATATCCACCCTCCAAATCCCCCCTCTCAAAATACCATCTAAACACATCTAAACACCTCATTTACAAATCCACCCTTCTTAGGAAGTGGGCCCACCCTCATTACAAATCCACCCTCATTATAAATCCACCCTCCAATCCACCCTCACTACAAATCCACCCAAAACCATCTCCGGTCGCCAAACGGGGCGTTACTGTCTTCTTCTTTGTTACCGCTTCTATATAAGCTCCTCTCCTTACAAAACTTTTGACCTAATTTGCACAGAAGTATATAAACATTATTAGACGAATATACGAATATATTTGTGTTTGTTGTGTGTGTGTGTGTGTGTGTGTGGTCGTTGGTTCCTTCGTCTACTGCCTGTGAACACTTGTCCTTAGAGGTGTCAAATGGGCCTTGCCGGCCCGGCACGAAAAACTCCAACACGAGCACGGTTTGGGCGGGCACGGTAAAAGTTGGGCACGGCACGGTGCGAGGAACACGGGGCACGGAAATGGGTGGGCACGGCGGCACAAAGACGATAGTTGGCCTACCGTGGCACGACGACACGGCGGCACGGACTTAATCGGGCACGACACGGTCTTAGTCGCGACGCACGCACGAAAGAAAGGCGTGAAAGTGTGAAAGGGCACGTCACGGGCACGTCATGGTATAATAACAAAAAGAATGAGGAAAATAAAAAATAAAATGAAAAAAAAATGAATTATTTTAAATAAAAATAAAATGAGGAAAAATAAAGGAAAAATAAAAAATGATATTTTGAATAATAAAAGTGAAAATTTTGATTTTTGAATTGATAGGTGAAAAATATTTTTAGAATAAGTTTTCATTAAATCACAGAGAGAGAGAGAGAGAGAGAGAGAGAGAGAGAGAGAGAGAGAGAGAGAGAGAGAGAGAGAGAGTTGAATTTAGAATAAGTTTTCATTAAATAAATGGACTTTAGAAAAATAAATAAATACATAATAAATAAAAAATAAATTTTTATTAAATAAATGAAGTTGCCAAATGCCATAATTATGAAAACAAAAAAGATGGAAATTAAAACTGAATTTATGAATAATAATTAGAATTTAATAAATGGACTTGCCATAATAAGAAGAAAAAAAATGAGGTAAAATAAAAATAAAATTTTGAATAATAGTTAGAATTTAATAAATGCACTTGCCAAATAAGGGGGAAAAAAGGATTTTTTTGAATATATTTTAAATAAATAAATGGACTTCACAAAAATAAATAAATACATAATAAATAAATAAAAATCCTTGTTTATTAAAATGAATTTTTGGAGGGGAAAAAATTTGGGGAAAAAATTGGGAAAAAAAATGAATACATAATAAATCAAAAATGTAATTTTATTAAATAAATTAAGTTTCCAAATGCCATAATAAGGAAAAAATGAGGGAAATTAAAAATGAATTTTTGAATAACATAAATGAATTTTTGGGGTGGTTTAGGGTTTAGGTTTTAGGGTTTTAGGGTTGGGGTTTGGGGTGGTTTAGGGTTGGGGTTTTGGGGTTTAGGGTTTAGGGTTTTAGGGTTGGGGTGGTTTGGGGGTTTGGGGTTGGGGGTTGGGGTGGTTTAGGGGTTGGGTTTTAGGGGTTTAGGGTTTAGGGTTTTAGGGTTTAGGGTGCAATCTGGGCAGTTTGTGTGAATTCTGGACAGTTTTGTGTGAATTCTGGGCAGTTTGTGTGAATTCTATGCAGTTGTGTGCAAAATCTGGGCAGTTTTGTGCAAAATCTTGGCATGTTTGCGCAATCTGGGCAGTTTTGTATGCAATCTGGGCAGTTTTGTGCAATTTGGGCAGTTTGTGTGTGCAATCTGGGCAGCCATTCTTTAATTATTGCATATAAATATTTTTTCTTTTACTTTTTCAGTTGATTGTTGTTTTGGAATAATTTTTGAATGACAGGTTCGAAGATTCAAAAAATCGCGGAAGGCCCGAAGATTCAAGAAACTAGTGTGCAAGACCAATTTCAACATTTTTATACTTAATTGTAATTGTTGTTTTAGGTTTATGTAGGTTGTATTTTTTTGGTACTTTTTTTTATTCGGAATAAAGTTGTAAGATATAATGTTTGAGACTTGTATTTTTTGTTTGAATGAAAAAATGTAACCTAGTTTTGCATCTCTCTCTCTCTCTCTCTCTCTCTCTCTCTCTCTCTCTCGTGCGCGCGCAAGAAATTAATTTTCATTACAATTCGGGCAATTAATTCAAATTTATTACAATTCATTTTCATTACAATTCGGGCAATTAATTAAAAACAGTAAGTTAATTAAATTTTTTTTATAAGGAATTAAGCGGGCCGGCACGGCACAATTAAGTAAACGGGCCGGCACGACACTATTAAGTAAACGAGCACGGCACGACACGTCTCAAAAGATTAAGCGGGCCGGCACGACACGACACGATTAAGTAAGAGGGTCGGCACGGCCCGACACGATTTAAAAAAACGGCACGGCACGACATGATTAAGTAAACGGGCACGGCACGATACGAGTCATACGATTAAGCGGGTCGGCACGGCACGATTAAGTAAGTGGGCCGGCACGGCACGGCACGGCACGACACGGTTACAAATCGGCACGGCACGAATGAAGAAAAATGGCACGGCACGGCACGACTAAAAATGGGCACGGCACGGCATGGCACGATTAAGGAAACGGGCACGGCACGGACACGGTTGGCACGGAAGAAAAGCGGCACGGCACGGCACGACGGGCCTGTTTGACACCTCTACTTGTCCTCTAGTCCGGTTCTTTCTCCACAAGACTAGCTGCAAGATGAACAACTAGTTAGTGTTTATATATAGATTGAAAGTTGGCTAGCTAAATTGGCCTTTTTTCCAAAATCATCAACAATATAAGATAGATTATTAGGCATATGTACCTCTTTAAGGTTTCGTCTTGTACATGATTACACTTCTAAGCTTCCCGTTCCCTCATAACAGCCTCGTGCGCACACTGTGTCACTGAATTTTTTCCAAGACATACATACTCCAAGTGCCACATCGGTCTCCACTCTAGCATCCACGTGGCGCGCGTCGACTGGAGTACTTAGCTCCATTGGGTTGGGCTTGGTCAATTTGTACACCTTTTCAAAGGGTTCGGTTCTAAGCCTGTGGGCCCAAGCTATCATAGTCCACCAGACTGACTTTGCAATTCACCGTTTGGCCAATGAATAATTAAGTGCGTGTATGGGGAATAAAAAGATTGAACTTACAAAATATTGTGCAATAAGTATTTCCAAAAAGTAGGTCAGTATGTAATATAGTATTTATTAGGCAACGAAAAGGTTCTTACGATTTTTACTGTTTCTTTTGCAGAAAGAGTCAACCCATAAAGTGGATTAGCACTAGAAACCTGTCACGACAACATCATCACATGAAGACGTTAGTAATTAATTTTAGATAATCCCGATGAAGTAGAAATCTTATTGCTTGAACAAGAATCATTTTAATTTTTACCCAAGAATTAAGATCTTATAAAATAAAATGTATGTATAAACAAGATAATGAATACGTGAAAAAGGGCATCATGTCTATGTTTTTTGGTAGGATGGGAGGTAATTATTGCGTCCAAGGACTTGAGAAAAGTAATCGGTTCATTGAGGGCTTAACACCTAGGTAATTAAGATCATTGGAACCTATGACTCTCTTTCCCATGCACCCAAGTATGAGATTAGTAATCGGTTCGTTGAGTTGTCGGGTCACAATCATGATCCGCATGGTCGGCTCCAACGTTTGGGTTGCCCTAACCGATCCTGATTTTGGTTGCCCACTTAAAGTCAAAACAATAAAATGACATACAAGTCAGGAAAAAAATTCAAGTTTACATTGAACTTTCAGCTTGAATTACTTCAAAAAAAATCGCAATCACATATAATCCCGGTTTAGTTCTAAATGATGAGCAAGATCTGATTCAAAGAAAACTTCTCATTGCATGAAGGAAACTCCAATATTGGGCCCCCTACATCTTCAAGGGTTCGTTTTATACAAATTATAAAATACAAAAAAAATCAAACTAAAAGGATACAAAAAGAAACGTAAAAGATATGATTGTAAGAGTTTGTTATGAAGAAAATAAATTTACTTTATAGTTTAACAAAATAATAATAAACCGGGTTAGCTTACTCTTTTCTTTTTTTGTTAATTTTTCACCATTAGAATTTTTTTTTTTAATTCGATGTAAGAAAATAACTTCTACATTAATTGTTGTGTTTGTTAACGTAAATTTTTTAACAAAGTGTAATTGAGTAGTGTAATTTTTATTAAATTGTGGATTGGGTGGGAAAAAAAATAACAAAGAGAAAAAGAGAAAGAAAAACATGAAAGATTCCACCAAAGTCCGAAAAATTGTAGCGTGGGGAATTGATCTCACGCTTGTAAGGCATTAGCCAACAGCCATGCACCAAGGCTATCGATGCCTATGCGAAACCCATGAAAACTTAATTGTCGACCATCATTTATATGGCCTGATGATCCGTGTCGTGACATGGAAGAGTGAATTGTCGTCGGGATCCACCCGTTGAGAAAGATGAGGGACTTAGATAAGAAGCTTACATGGCCTTTCTCAAGTGGGATAACTTTCATTATGTCATTTAAGCGGACCAAGAAAATAGAAATCTCCTTTTTGATATGGAACTTCAAATGGTCGTTGAAAAAGCTGTATACTTGAGGAATAAAGAGTTTCAACTGTGTGGATTCCATGAGAGAAATAGGAAGACACTCTGGACATAGATATCGACCATCATCACCAAGGCTGGTATTTTACCTCTATTGGCTGCATAAATTGTACACAGAGAACGTTAGTTTTAGCATCAAACACAATATTAAACATAGTAAAATTTGGGAGTACTCGACTTACCACCAGTAAATCAAGTTGATATAATAAGCTTTTTTTCCCTCTTTTTATACGTACTGTACCGATTGATAATCTAATATCCGGGACAATAAGTTTATAATTTAAAATTTCAGAGAGGCAGTCAACCAACCTCGAGTCTATTGCAGCCATAACATCTTCTATTTCGGCCCGACGTTCGAAGATGAGGTTGATTAAAATAATCTACCGGTTCAATTGGTGTTTGGTGTGTTGGCATGCTCATAGGTACTGGATAGTTAAAAGGATTTTGCAAGTAACCTTGAACTGGTTGATTTGATGTTTGGCCTGTCGGCGTGCTAAGGGATGGATAATAAAAAGGATTCTGGAAGTAACCTTGATTTGGTTCATTTGGTGTTTGGTTTGTTGGTATGCTCGGAGGTGGATAGTTGAAAGGATCTTGCATATAATGTTGATCTTGATTCGGTCCATTTGGCGTTTCGTCTGTTGGTGTGCTTTGGCTTGTGCCCATGCCTCTTTCTTCTAATTCTTCTACTTCTTCTTGTTGCTTTTGTATTTTTCTCTCTGGCTTGATCAAATGTCTTATCAATTCCTTCTAGAATCTAAATGAATTAGGAAAGCAAGCAGAACAAGGAAATCTAGACTAAATAGGAAACATAAATAATAAGCTAGAAAATAAATAGGAAACGTTATAATAAAACCCTAAAATATGGTAACATAATACAATATCTATCTTATATTGCAGAACAAGTATTTTTGTGAGGAGAGTTGTAAGAGCGACACAAGGCATTAGTTTTTTAGATTTTTTTTTATTTTTATCAGATCAAAACTAAATGATAATACCAATTGGAAATGTTTTTCAACTCATGTGGCCACCCATGATTTACGTAAGAAAATATTCAGAAAATCAATCATATATTGTTACTGTCATAATCGGTTCCATGCAATAAAGCATGTTTCAAAATCAATCATATAAA
Source organism: Vaccinium myrtillus (assembly GCA_016920895.1). Classification (NCBI taxonomy): domain Eukaryota; kingdom Viridiplantae; phylum Streptophyta; class Magnoliopsida; order Ericales; family Ericaceae; genus Vaccinium; species Vaccinium myrtillus. The sequence goes on from CM029276.1 coordinate 7,530,310, forward strand.
GTTTTAACTAGTTTGTTTGAATAACCCGGTCATTTGGTATGATCTTTCTCTTTTAATCTCGCATAATCTATCAAGGTGTAACTAAAAATCCAAATCTTTTATATATATAGTACGTAACAATTACTATATCTAAAAGACAATTATCACAAGTAAAATGGTCCCGTTTGCTAGCAAATATATGTAAGATAGTATTTAGATTATTGGAAGTTGTACAAGTCTTCGTTATAGCTTTTCGTTAATTGTGTTCAATCAATTGAATTTCATAAAAACATCAATAAAGATCCATTTCAATGGATTTGTCGTGTTCTTTCTTTTTGTGCATTGAACTTCCTTTACCATAACATTGGTACATATCCTCAAACGTCTAGAGAAGGTACATATCCTCAAACGTCTAGAGAAAATTTTGGGTGCAAATGGGGTACCACGTGGTACCCTTGCACAGCATCCGAGCCGTCAAAAAATGCAACGGACGGCTCGGATTGAAAGTGCCGGACGGATTTAAAAAAGAAAAGAAAAAAGAAATGGAAAAATGGGTTTCAATCCGAGCCGTCTGTTACATTTTTGGACGGCTCGGATGCTGTGCAAGGGTACCACGTGTACCCTAGCCTATTTGCACCCAAAATTTTCTCGTCCAGCATAATGGTTCATTGGTTCCCCTATGGAAACCAATTATCAAAGATCCTTTGCTTCTTTCTCATTACATTCATTAGAACTGATCCTCTTTCCTACTAAAATAGCTGTAAGACGTAGGACTCTTTTTGGAAATTCTAAACACGAAATAAACTTTAAAATCTTTCCTTTTAGCAAGCCACTTAGATATTCAATCTTCCAATTAAGTTTAGAATTTTTAGTAAAATCCCTTTGGGCCGTGTCACATTATGGAAAACTGTAACAATTATTTCAAGTAATAACGGTCTTATATGCAAGGAAAAGATTTGCACAGAATCACGCAGGGAAGGCCCTGCGGGGCCCAGTATGGATCCCGAACGACTAATTCGAGCCGCTCAAGAATTTTAGAAACACATTTCTAATGGGCCCGCTAAAAACCAGCTCCATCCGATATGTTTAGATGCTCGATCCAAACTTTCATTTTTTCTTTTTTCATCCGAGCCATTCAAAAATGAAAATTTGGATCAAACATCCACACATATTAGATGGAGCTAGTTTCTCGCAAGTCCACTCGAAATGTGTTTTTAAAATTTGTGAGCGGCTCAGATCAGCAGTTTGGGATCCATATTGGGCCCCGTAAGGTCTTCCTTGCGTGATTCCTTGCAAATCTTCCTTGCACATATCATTTTTGAATTATAAGTTAGATTTTTAGATTATTGGATTAAACAAATTAAAAACAAGTTGTATAACTCTTCGTTATAACTCTTTATAAGTTGTAAAAAAAAAGTTTAACCACTTGTTTCTTTGAATAAGATAATTGATAAAGATCTCGATCATTTGGTGTGTTCTTTCACTTTTAATCTTGCATGGTCTATCAAGGTGTAACTAAAAATCCAAATCTTTTAATCACAGGATAGAACTGTGATTAAATTTCATTAAAATTGAGATCATAAAGTAAACAGCGTGGTTATTGTTCATCATAAGAGCATCCACATTGGCCTAACCAAAACGAAAAGGTTGCTAACATTAGCAATGCTTGTTCCAATAAGTGGTCACATTTGGAATATATGCTTGTTCCTCGCGGTGACCCTTAAAATCACGTTTTAAACACATTGAGCGGTTCGGATCGTCGAGATTCGACCCCGATCCATGAGGTCCGCAAATTACGAGTTTGAGGGAGTCCTTAGTAGAACGGGATCCTATATATATATATATACAGTCCCGATCTATTGAGGACTCCCTCAAACACAAATTTGGTGCGGACCTCATGCTTTTTCGACTTTCCGGATCAAATTTTGACGATCCGAACCGCTCAATGTTTTTAAAATGCATTTTCCAGGGTCCACGCGGAAAATCTTCAAAAAAAAATACCCGGAAGGGCTTGATCCACACAGTTTTTGTTAAAAACGCTATATATAGCGTTTTTAACAAAAACTGTGTGGATCAAGCCCTTCCGGGTATTTTTTTTTGAAGATTTTCCGCGTGGACCCTGGAAAATGCATTTTAAAAACATTGAGCGGTTCGGATCGTCAAAATTTGATCCGGAAAGGTGAGGTCCGCAAACTCTTATCCTAAGGGAGTCCTTAGTAGATCATGATTCTATATATATATATATTCCTTTAGTCACTGGCCAATAATATATTCTTTTTATAATTTTGTGCCACTTAGTTACTTATGTATCTTTGTTGTATTCACTTACATTTTTTTATGCAAATTGCTTTATGAAATTTTTTGTTGTGCACTTTTGTTTGGCCATTGTGTCAATGCAGTAGTGCGATACTACTAATATCATGAAATTTTGGACATAATATTGTCATATATTTAGATATGTGTTTACCTAATGATGATTTCATCTCTTAAGATTTTATAGTAAAAAAAATATTGATTTATCTCTTTTTCAAAATGTAATTGGGTATTGGGTATTACCCGTTTCACCAGTTATCCAAATAGATATGGATTTGGTGACTTTTAAGTATCATCAATTCGATATGGTGCAGGTGTAGAGGTGAGCATGGAGCATGGGAATTGGGTTTGGAATGGGCACCCCCAATCCAAACCCGACCCGTTGCCACTCTTAGGTGAGGCTCCTAAAATTTAGCAAATCATTTGATCAATTATGGTCTTCAATGGGCTCCCAATACATGCTCGTAAGGGTGGCTGCTAAGCATAACTCCTAACTCATTAGCTAAATTTAGGTAGCCTTGTAGCTAGTGTCAAGTGGGACCCAAGCCCTTTTCATCTTTTTTTTAATGTGGAATTTTCAAAAGATATGATTTTGTTTGAAAACTTTGAAAAAAGTTCCACTAGAAGAAATCTCTCAAATATCATGTGTCCCGAAATTTGAATTCCAGTCCATAAATATAACAACCAGAGGAGGTCTTCTATGCAATATACTGTAGAAATAGCTATCATCAACTTCACCCTTCTTTGCAAATGGAACCTACACCTCCAAATTCAAATAATCAATCTGACCCTCCATTCAACTCTTTTGATGCAAAATTTTATGCGCAATATATCATGAAAACACAATTCCCCCACACTTCACCTAGCCAATTCGATTCAGAGCCATTTCAATTTTTTAACTCATCAACCTTCTCAAAATACGGATTCACGTGTTTACAAAAAGCCCCCAAAAAATAGTGAAGTGCAACCGAAGGCAAGAAATACTGATTGGACGAAAGATGAAGACCTTCACTATGAGAATAGTGAAGCCGTTTGACCTATCAATTTATTGGACCCCCTTATTTTAATTTATTTTTCACAAAATAAAGAATTCTCTTGCTAGCCCATTCAGTGCACATATGCTCTCTAAATTTAGCAAGCTCTAGGAGTGAAATTGGACCCCAATTAAGCTTATGTGTAAACCTTAGGAGTCAACTTGTGAGCTGTTTTTAGGGAGGTCACTGTGAATGCCCTAATTGTGTTCAATCGATGACTTGTTAACATTTTCTTCCATTTGCACCGTCTCCTGACTTGAAGCAAACCCATTTTCACCGATTTTAGGAAACCCATCCTCATCTCTCAACTCATCGAAATCAAACACCAGATTTTCAATGGATGGATTAAAGAGAGAAAAGTGAAATAGGAATCCCCTCTCTTTTCCTACATCATCGATATGCATATATCTGTAAATATATAGTAGTGTATATATTCTCTCGAGTGAGAGCCTCACTACAGACCCCGGATTCCAATTTCTAAATTGGTATCATCTTCTTCTTCTTTTTTTCTTTTTTTTTTTGGGTGCTTGGAAAGATTACTAAACTGGGATCTTAAATTTGCTTGGAAACCTAGAACCCATATCAACACGCTCAATGTCACCTCCAGTATATGCATTTATATTTAAATATATAACTACTACATATGTTTCTCGTTAGAAAATACATTTTTGTCACATAAATCTTAACCAAGGTTAGCTTGGGTTAGGGAAAAAAATAATTTATTTTGTTGCACCGTGCGTCGTGCCGTGCCGTGCCGACCCACTTCCATGCCGTGCCCATCTAACACCATGTTGTGCCGTGCCCGCCCAGTGCCGTGCCCAAAAAAAATTATTTTGTTGATTTTCGATAATTTGTTTGTTTATTTTGGATGTGGGCCGGAGGAAAGATCTATGTTACATGATTATTTGCTTTGTTTTTTTTTTTTTTTTGTTGATTTTTGGCGTTATTGACAATGCCCATCTCAATTGAAAAAAAAAAAAAAAGAAAGACAGAAAGAAAGAACGATTCTATAAAATTGCTCTTCCAAATCTCAAAGGAATGAACCAATAAAATTAAAACGAGTAACTTAGGATTACTAGGCAAGTATGCTACCTTCACTATGAGCATTTTTTTTTTTTTTTTTGTTGAAAATGTCAGCATATCATTCAAAACGCCATACGGCATCGATTACAGCGAAAGACAAGAAAGAGACCAAAACCACTAGCAAGTGACATGAGTACGGCAAGAGACACTAGTCTACCGACTCTCAGACACACATGCCGAAGCAGACCTGACACCAGGGACGTGGATTATGAATCCTATTCACAAGCAAGCGGTAAAGAATCCCAACGGATTCCCAGCTCAATCCTTAAAGCAATACAACGCAGAGTAATCGAGAAGAACTAACTAAACAGTAATACTAACTAAACAGAAATAAACCAAAACACCAACTAATCGGGAACCCAAAGACTGGTGTATCTGTGTTACCCCACTGAGTCACCCCATTGGGAGTACCGAGTCACACCGAGATGCAGCGAGTTCACCAATCAGCCGCTTCCCCGGGAAGAAGTCCAAGCTCCATGACCGGCCGCCTGCGGATCTGGATCATTATTGCAACGGGGGGGCCCAAACCACCCGAGTTTCAACCCTCTATCAGATCTACCGAAAAAAAAACCCGGAGAAGATGGTTAAGGAAGGGTCAAAGATGGAGGTGGAGATGGAGGAAGGTGGGGTTTGTGGCGGCTAGTAGAGATGGAGAGCGGTAGGACAGAGGAGTGTGGTGGCGGCTGATGGGCTTGGGGGGCGGTGGGGGTAGGTGGAGGTGGCGGCTTGTGGGCATGGAGGGCGGTGGCAACTGGTGGGCATGGAGGTAGACTGGCAGGGGGGTTGAAGACCGGTGGCCTGTAAAAGAGCCAGGCGGGGGTGGGGTGCGAGGACGGCAACCCCACCCCCAAAGTCAGAGATCAAGAGGAGGAAGGAGGAGAGGGGAAAAATGGATGAGATCTGTGGTGTGAGTAATGGAGTAGAGGGGCGGCGGCCAAAAGATGGGGATAAAAAACCCTAGAGGTAGAAAGAGGAGACTGAGAGCTCCTAGAGAGAGGAGACCTGGCTCCTAGAGATCCGCTCCAAAGTATATGAGCATTGTTAGCCACCCTCAATTCTAAATTTAGGTATACCGTCCCTGATCCACTATATGTGTAAAAAATAATTGTTGCAAGATAGTTTGTTTTCATAATGATCTTCCCGATGGAAGTCATGTTAAAGTTTCAGCAGTAATTTCAAGTTACCAAAACGTCAAAGAAGACATAAAGATAAAAGAGTGATACAATGAAGCAAAACATTTTTTAAATTTAAACGTTATCAAAAGTGAAGGCGGCCTTGGTTTGAAATCCCTCACGGAATGGAATAAAACAACAATGTTGCGACATCTATGGGCTATTTGCAAGAAGGAAGAAACTCTATGGGTACAATGGATTCACAGTTATATTATTAAAGATCATTGTTTTTGGTATATGAAAGCTCCATTGGATTGCTCGTGGACGATGTGAAAGTTTTTCAAGCTCAGAACTATAGGCCAACAGTTTGTGAAACATGTAATTGGCAATGGACAAGCTACTTATTTTTGGCTGGATAATTGGTTTACTACGGGCCCCTTGTATAAACTGCTGGATGACAGAACCATATCTATCCTTGGCAGAGCTTTATTTGCTAAGGTGAGTTCTATGATCCAAAATGGTAATTGGCTTTGGCCTAGGCCTAGGAATCGCAGAATCCAGCAAATTCAACACTCTATTTCTGATTCTAGTTGCCTCAAGTGGAGAGGGATGATGAGGTGGTTTGGATTGGCTCTCCTACAGGGAAATACATTACCAAGTACACATGGGAGGCTGTGCGAAGTAAGAGAGAGAAGGTTCCTTTTGCTCATGTGGTTTGGTTCTCTAATAATGTTCCTAAATGGGCCTTCATTCTATGGTTAACTTGTTTAATGAAGCTTTCAACTAAAGATAGACTTAGGCGATGGGGGATGGGAGTGGATCCCATCTGTGTTCTATGTAATGAAACCGAAGAAAGTATCCAACATTTATTCTTTAAATGCAGCTATTCCGGAAGAGTTTGGGAGACTATTTTGGCTAGATTCCAGATCTGTAAAGTGGTAGAGGAATGGGACAATGAAATTGCTTGGGCCATTGGTTTTTGCAACGGGAAGAGCTTCAAATCATTGTTGTTTCGCCTAGCCTTTGCTGGTGCTGTTTATCACTTATGGCTTGAGCGCAATTCACGAGTGTTTGGAGGTCGTCATAGTAGCTCTGAGGAGGTCATGGCTTGTATTGAGGAGAATATTCGATTGAAAATGTATATGGGGAAGTTCCCTAACTCGAGGGAAAATAGGAGCATGTGTGATTCTTGGCATGTTTCTCATAGAATTTTAGAGCAAGTTGTAAATAGGACCTAGTGATTTGAAGTAGTCTGTATAGGACTTTGTTCTTTGGATAGGCTTGTTTTGAGGGCTTGCCCTTTGTTTGTTTGCTTTTGGTTGGTTATAAAATTTACTCTTACCAACAAAAAAAAATCAGGTCAATGTTGTCAAGTTTATATCTAGCTTTGAGCCATTAACAAAAGTAACTCAAGCTCCTAGAATATTCCCCGTGGAACCAATATGCTTCAATGTAAGTTTCAATCTATACTTTTTAATTGTGCACTTGGCCTTCTGAAATTCAGCACCCTTGGAATCACATAAGCCATTTTTAATCACACCCTTACGGTAGATGGTCAATTGTTTTGCAAACTCAACATCCTTTTGGGTGTACGATGGGTCATAGTCACCAGCTGTGCACTTTAGCCACCGGTAAGCTACCACTTCACTTATGCTTTCTTCAACTTCTGTTTCCAATCTAAACCTCCAGCCTATATAAAAGATCATCAGCACTCAATAGATTAATTACTATCGGTCCAATCGTAAATTAGGGATGGAGACAGAGATCTTGGCAATGGGGGTCAATACTTGCAAAAATTTATATTATTTATAGGACATAAGCAGTTATTGATTGCCTTTACAGGACCAATGATGTGCAAAAGGTGTCTATTAGTAAGTGCAAAGTGAACTGAAAATTTGAGTTTTTTTAGCATTCAGTGAATAGTCTCTTTCCTAATTGATCAATAATTAGCAAAGTTAAGGAAGGCAAAGTTACAATTTTAATGAGGTTGCTATGTTTTGGGCAATTTCATACAACTTTTAAGTTAATACCAAAAAAATATAAAAACGAGTGGGCTAAACCCCACTCGACTTTATATAACTTTGCCCACATAAATTTTTGAAACAATATTCGTTAAATTAATCAAATTTAACTATGATGTGATGCACTCATAAAATTTGGACTATAACCGTATGAGAGAGAAAAAGGAAAAATAAAAAGATAGGGCAATAAGTAAAATAAAATAAAAAACGCAATTTCAAAAAAAAAAATTGATGGCAACCAACCATTCAAATCTACTTATTAAAAATAAAAAAACGTTTTCCCAAAAAAAATAATTAAAAGAATTATATTTCCATTTAAATAAATTAATATACCTACAAATTGTTCAAATTTTTTTAAATAGATTAGCTTTTGCAATTATAGAATTAATTTAATACATAATCAAGTTTGGTACACCCCAAGGGAAAAAGAGTCATTTGACAGATTTTTCAATCATTTACCCCCTCTTATCTATAAAACATCCAAATCAAGTCAATAGTTATCACCAAGTCAATTTAATCCCCTTTTTAATCACTCATCCAAATTATCTACTTTTTTTATCACTCTTTCATAAACATCACAATGTGGGCCAACCCTCTAAAATTAACACCCCTTCTTATCTTATCCCCCCTCTATAATTTATCCCCCTAACGCCCTGTTTGGCGACCGGAGTAGCACCCGGATTTGTAATCCTTGGCCCACCCCAAACCGGCATTTGGGAAGCAAAATAACAACCCGGATTTGAGGCACTGTTGGGGGTCCATCTCCCCCTTCACCTTCGTTAGCCAACGACGGCCTCTACCCCGTCGTTACCAAATCAGGGTGGATTTGGTATTTTCTCTCCCTCTTCTACCCCTCCAAATCCAGGTGAACATTCACTCGTGTTTCTCTAAGCAGACGAAAGAGAAGGAAGAGAAGAGAAGAGAAGAGCAGGGTTCAATCATGTTTCAAGCTTTTTTACCCACAGTATGGTTCAATCACTTCGAAATCTTGTTCTACGTTCGATCTGTTGGTTTGTAAATCATTTTTTTGCCCTAAAAAATGGATTATTTTCAAAATTTTGGATCGTGATTCAGAGCTTTCTTTCTTCTACCTTCGTCAGCCTTGTCTGTCCAATGAGTTTTCCCTAATTTCTGAGTACATTGTGCCCTAATTTGTGATGGGATTGTGCCCTAATTTGTGATGGGATTTTGCTTTTGTGATGGGTTTGTGCCCTAATTTCTGATGGGATTATGCCCTAAGTTGTGATGAGATTTTGCCCTAATTTCATACTACTACATTTGTGCCCTAATTTCTGATGGGATTTTTCCCCAATTTGTGACTACATTTTGCCCTATTTTGTGTCAACAGTTTGCTATTTTTCTGTGACATGAGCTTCCCTTTAATTTAACAGCATTCTTTGGAGCCTAAGTTGTGATAATTATGGACCCTGAAATTAATGATTTGAGTAGGAATAATATATTTTCGGAGAGTTTGACCACAGTTTTGACTACCACAGTTTTGACTACAATTATTGATAAAGAAATCATGTGAGTTTGCCTAATTTGGAAGGAAAATTTGTTTTTGAAACAGATGGCAAGACTAACGCAACATGAAAGATGGAGGAAGGCAATGCATAAGTCTGGGGTAGCAATCTTATGTTTCATGAGAGCAGTGAATGCTACTCTCATGCTTTACATGTTAATTATGGACTTAATGAGGGTTCAACTAAGGCCCCGTATTCGTGTGAACCCTGATGTTTACCAAAACCAAGTTGACGCACTTAATAGGTTAATTAGTATGTGGTGATGACAAAAATTGCTACGACCAGTTGAGGGTAAATAGGCATACATTCATGAGGTTGTCCCATTTACTAGAAGGAAGCGACTTACAAAACTCTAGGGACGTCACACTTGTGGAAAAAGTGGCTATATTTTTGTGGGTCCTCAGGCACCATAACAAGAATAGGCCAACCAAGTTCCACTTTGTGAGGTCCGGGGAAACAATTGGTAGGCATTTCAACGCAGTTTTGTAGGCGGTGTTGCGACTTTACAATCAACTGTGGTATCATCCCCAACCTATCCCTGCAAACGAGCCGGATCTTAGGTGGAAGTGGTTTGAGGTAAAATCACATTCCCAATTGCATATAAATGTTTCCCCTTTTGTTTTTCAATCTTTTTATACCTAGTACTAAAAATTGTGCCTAACAGAATTGCTTAGGGACGCTAGACGGTACCTTTGTACCTGTCCTCCCCCCAGCCGAAGACAGGTTCCGCTATAGGTCAAGGAAGGGTGAGTATGCAACGAATGTCTTAGGAGTTTGTAGTCGAAACCTACTATTCATATATGCATTGTCTGGTTGGGAAGGGTTCGCGACAAACTCGAGAGTGCTTCGAAATGTGTTGGTGAGACCTCATAGGTTGAGAATTCCACAGGGTATGTCACTGTAATAACTTTGGTTTATATGCAAATACCTCCACACTTGTGTCAGGGTAATCACATATAAGTCAATGCGTTTTGTAGGTTGTTACTACCTCGTGGATGCCGGTTACACTAATGGGCCAGGGTTGTTGGCCCCTTATAAGGATCAACGGTACCACATTAACATATGGAGGCAAGGACACCAACCCCAAAGCCAGGAAGAGTATTTTAACATGAAGCACTCCAGCGCTCGAAATGTGGTTGATAGAGTCTTCGGGGTGTTGAAGATGACTTTATTATTCAGACTAAACATCATGTATGCCATTACCAAATGGATGAACCAATGGAGGGAGAAAAACATATATTATTATCAAATAAATTAATTACGAGAGTTAAATATCCAAACAATTTTACCAATAAAAAATAATAAAATACAATTTTACCCACCATTCCAATCAAGGGAAAAATGTCTCCAAAGAAATTTTTTTCCACATGTTCACTTCCAAATTAAATAAATTTTCAAATTTTCACTTCGTAATTATTTTTTTTCCCGGATTTTTTTAATTAGGTTCTAATATTTATATTTTATTTAATGTATATTTTTATGAATTTATTTTATTATTTATTTTTTTTATTATAATGAATTTAATGCATTTTAGTTTATTAAAATATTCTATTCGGGGGCAAATAGGTCATTTTGTCACTTATCCTATCAAATCCACTCTCCAAATCCTCCTTCTCAAAATACCATCCAAACACCTCATTAACAAATCCACCCTTAAAAAAAAACCCTCTGACTTCTCTCTACCCTTCTTCTCTAACACAGCAGGCGGCTAGATCTGGGCGGGGGAGGCGCCCCGCCGCGTCTCCTCCTCCCCCCCCGTTCTCTCCTCTCTCTCTCTCTCTCTTTTCCTCTCTCTCTCTCTCCATCTCTACACCTTTCACCCTCCGTTTTTTCAAATCTTTTCTTCCTATTCAAAAATGATCGGCCTTAGTTATTGGAAGGAAAAATTGGGCTATGAAAAGAACATGTCTTGTTCTCACATCCGGAGACATTGAATTGAAAGGTCATGGATGATTTGAAATTTTCCCATCTTTGGGCTCTAAAATATTGAACTTAGTCTTTTCCGCAGGACCTTAAATGGATCTAATGCTTTTTTCTAAATGGTCTCCCGGTCCTTCAATTGCAAACTTCCAGCTTCAAAATATTGTTTCAATATTCTCTTACTTTTGGCGGTGAAATCTTGCAAAATTTTGTTTTATGTTTTATTTGAACACTCAGTCCAATACATTTATCAATATTATAAATGGTGAATAAGCTTTGGTAATCTGTAATTCAGAGTTATTTGGATGTTTTGCATAAGCCCAAATAAAGTTTACCTTTGTTCTTAACAAATAAAAAAACTAAACAAATAAAAAAATACCTTTATTGATACCCATATTGTTTGGATTTGCTTTTTAAGGATGTGCTCCAACCTTTGGTTGGATCTTCTCGCTGATGTAACCTTTGTGAGCATTCTTAATAAATTTTTGTTGCCGATCAAAAAAACAAATCCACCCTTCTGAGGTGAAAAAAATCCAAAAATCATCTAAGGACAAAACGGAAACTTTGTTTTTTAAAAATTCAATCAAAATGGTTTTTATTGGAAGGAAAATTGGGCTATGAAAAGAACAGGTGTGTATGATACATTGAATTGAAAGGTCAGGGATGATTTGAAATTTTCCCATCTTTGGGAGAGCTAAAATATTGAACTTAGGCAGGACCTAAGGAAATAAATTATGTATTCAATTCCAAACTTCCAGCTTCAAAATATTGTTTCAATATTCTCTTACTTTTTGTGAAATCTTGCAAAATTTTGTTTTATGTTTTATTTGAACACTCAGTCCAATACATTATAAATATGAATAAGCTTTGGTAATCTGTAATTGATAACTTATTACATAAGCCCAAATAAAGCTTACCTCATAACAAATAAAAAAACTAAACAAAAAAAAAAAAAAAAACCTATTTATACCCATATTGTGCTCAACATTCTTTTAAGGATGGTTGACTCATGAGTAGAGGTGGCAAATAGGAGGGTCGGGTTAGGTTTGAGTGGGTTGGTGTGGGTTATGGGTTGAATATGGGTTGAATGAATGGCTTTGATCATTGAAGTGAAACTCGATATGAATTCTATGTACGTAGAGTGGACAATGTGAACCACTGTGAATTGACATAATTGCCCTATTGACCCTGCTTAATTGTCTGTACTTAATATGGGTCCGTGCCAAAGAGGATGAGAGGAAGATGGGGCCATTTCTCGCTTTGGAAACAGATTTCTACTCCAGTACTGTTCTTGATTGTAGCAATTAATATTCTTGGTGCAACTGATCTTTGTTAATGCAGGTACACATCTTGTTATACAAATTCAATTCTAACTAGGGTTTTGAATCCTGTAGTGTAGTACGGCCGGTCAATTGCTGTAATTTTGTTCCGGTCAATACCAGACTATTTAAATTTTATTTCGTTTTTATAATAGAACCGTGTGTGTTTAAAGTTAAATTTCTTAATGTGGCAAAAATAACAACAGCAACAATAAATCCGGCATTTCTAATTGATACAATATTCAAAACCTTATTCTTAACTTGAATATGTGATAGAATGTATGTTAAGCACCACATATTAGTGGGGAATTAGTTTTCTATGTAGCTCGATATTCTTAGTTTTCTACGTAGCTCGATATTCGGCTCAATAGAGCAACTAATTTGGAAACTCATATTTTGCCACGCATATGCAGAATCCAAGTTGTGTTTGGTGGGAACCGAGGCTGCTGTGGAACGTGCTCACTTGCACCGCTCTGCTTGATTGCGGAACGGACGTTCCGTTATCATTTCTCATAAATCATTGACTTGAGCAAAGTTTAGGCTGGGTCTGTGTTTGATTATTGAGGTAACATTATTGATATTATTTGCATTGGCATTTAAGTGTAATGTCGTTTTAAACAATAGATGAGAGATGAACACGCGAGGTACGTGGTAATGAGGAGGATCACACCTTGTCCGCCGCCGCCTCCAATTCCAGATGGGGTGATCCACAACAACGGCCATCAGCACCACCACCACCGGACTACCCATGCCTTGACTGGGCTAGATTGGCAAGTCAACTAGTGCTAATTAATGAAGATTGTGCTCTTAACATAGTAGTAAAATGTTGTTTTATCCAAAGACTGTTATTTGTATAACTGTATGTGGAATTGACTGACTAAAATGAAAGAACGTTTAAGCTTTAGAAAAAAATGCTATAGCCACAGCCGGAGGGATACAAATTCGGTCACGTATGGGTTCGAAACCGTTTGGTATGTGTGAGTCTCATGTAGGAATAGCAACGAAGCACGGATGGAGATATAACTATTTCATTCCCGAGTCCCAAATCCATCTCCCATCCCATCCCCACCCCCGATTCCCTGTGGAAAAGTACTACCCTCCATTCCCGCCTCAAATTGATGCTCTCACGCTCCTGCATTCGCACCCGCTCGGTGAATCGATCGCGCATTGTGTGACTTAGGTATGCTTGCACGATTTGAGGAAGGTTATAAATACATAAGATTTATTTTCCATTTCTATCACTCAAACCCTAGCACTGGAGTAGAATGTTTGGGACGATGCCTTTTTTGGTTGAGCTTAACGTATGTACAACGGAGAGAAGAAAATAAAAGAGTTCCTAGTGGTCAAGAGTTGAACCCATAACGACTACGAAAAGGTGTGAATTTTGGATTAAAAAAAAAAAAAAAAAAAAACGTACTCCCGTTAATTTTTTTTGAAATTTCTTAACTCCAAATAAAGAAATAATTGAGATCTTGAATTCCATGTCAACAGATTTGAAAAAATATATACGGAAGTACGTTTTTCAACGTACTTAAACACCAAAGTTTCGATTTCAATGAAGTGCAGTGGAATCCCCTCTAAATGATTGTGTAGCACTGACTACTGAGAAATACTCCATCCGTCTTGATTTGTTAGTCCATTTTGGGAGTTCGTGTCACTTTTTAAATGATTATATTTTATAATTTATAGTGTTTTATGTAATTTTAAAAATATTATCTTATAGAACTAATCGAGATTTATCAAACAATATCCATATTGGACATATAATTACTTACCAATTTAAAGATATCACTAATTTTTTATCAGATTGCAATAGAACGAGAGACAAACAATCCGGACGGAGGGAGTACTTCCTAATGTGAAATAATCTATCAGTAATTCACTTTATTTGGAAAAAATAAACACCATAAGATTTAAGGGTCAATTGGAGATGTGGACAAAAGAAAGTACTACTTCAAAGGTCCCCCACAAAATTAAATTCTATGGAGATAGGTCCTTTAAAGTTTAAACCTACAAGCTTGGGCCCTATTTGACAATAACCACACTAGGGGTTAAAATCTATGGAGATAGGTCCTTTAAAGTTTAAACCTACAAGCTTGGGCCCTATTTGACAATAACCACACCAGGGGTTAAAATCTATGGAGATAGGTCCTTTAAAGTTTAACCTACAAGCTTGGGCCCTATTTGACAATAACCACACTAGGGGTTAAAATCTATGGAGATAGGTCCTTTAAAGCTGGGGCCCTATTTGACAACAACCACAGTAGGGGTGTTCCACGAAAGGTATTTTTGTGAAAAGTTGATTTTTTGTTAGTGGAACATGACTTACCGAAAAAATAAATCGGAGCTAGCACATCCACCCAAATAAGGAGTACTTGGCCGAGTAATTAATTAGTAGTCCCAAACTACAGGCACGTGGTGCTCTGGATCATTCAGTATCATACATTTGTGTGGAGTTCACATACTTAGTCGTGGACCCTGTGAGAATGTGTGGCGGTGGAGTGTCCTAGAGCACCATGTAACTGTATTCCGAGAGCACTGAATGAATAACTAGACTTACTTTACTCCTTAGCCAAATGGTTATGCGAGGTTTTCAATAAATTAAAGCTTTTAATTTAACTATAATCATGCATGATTATTACTGTTCTTAACGAAATAGACCAAAAACAGAAAGCTATGAACTTCACTAAAACTTATATAATTGAAGCTAGCTAACTATTTGTGTCTTATGAGGGAAAAACTGTTGGATTTTGTGAAGCCTAATTCAGTTTGTTTTTTAGAGACGTTGACTGCCCCCGGTTTCGACCTGAATATGCATGCATTCGATGAAATCTGAAATCTAGACAAGGGTACTACAGTAACTTCTTGTGTAAACTTTAGTTTATAAATAAATGTCGGTGGCGGAACTAGGATTTTGATTTGGGTGTGACGTTGTGTTAATGGAAGACGGAGTCCACTAGTATTTATTCAAATATTTTTTGTAAAATAAATATGGAGAGAAAAGTTTAGTGTGAAGTCATGACTATAATATTGATCTTCGTTTTGGTTAAAAACGAATAAAGACTTGATACAACTCTCTTGTGTGATCTTTAAATGAAATCATTCAATACTATTTTTTTTTTTTTTTTACGATCCGATCCATTCATCTTTAAATCACTGTTTTTTCGTCATTTAATTGAAAAAATCAAGTTGTTTGATTACCGATAAATGCCTAATCCAAAAGTATAAATTAGCACCATTTATGAATCCGGGAGTGGCCCGTGCCACTATCCCTCAAATGTAGTTCCGCCCTTGATACATGTCATAAGTATTCGATACAACTTTTACTCCACTCTTTACTCGGCACATAGTAAAAGATGGTATAACCGTGTAAGTATTCAAATACATAAGAATAAGGACCAAATAAAATTTAGGGTAGTGATAATGCCAAAACTGTTTTTGATTGTGCTAAAACTCTAATGTATAAAGAGCTTGTAATTTACACACGAGTACAAGCATTTCATGCACTTAAATTATGGCACAATCAAAAATAGTTTTGGTATGCCTCTCGTTCTTTATATATTTGCATGTTTCTTCTTCGCGCTTTGTGTATTACTAATAAGTTTGGCCGATTACATCAAAAACATGCGTATGATTTATGGTCCCATGCTCTACATTGATTTATGGGTGTTCAACCCTAAATAAATTTTTTTGTTTGGAATACATGTAAATTTAAATTTTGTCCTTTTTGAACACCCAAGCTAAAAGTATTTGAACACCCTTGCATAAACATTTGAACACCTAACTCAAAAAAATTTGAACAACTAGCCTCCAAAAATCAGCCATCAAACCAATCCAATGTAAAGAACCCAATTAAAAGCCATATGAGGCTTCATAGCTTCCCATAGATGGTCAATTAAACAATCTAAACTCTTTTAGTACATTTTATATTACATGTAATAATTTTATCTCGAGTTTGTTTGAACACTTATTACTATATTGTGAATATCCATCAATCCAGGAAATTCACAATTGAATACCTAAATATATTAGCTCAAACAAAGCATATACTCTTAATGACAAAAATAAAAAAATATATATATATAAATTTGTGTATATATGACTAGTTAATTAATAGATTTAGTAGAGTTAAGGTAATTTTTGAACACCCTGTTCAAAATTTCTAGAGCCGCCACTGTGACCCAGTTATATTTTGTCGAGCTTAAAGAAATCAACATAGTGCCCAAATTAAGGCTCACAGACAATGATGGACTCCCTCACTTTGCTACGGTGAGAAACTTTCATTTTTTGATCGAATTTCGAAAATCTGAACAGTTAGATGTGTTTAAAACGTGTTTTTAAGATCTAATGTGAGGATTCGTGGATAAAAAATCCGAAAGGGTTTGATCCGAGCAGTTTTTGATAAAACTGAATAGTTTTATAGGAAATTGAGTAGATGAGGGGCCCGCGAGCTTTCACGGTAGGGTGACAAAGCACGAATCAGAGGCGGTTGATGAGGTGTCGGAGGCAGTTGATGAGGAGTCGGAGGCCGAGAGGCGGTTGATGATTTGTCAGAGATGGAGGCGGTCAATGATGTGTCGGAGGCACGAAATCACAATGGGGCGTGGATCACACCAAATTACAATGGGGCGTGGATCACACCAAATTACAACGGGGCATGGATCGCACACAATTACAATGAGGCGTGGATCGCACCAAATTACGTCGCGCCATCATGGGCACATTGAGGTAAGTATGGTGGTTGTCCGCTTTCTTCTCTTAGCTGTAAAAAGAAAACCCAGGAAAGAAAGCAGACAACCACCAAATTGACGGTTATTTTGCTCACCTCAAACTTAACCATTAAACAAGAAGTTTTAAAAACCGGGGCCAAATTACATTTCTAGAAAACCGAATCAAATCATTCAATCTAGATTAGTTTGTACTGGATTTGATGGTTATTTCTACAAATACCGTTACCGTCAAGGGGTGTAAGTATAATTTCTCCATTTGAGCCCCAAACGTTTAAGAAAACGGTTGGAGACCTTCGAGCCCTAAACGAGAAATCAGTGGTGAAGACGATGCCAAAACGAGTGAGCGCAGGCCGGAATCGGAGCGAGTCGCCGTTGACTCGGGCCGTCACCTCCGTCTTCTCCTTCGTTCGGTTTGCTGAGTTCGAGATCCTCTTCGTCCTGTTCTTCCTCATCGCTTTCATCATATTCAAGGATCTCACAGCCAGACCTGAATACAATCAGATTCTCGTGAAGAAGCCCGGTGGCTCTGATTGGTGGCCTTACTAGACATAAAAGGCCCAAAATCCATATGAGATTTGGGTTTTTTTTGAGGTTGCAGAATGAATCAATGATAGTATATGATCTCCTGTTTTTTTTTTTTTTTGTCTTCTTGTTAATTTGGTTTGATAGCTTATGCTTTGAATAGCTTTGGATTTGGATTGATTGTATTCTGGGGATATGTCCTTCGTATGTTGTATTTCTTGTTTGGGGTTTCAGTGAATTGGTATTCATGGAAATAAATGATTCGTACTCGTTGAAATTTTTTGAAGGATTTGATGAAGATTATTCTTTTTATGTGTCTAGCGGATATATTTACTTCCCTGCATAATTTGTATTGGTATTTCTCAAGTATAACTAGTGTATCTTAACCTAGGTCTCATAATTCGTCGGTAATTTTAACTCTATGCTTCCGCACTCTCAATCCTCGCTCGCACAAATTTTAGTAGTTTAGATGTTTGCGTATTTCTCAAGTATAACTAGTGTATCTTGACCTAGGTCTCATAATTCGTCGGTAATTTTAACTCTATGCTTCCACACTCTCAATCCTCGCTCGCACAAATTTTAGTAGTTTAGATGTTTGCGATAGGCGATCTTACCTCGTTTTCGAACCTGAAAGCTTCGGGTACATTTGAACCCTTTTCTCTGCTACATAATGTATCCATTGGACACACAACTGCGCATAGACTCACATCCGCAGTAGGCCTGTCACTATGAATGAATGTGTAGGTATAAGCCCGGTAGTGAATGTGACTGTGAGTCCAAGTGTGTGTGTGCTCGCACTTGTGTTACTAGTAGCTGTAATAATGTTAGTTCCCAATTTGAAATTAAACTACTGGCCCCTGTACTATTCTAGGGCAATGGTTTTAGCAGATGCATACTTGTAAAACTTGATAAACCTGTATAACTAAATTGCTGGTCGTCATATTTGAAATCCTATCAAGTGTTGTTTGTCTACATGTGTTTGCAGAAAGCTGGGAAAAAAGTACTTTTGTGTCTTCTTTTCAATTGCAAGGCCCTGGCTGATCCTCTCCAATTTTCGTCGGACCGGTTTCTGCAGTTTATGTTATGCTAGTGCCCTTCAAATACTCTGTACCCAAAAGTGCCTATTCCGGTGAATTGTCGGCCATTGAGTCAAGTGAGAATCTTGAGAGATGTGAAGATTTTCACGTGATTTAATGCCAAAGCATGCACTGGAATACCGGTACAGAGGATTTGAACTCTTGGACCAAACTAGCGTGTAAAAATTGGGCGCTAACATTTCCTGTAGTGAACCAAACTGGGGTTTCACATCCCTGCTTGCGGACATCGGTCTATGGTTCAGTTGTTTTGTGCAAGCAACAGACACAGTTATTTTGGTGCAATAAGTACACTGTTAAAGCATTTGTGTTCATTTTTCACTTGGAGAGGGTTTAGCTGGGGTTCAATCCAGAGGTAATTTGGGTGAAAATTATAGGTGGACCTTGAAAACGACATAGGGTTGTTTCCAGGAAACTTAAAAACGACATAGGTTTGTTTGTATCACCTGCCCTCAGCTGTCACATCTGCCTGACATATGAGATTCAATAATTGTTGAAATTGAAGTAGCCTGTTTGATCAGTTGCTGCTGAAAAAGTTTCTGCTTTAATGCTCATTCAACAACCAGATAGAAGACGTAGTTATTATCTAAGACAGAAGAAACTCTTTGCCAGAATGGTGCAATCTCTCTCTACACAAATTAGTGGAGAGAGAAGAGGACTGCAAGGTTCAAAATGATTGTCAGCCCCTTAGAAGTTGACGAGGTAAAATCAATAAACTATGACTAAAAAGTCATTGTTTTTTTCCAGACAGTCACTCAGATTTTTCTTGTTAAATGGGTGAATGGTGGTAGATGTGACAGTGTGTGCAAATTTAATACTACAATTTGCCATAAATGGTTTCAATTCTGGGAGTGCATTTGGGTACTTGGGGAAATGGTCAGATCATTAGTGATTTAACGGTGGTGGTTTGAGTTAAAAAAAAAAAACGGTGGTGGTTTGGGCAATGGGATGGCAGGACCACAAAACCACCGTAGTGAATGTGCTGAGCGGGTTCTGTCTTGTCCAAAAGGGAAACCAGAAGAAACCCACCTGGGGTTTGACAGAATGAATTAAACTTGTGTGTTTGATAGGAAGGGAGCTTATTTGCTCGGAAACTACTGAGTTGAAACTCCAAAGTGACAATGAACACTGAAGCTTATCAATATCTTCCTCACTGAGCTCCCTGAAACAGCAATCTCGGGTTTTAATTTTGTTAAGGTATGGTCCTGCTTATGCTATGGTTTTTTACTTTTGGTAAACATGTTTTCCAACTGCTTGTATTATTGTTCTGGTCTTTTAAAGGTCAGTACGTCTTGTATTGCTGTTAGTTTCCTCATATAGTCGTAT
This sequence comes from Vaccinium myrtillus, assembly GCA_016920895.1. Taxonomy (NCBI): domain Eukaryota; kingdom Viridiplantae; phylum Streptophyta; class Magnoliopsida; order Ericales; family Ericaceae; genus Vaccinium; species Vaccinium myrtillus. Next base: position 7,550,286 of record CM029276.1, read on the forward strand.
TATGATTCATCTACTGCAGCATCAATTTTTTGGTCAATCATTTCCGTATCTATTGCTATCATCAATTTTTTGGTCTGTCATTTCCGTATCTCTTGCATTGCTGTAGTTTCCTCATATAATGGATGTACCACCTTTTTAAAAATTAATTTAGATCATATATGCAGCATCCATTGCTAAATAGAGGAGTTTAGTAGCACAATCCGTAGAGGGTATCTGAATTTTCTCTTATGAGATTCTTTAGCAATGGACTGTGCCTCAAAAACTCCCTCAGAGTGGGACTGGGAGAATCTTTGTGTATTTACTGGAAAGACAATTGAAATTCCCAAACACGTACAACTTTCAAGCCATGAGATTAAGGCGGAGGGAGTTGGAAATGAATTTCCTTATTCTTCGTCTTCATTGAAGGAAGGAGTGGATACTTTCAGCACTATCGATGAGTTACCTGTAGATTGTTGTCAGAAGGAAGTATTTTCTGAGAATCTCCCAACGTTTGGGGATTCTATCAACTGTGGTGCTACCATGATCGGTTTGAAGCTAGGTAGGCGGACGTATTTTGAGGGCATGTCTGCTGCTAGCTCATCGAAGACAGCAGCATCTTTTCCTGCAATTCCTACATCAAGTGCTGCTACAGCAAAGAAATCTAGGGCATCTCACCAGGGTGCACAGACCCCGCGTTGCCAAGTTGAGGGATGCCACCTTGACCTCAAGTCAGCTAAAGATTACCATCGTCGACATAGAATTTGTGAAAGCCACTCCAAAAGTCCAAGGGTCATTGTGGCCGGGGTGGAGCGCAGGTTCTGCCAGCAGTGCAGCAGGCATGTTTTTTTTCTTGTGGATAATTGGTTATTGTTTCTCTCTTGAATTTCTTTTTTGTCAGTAATTAACTTGCTCATTCACTGTTTTTCCTAAGAGCATCTCCACTGGTTTGGCGAATCCCTTGTTTTTGCCAAGAATTTACATAAGAGAGGAGCAAAAGTTCAGCTCCAGTGATTGAAAAATTTTCCAGAGCCATTTCTTGTACCAAATTTGGGTTCAAGTTTGGCATTGGCAAGCTTGCCACTTTAGTTAATGGTTGCAAGTGAAAGGTGGTGTGGATGTTATCTTGTCAAAATAGCATTCACCAATGGACCAGAAATGCCTTTCGTATGTCTGACACTGGGCTTGGCAAAAAGGGTTTTGCTTTGCCAAAGTGGCAGCAGTAACAACTGGGATGCCCTAAGTCATTAATATCTAGAAGGTTGTTTTTAGGATGTTGACTCATTTACTTATGTTAGCATTTATAAAGGTTCCATAACTTGTCGGAGTTTGATGATAACAAGCGGAGCTGTCGTAAACGCCTCTCTGATCACAATGCAAGGCGCCGCAGACCACGTCAGGAAGCGATGCAGTTCAACTCTGTGAGAGCTTCATCGTTATATGGTTGGTTTTTTACTCTCAGAACTTTGAAGCCTTTTGCAATAAGTGTACCATGAAATGCAATTGCAACTAGATTTGCTCGTGTTATCTTGCTCTTTACCCATCTTTTTGACCTTGGGAAATTGTGTTTTACTCCACGTTGCATCACTATATGTTTGTTTGTCCGAATATATTTGGTTGCTTTTTCCCGTTTTTCCCGTAATTTCAATTATAGCTAAAGACTCTATTCTATCTTTTAGAAGGACTTATGTACAAGCATAATTTGCTTTATATACATGTTCAAGGATATCATTCCCCTCTGTTTTTGGGCCTGAACAGATGGGAGACACCAGATGAATAGTTTGTTAAGCAGAGTACCATCCCCAGTTTCACACCACACATGGCAAAATGGTTGCAACTTAAAGATTGAACAATCCAGTGAATCACTGAGTAGACCTACAAAACATGCAGGCGTCCATAGGGAGATATATTTATCCAGTGATAAGCTGCCCAATTACACTTCTATTGAATGCCTTGATTCAGAGAGGATCTTTTCTTTCCACAGCACACCACCTCGAATTCTTAATCAAGGTAGGTCTTCTTTTCTTAGTTAGATGTGAACTGGACTGAACAGTGGTTGCATTTGAATAAAATTTTCTTTGTGACATTACAAGTGCAAGTAGAATTTATACAAATCAAATGTGCACGGGCAAGGGGCATCAACAAGGAAAGGGTAGATTTCCCAAAACTTCGTACTTCTTGCCTTCTTGAGGAGGAAATGAGCTTAAAACAAATCAAAAGATACGAAATTGAATTAGGAAATTGCTCAAGTATCAGCAATTCATATACCAATTAAATTTGTTTGTTATAGCTTGCTGAAAAATGCATTAATTCTGGTTTCCCCAGCCCATGTTGCTATCTTATGCGATAATTTTTGTACAGATTCAGGGCCACCTTCCATTCGGTCTAACTTGGATGTAGGATCAGATATTCAGTGTGCTCTCTCTCTTCTGTCAGCTAACTCCTGGGGTTTGAATGAGCACGAACCCACTTCACTGGAGTATTTTATTCAGGTAAATCAAAGCAGTGGAGCCCTGCCAATGATGCAGTCGGAGCCACAAACAGCGGCACTTGCTTCATCGCAATACATGCAAGTGGAGGAACCCACTGCTATGTCCCATGTGCATTCATTGGATCTGCACAGTAATGGGAATAGCCAGTTCCAAGAGTTCCAGTTCTTCAAAGCACCTTATGAGTCTGGCTGCTTCTATCCCAATCAGATCAACTGATGCTTGGGGCAAATCCTGCCCTTCCAGTTTCTAAAGTCAATATGCTAAGGTTAGTGAACCCCACCTTTTCCTTCATCCTTAGAAACTTCGGACCCAAATGTTTACATACACACACAAACAAAAGATGCCTGTATTGCATGAGTATTGTTCCTAATCACATAATAACATGTATCAATATCTAATCACATAATAACATGTATCAATATCTGAGTGTTTAGCACCTTTTATATATGTTGTGCAAATACGGGTCCAACTTACATTTGTAACTGTATTTCCAAAGTTCCAAGTATGGGAATATGGTAAATGTCTTGGACCTGGAACAAAGTCACTTAATTGTCGACTAGAATCATCGTGCATTTTAGTTTGTTAAATATGACAATGACGTCGAAATCCATTTAAAACTGATTTTTTCGACAAAAATAACGACTTAAGGATAGCCGGTAAACTATGAATCGACTTTCCTTTATATTAATACAAAATATAGCCATTGTCAAGTCGACGAAAATGTGATTCATAAAAAAAGAAAGTCACTTCTTTTTTCCTGTTCAGATTAACAAAGTCATGATATTTTGATTCATTTATTTAGCTGGCCACGTTGGTGTAGATATCTGATGAATCATATGTTTTGCATGAACTGAGAAACTGTATCCTACTGCAACTCAGACCGGTACATGTAATGGTATGCAAGAGTAGGGTCAATGTTTTAGGTTGTGTAGGGTTTTGTGGACTTGAATTGAATTGATTTGGATTTGGCACAACTGGTTTGGGAAATATAACCTTTAATTTAACATTTCAATTGGGTTGAGAGATTTAGATTTTTTTTGATAAACGAGTATTTAAACGGCACCGAGGGGGTGAAACCCGCATGCAAAAGAAAAGGATTTACATAAAGAGCAACCCAAAATATAACTCACTTTAGAGCTTCAACAATATCCAAAAATTGTTTGTGTACGGATATGATCAGGGTATCCATACATACACAATTTTTAGTACTAGATTTTCTTGTTTGTACAAATTATGAAGGAAGGTCTCCCTCAAAATTGTTATATCAGTATATGAGGATGATATTTTGTTGTTAATTTATAAATACATGTGATTCGGTCCCCCCTTATAATGAATCCATCGGATATGATACATTTGTCTTTTTCCTTTCACAGATTCTTGTACCATTTTTGAAGAAGCAAATGGTCAGGAGGGAAGGCTTGAGTTTCAGATTGTGTTTGTCGCCCATTTTCGAAACTGTTTTCTTTCCTGCAAATTGCTCTTAGTCGTTGACCAACAAATATTGTTTCAGTATCTCCATTGAAGACATGACTATTCATGTTTATGAATCTGCACAAACCATATCATTACCCAGTTTTTACATTCTTGCTTTTTTTCTATCGACTTTGAATTACATGTTGGGTTGTAGCCATTCTGTTGTTGCCGACCGTCCGCTTCCCTTTCCAACGAAAGGGGCAAAAATAGATTACAAGAGTTCTCATAATTTTTTTTTGCCCCTTTCGTTATAAGGTGTGGATGTCTGTCTATGGGATAATTTTAGGGTCAAAATAGAATCACTATTTTATTTACTCTCATTTTGATTAGCTGCATAGCCAGCCATCGGAGTCCGGCGCGGACCCGGGGTATAAGGGGGTGTTTGGTCCCTGAACTCCCCCCAAATTTCTTCCTATTTATAGTACAATTTTAAATTTTTTATAAAATTACTGAAGAGTGTCCCTGCATATTAGGCCAAATTGTTAATCCTGATTCCGCCACTGAATTCGGAGTCATCTCACTAATCATGTGTCGATACTCCTTTTTGCTTACTTATACTTTGCAAATGCGAATAGTGTTAGAACACATGCATAAAAAATGATAAAGTAAAATAAACTTATACTTTTGTGTCTACTTTAAGATAAAATTACCAATGATTTTTAACGAAGTTTCCCGTTCTTTAAACATTGTTTTGTCTAGCTTCACACACAAAACACATTACATGGTCATGTTCACACTTTCCAAATTTCGACGGCCCTGTTCGGTTAGGGGGTTTAGTTATGTTTTAGTTTTGTTGACATCATCATTTCCCTCATTTCTCTCTCTATCTCTTTCCACTCATTACACCTGCTTACATCATCAAAACTAAACTAAACTACAAATCAAACACATCCGACATATTTTTAGCATCGCGATCACACATTTATGTAGAACTTAATATAAGCGTATGAAACCCACCACCATACATCTTATAAAATAACGTTATACTTTTGTGTCGTCTACTTTAAGATAAATTATCAATGATTTTTAATGAAGTTTCCCATTTTTCAAACATTGTTTTATCTAGCTTAACACTCACTAAGAAGAACCATAATTTGACACGAGACTTTACATGGTCATGTTTACACTTTCCAGATTCCTGACATATTTTTAGCATTGTGATCACACATTTATGTGAAACTTAAGATAAGCATATGAAACCCACCACCGCACATCGTATTCAAACTCAATACCACGTAGGTTAAGTATTTGCGGGTTCCGGTACGACTACAAACGGAGCTACTAATTTGCTATTTGGGGCCAAGGCCACCCCCAATAGAAAAATACCACTATTTTTTTTTATACTATTAAAACATCTTATGGATGAACCACTCTTTTAATATAGAACTTCACGGGCCAACAAATTTTGTCTCTTAGACTAAGTTTCCACTAAGATATTTTCAGCATTCTTGGACTACATACATCAACAGGTTTGACAACTTGTAATTCAAAAATACCAAAAATATTGAAGATACCAAATATAAAGTAGTGAAAACTCACCCTTATACTCTACAAAGAACGTCACATGAGTGGTCTTGGAAAGAAGGTTTTTAGTTAATATTTTCAACTCCAGTAAATTTAAGAATTATGTAAAACCCACACTCGGGGTTTGTTTTGGCTCTGGCCTCAAGATTCATTTGTAAAATGGATGATGAGTTTCTCACATGCAATTGCTTTAGGTTTGTTCATCACGAAGGAAATTATTTTCGAAAATTAGTTCCTGACTAGTGTCACACTAACCATTGAATTACTTTTATGTTTTTACTTCTTAGTTGTTTTTTGTTTGTTAAGAGCACGTAGATATCGTATTTTGCATTGGGTACTATTAAGACATTTAATTGTTTTAGTTGTTTTTGGTTCAGCCACTCCCTGCGGCCCCTTCGAATATGAAATTCTGGCTCCGTCCCTGGGTCCGACCCGAGGAAATTTTTCCAGAGCAGAGAGGTCGGGATACTCATGAGAATCGGATGGGGACCGTCTGAGCCGTCCATGGCCGACCACAGACGATCGTCATTGACCCAACACCCATGTTGTCCCCAAAGGGACGGCACCATCCCTGTTTCGTCGAATGGATGTCAAAGCTTTCACTTCCCAGGAAAAACAACCACATATCCATATACAACTATACCCCATTTTGATCGACAAATTCTTCTACAATGGCTGGATATGGGCAGAACCTGGCTAAGGCATCAATGAATAAGATCGCCCATGGCAACGGGGCAGGGTGAGTTTTGGCACACCCCGACCCAAACCCTAAAAGTACAAATACGACTTCGAATCCGTCCCAAACCCCAGCGGGAAATTCGTGGATGCACATGTTTCCGACCCGATCGGGAGTCTGGTTTACCCACCCCGCTGAGTAAAAAATGAGGGAAAACTATATAAATTGAAAACAAAATAGAAGAGAAATAGTTATGTGGAAGGTGGTATTTTAGTATAATGGTTAAAATATAAAAACAAAAATATAATTTCTTAATATAATGATAAAAATATTATGGTAAAAATATACTCAATTTCTTTGGTATAATGATAAAAATAACAGGTTAAAATTATAATTTTAATCGGTAAAAAAAAATCGGGGCAAGGTAACATGAACCAGAACCCTATCCGAACCTGATCGGGTATTACTAATTACCCGAAAATTAGATAAAAAAAAAAAAAAAACCCTTCTCGATCGGGGCGGGTTCAGTTCGGAGTGGGACCAATTGCCATCCTTAAGTCACTACTTATTGGGCTTGAAATAGAAGTTCGAGGCTGAGGCCCAGTCGTGATTGCTACGTGGAAATCTGAATCTGAGAAATTTTAAAAGGAAATCCAACCGCCTCATCAGGTGAGAAAGGAATCTGTGGGGGTTGATTGACCAAAGAGTTTTTCCCTTCTCTCTTTTAATTACCCCTTTTTTCCAACATTATTACATCTCTCTCTGTATATATATATATATACAGATCCTTAATATACATGTATACATGCATGCATATCTATGTGTAGGAGTATAACCTAAAACCCCTCTCTCTCTCTCTCTCCCTCTCGATTTATCTCTCACCGATTCATTCACGCACACACTGAATCGAATCAAATCGGATTCTAAAACCCTCCAAAAACGAAGAATTTGATTTCGTTTTTGCTCCGAATTCTCTGTAGCTTCGTTCGGAAAGAGATTTAGATTTAGATTTAGATTTAGATTTAGATTCAGATTCAGATTGGATTGATTGGGTTTGGTTGATTGATTGATTTGATTAATGGAAGAAGCGGGTCAACGGGATCGAGTCGTCTCGACGGCAACGTCACCCTCCGCCTTTCCCCCCGGTACGCATCGCTTCTCTCTCTCTCTCTCTCTACATATATATAATATGTGTGTGTGTGTGTGTGTGTATACGCTAGACGCAAGGGCACACTCGATGTGCTTGCAAATCGTATGATGGAGAACAGGAAAATCTCCAATTGAGGTTAATATCTAATGAAATCTAACTTGTGAAAGTAGAAAACATGATAGGAGAGAACAGTTTTTTTTGTCATTGTTTGTAGTTGTTTTAGGCAGTTAAAGAGGTACTCAAAATTGACTGTTTGCACCGTAAACGGGTGTTCCCTTTGTAATTGACAATAGATTGATGTATGATTGTATGTATTTTGTTCCATTGTTATGAATGTAGGTATGTGCAACATTGCCGAACTTATTTTCCTTTCATGACCTTTAGCCTCGTGTATAGATGTTAGTCTCCTATTTAATGAAATTGGAGATGTAAAAGTAAAAAGGAGGGGAGAGGGAAATTTAGGGTGAAAGAAAGTGTTCTTTACGCTTGGATGGCCTCCTCAATTGAGAAGTATAATTTGAGGTGTAACTTACTTACCGATAACATTGGTGTTATTAGTGCAAAGAGAAAATAAGCTTGTGTACTCCACCACCTGTTTTGTTTTAGAGTGACAACAGAATGGTATCCTTTCTATTTGGACCACGCTAAAAAAGTCATTGGTATTTCCTTACTTTGTTTTTCAGTATTCCTATCCTGTGCGGGGTAATGGTATTAGAAAGAGGTGTTTAAAAGTGCGACTGAGGCTCAACTTTGTTTTATGTGGTTTGTCTATGGGGTGAAGGAATTGGTGGTTCTTTGGAATGTTGCGAGTAGCAGACTTTCTTGTTATTGATTGCATAACCAAGACTGTTATCCTTGCCTTTATCACTTGTATATAGGAATTTTATTGAGGGTAGGAATACTAGGTGTTGTATGGAGTCTGTTGTTCCTTAAAGTAACTTGCATTTTCAAAGAATATGTCGAGGTAAGAGTATGGGTTATGGGTTTTGCTGCATAACCAAATTTGACGCTTGGAATCCTCTATATCAAAAGATGAAGCTTGTGTGGGAAGGTAATAAACCCCGTTGTCCTTTTTTAATCCCATCTAGTTGTACGTATTACAACTAGGAACATCGACTCATATTATTGTACTTGGATGCATGGTGTCACTTGTATGTACCCAATTTCGGGTATTTATTCCTATTATTAATTCCTAAGGTTTTGGGTTTGGGGAGACGTGATGTCTAAAGTCTAAACAAGCACATAGGTTCAATTGTATAAATGATTCCATGTTTCATAGTGGATACTGGATAGCTAACTTCTGTATAGGGTTATCATTTGGAAACATCCATTGTGTATTGGTTCCAGTGTATATCCCCCTCATATATTGTTATTTGTTAGTAACGTTATTACCTTGTATTGAACCTGCTGGGGAATTGGTAATATGGATGGGTAGATTGTATTTTGATTTCTCTATAAATCAGTCCATGTTATTGCTGTGTGACTTTGTGTTCATGGCTACCAAACGAATTATCTTTGGAAGATGCTTTTGCAAGTAAGATAACTGAATTCAGCCCAAGTTCGCCAAACATATCTAGTAGAACCATGCACGGGGCATCTGAATCGTCTTCTTCTTCCCTTGTTCAGAGTTGGGTTTTCTTTCACAATAGCTGCTTTAGGTTCATGTAGGGCATTTGGAGTCTTAAGGATTTGGAAAATCAGCGCCTAATGTAAAAAATAAACGCACCAACATCTGTGAAAAAAGCAGCGAAATATTTGAATGTGTACTAATATCAAGTATTGAAATAGCTTTTTTGGCATTTTGTGTCTATTATCCACCTATTGGGCGGTGGTTAGCAAAACATTTATTAATTGATGGGTAAGTTACCATTCTTTTAGTTAGCAATTGAGTGGTTTTGCTGTACTACAACAACTATGACTGTGGATCAGTCCAACTGCACGAATTAGTTAAAGGCAAGTGCTCTACTTGTTTGATTAGGTGGGGTCCTTCTGGCCGACTTTGGAGGCAGGATATGCTTTGTTTCACCCTTACGACTTCTTAGGATCCCACTTCTGGACAAGACTAGGAATTGCATTCTACCACTGAACTCCATGTTTTCTGTGAAAGAAACTATTGGATTCCCCTGTGCCGTTTCTTGTCCCCTGGGATCGAGCTTATCTCCTTGTTTCAACATTCTGCTACTATGTCACATAATCTTCAGTTTGATGGTACAAACTTCTCACAAAAACCACAATTGCTAGATATGAAAATGTCCACTCTTATATTTCTTATTTATCTATGAGATTGTTTACCCTAGTAAAATTTCATGTGATTCGCTACTTTCCTAATACCAAAAAGGTAATAGTAGTACTTCATAATGACATCTCTGATACGGTTTTGGGGCTTGCCTTGCTCAGTTCAAAACCTTCGGTCACCTCCCTTTCTAACAGCCCCAATTTCCTACATGCAAGAAACTCCTTTTCTTATTAATCATGCTTGTGCACGTCTCGCGGTTATATTATGGCTTTTGGTGGGACTTGTGTGTGGCCTTATGCTTCTGCTTATGGGTCATGATCTATGTTTGAAGTCCTTTGCTAATTGCATCATTGTTTTGAAATCTCTCTCACCGACCAATGACCATTCGAAATTATCTCAGGTGGGAGACCTGTTGAACCCAACTTGTCTGAACAGGTATCTTGACAGTCTTTGTTGTGCCTCTTTAGTTTTCTTCTTTTCTTTTCTTTACAGTTTTTTCTAAGGTAATGTGTTCTACTATAATTTCATCTATAACTTACTATCAGCCACTTCCGCGCGTTGAGGAAAGGCTTGTTTCTACAAATCCTACTCTGGCTGCAGCCGTCACAATGCCTAAAAGGGATGTCACAGATCAGATAGGATCTTCGTACACAAGTGGAACTCTTACCCCTGTCTACCCCCAGGAACAGACTTATTTCTATGGAGGTTAGTTGTTATCATGTTTAGCTGCTACATATTCAATAGCTAAGTGTTTTAGGTATTTATCTCTTGTGGCGGCGGAAATGAGGCTATGAAATGCATTCCCGCGGAATTACAGATGGTGATGTTCAACTCTTGTGCTACATGTGTTGAAGTCAACAAAATCTGGTTATGGGGAAGCAAAAGCAAAGAAGAAATTGGAGTTCCAGGGTTTTGTCGCCTTTTGTATTCACACTTGACCCATAACATAGATTTTGAAAAATCTAAAATATATAGATCAGCCAAGGTGTACAAGTCCATTTAAAGAATTAACAGAAACCATTTCGTATGTCCAAATTTCTTTATCAGTGGCATCTTGTTAAAACACTTGTGAACCAAGCTAGGGGAGTCCAAGTTCTGTAATTCAAATTACAAGATCAAGCCAGTCAAACTAAAGAAAACAGTTGACAGATATGGGCTAGGGTACAAGCCCACAAAGCAAAACAAGAAAAGAATAGCAGCCGAGAAGCAAGAGAAGAAACTATCCCCTAGCTTGGTTCACGAGTGGATAAGGAAATGACAGTGTTATCCTACATTCTGCTACTGCCTCCTGTAGTTATATGGGACTTTTGTTATGTATTTATCTCTTCTTTGTTGTGGTTTCAGGCTATGAAAACAGCACCGGTAATTGGGATGACTATTCTCGCTATGTCAATGCCAATGGTATGCAAGTTGTATCGCCGGTGAGTACATATCCCTTTACATTTAATCCTTTAGCTTTAATTGGAACTCATCAGATGTTTCTGTTCATACTTGACCTGTCTTAGGCAATGTACAATGATAATTCATCAATGCTCCGTTATGGCCTTGATACTCAAATGGCTTATGGACAGTTTTCCCCCATGGCTAGTCCTCTGTCCCCAATAATGGTTGATGGCCAGCTATACTCTCCGCATCAAATCCCAATGTCTCCAAATTATTTCGCACAGCCAGTTTCTCCTAGTGTGCCACATGTAACTTCATCTCTTCCAATGTCGCAAACTGAACTGGTTACAGCAGGAAGTAGCGGCCAAGAGGGTCTTGGTGACAATGTTCTTTTTGGGCCAGGATCAGGCTACTTTTTACATTTTGGATCTTTTGGTGGAGGGGGTGTTTCTGGAGAACCGTTGTCAAATATGTCAAGCTCAGAGTCCGGTGGTTATTTGTCTCAGTTGACATCACCAGGAGTTTATCCCCAACCAATGGGTATACTTGGGCCATATGAGCACAATTTTGGACAGGTTTGTTTTTAGGTTTTCTCGTCTTTTTTCTTGTTGATCTGGATTATGCCTTCATATGGTAAGTATGGTTGCTTATTTAAAAAAGGGGGGAAAAACTGTATCCCATGAAATTATAGAACAATACAGATGGTTGGACTATTGTATGCCTATTACTCCATACCTTAGTTGCAGGAACCTTTTATGTGGGTGGAGAATCCACCTCAGAACCTCACTCCTGCGTTCCTGAGTCAAGACTCTCCAAGAACCTCGCTTCCATTGAGAAAGGAACCCGCTCCCAACTAGGATAGGACCTCTTAGGCATACAAATCCCAAAAGAAACAAAATTATTAGAAAAATATTAACTTAAAATTTGCTCAATTACTTTATATAACCATAATATTACTTAGTTACTAAGACAATCTGTGCAATTGACATGAATGACGCATAATAGTATTTACTTGCATTACATATTTAAATATTCATGTACTATTACTAAAGGCTCCCCCTCCCGAAAGAAGAGATCCTATAATCTTTCGCTCAACTAAGATATGGAGAACAGATGGAATCTTGTACTGAAAGTATAAATAATTTTATGTTTTGCAATCTAAGATGTAGAATAATAACTGTGTTCACTTCACATTTCCAAAAAAAATTTCAAAAAGATTCTTTCTTCATCTCTCATCTTTCCAATCATTAATCACATTTCTCTCTCTACTCATACCTCTCTCTCCAATCATTATTTTCATTTCTCTCTCTATCTCTCTCCAATTATTACACATCTCTCTAATTATTACTTTTTCCAAAAACCCATCCAAACACTATCTCAAAAATATTTCTCAAAATATTCTTCTCAAAATTCTCAACCAAACATTGTGAATATTTTTCTTTTTGACATTCAAACTATATTAAAAGACATAAAAATATTTAGTTAATTTTCCCTAAATGCTCCCGACGGCGCTCCCACACTTCTATGACCATCCACTCCCCCGCTCCTGCTCCTGCTCCTGTTCCCGCTCCCGCTTCCACTCCCACTTCGTGCAACTAAGCTCCATACTATTATGCTACACTAGTTCCGTTGACATAATCAAGCTGTGAGAGTACTCTTTCATCAGAGGGCACTCCTTACCGATTTATCCTACACCAGCATTGTCCTTCTACAGGGGTGTCTTAATGCCATACAAGACAAACTCAGACCTTGTTCCGGACTGAGTGGTAAAAGAAAGTTCCTGTCAGAAATATAAAGAACAGAATGCTAAAAAGTGCAAATATTCCAACCAAAATAGATTGATGTATAGAAAGTTCCTATTTCTAAACAGTCAAGAACTAGGTTTGAGTTTGGGATATGAGTTAACTTCTTTCAATAAGGTAGGATGTGATTATTGTAAGAGAGCTACGCAGTGTTATGAATTTTCGTTTAAATATCATTGACTCCTATCCTGGCATTCTACTAGTTGTTGCTTCTATAACACTGAAATCCTTTGTTGGCTTTTAATTTCATTGCTAAATTACTGTTCCTTTATTCAAGCTATGTTACTTCACTATTTTCTTTGACAGATCACTTGATGAGTGATCCTTCAAGAATTCATGTACTCAATGATGCTCGTAGTGTAGACCATAACATGTTATCTTCGCTTTCAGATTTCTCCACAGAGACCATATCATGGATTTGGATCGGCGGAAAGCTCCTTTTCTAGAAACTATAGGCCTGGCAGCTCATATCAGAGCTCAAATTATGGTACTGCATCTACTTCTCACTGGGGAGTGGGTTATCGGAGCCGGTTCACTTCTGACAAAGGTGGAAGACAAGAAAGGGACCGTGAATCAATTTTTGTGTCCAATGATGCACATGGTATCTCTAGTGACCGTAATCGAGGACCAAGGGCTTCAAAACCAAAGGGCAAGAGCCCTACTGAAGAGAGCTCAATATCTACTGCTAGCAAAAACGTTGCTTCTGTTTCTGGGGTTCATGGTGGTCTCTATAACCAGCCTGATTTTTTCACGGACTACGAGAACGCTAAGTTCTTCGTCATAAAGTCATTCAGTGAAGATAATGTTCACAAAAGCATTAAGTACAACGTTTGGGCCAGCACACCGCTTGGAAACAGAAAATTGGAGGCTGCTTATAGTGAAGCAAAAGAGATGAAGGGCCAATGTCCAATCTTCCTTTTGTTCTCGGTACATTGCTTGAACTATGAAGCTCAGAATTTTTTTTTTTTTTTTTTTATCATACTAGAAATGAATGTCAGAACAAACTGTAGTTATTTGCTAGGTTGAACTAAATGTACTGAAGTTGGTGTTACACGGTCTTGGGTAGAACTCAACCCCAAAAGCTAGCTCATGAAGTGAGGGTGCCCTCACGGTTATATATTTCATATTACTTTGGTACCCAGGCAATGTGGGACTTCGCTTCACACCCTCCCTCACGCGCAGCGTGCTCACTCGGCAGCACCTGCCGCGTGCAGGCGAGAGACACGCACCCTACCCATCACTGGTACCCAGCTCTGATACCATGTTACACGGACTTGGGTAGAACTCAACCCCAAAAGCTAGCTCATGAAGTGAGGGTGCCCTCACGGTTATATATTTCATATTACTTTGGTACCCAGGCAATGTGGGACTTCGCTTCACAGTTGGTTTGTAGGTGTACTTATCACGTGCACAATACAAAGGTAGTAGGGTTGCTTGTCCTTAATGTTTTTGTCTTGCTCTTGCTATTAATTAACTTCGAAGGTAGTAGGGTTGCTTGTCCTTAATGTTTTTGTCTTGCTCTTGCTATTAATTAACTTCTAAAGCACATAATAATTTAATGCCACTTATGACATCCAGTAGACGTTTGTGAAAAGATTGAGCGGGCTGAATTAGTTTCTTTAGTGGGTTTGACCATTGTTCTAAGAAAGAAAAATGCACAATTCAGTAGTGCGGAATGTCACTTCTAATAAAATTGTGGTGATATTGGGAAGGTGGGGGGTTTCTGGACTCTTTGCCTGTCACTTTTATCCAATCCGATACTTGTAGAAAATGTACTTATTTAGGTCTTCAAACTTGTTAGTATAAACGCCATTTTTAAACTTGTATACAACTTTTTGTAGGTCAATGCAAGCGGTCAGTTCTGTGGTGTGGCTGAGATGGTTGGGCCTGTAGATTTCGATAAAGATGCAGACTACTGGCAGCAGGATAGGTGGAGTGGGCAGTTTCCTGTCCGGTGGCATATAATCAAAGATGTCCCTAATGGTCGATTCCGCCACATACTTCTGGAAAATAACGAAAATAAGCCAGTAACTCATAGCCGAGACTCTCAAGAGGTAGAAGTGCCTTTTTTGTTTTCATTTTCTTTCGTGTTTTATTTATATTGTTTTTTAGTACCATCTAATTTTCTGGTACTGAATTGTCAGATCCCTGGACGATTTTTTGTGCAATGTTTTGTTTTTGCTAATTCCTCCATTTTGTCCACCAATATGTTTTTAGAACTTTTAGGCATTATGTTGCTTCTTTTTTATGCATGCAATTTTCGGTTTCCCTTTCACTTTCGTCAGCAGGTATATAAGTGGGTCAAAGTTGTAGGGTCCGTTGTTCATGCAAAATCAATACAAGTCAATAGGCTACATGATCGTCATTGAGAATAAAAGCTACCCATTTTTTTAAGCCTAAACCTTTCATATTCACAATGCCTCTTTAGTATCCAATTCTGTGAATGTATTTTTCCATGTACTTAAAAAATTAGGACCGATTCTTTATGATTCACAATCGAGTAGATTTGAGATTCAGAGGAAGACAACTTTGATTCGTGATTTGGTTCATGTTTTGACAGCTATTGTTTGCTTTTGAGTTTTCCAAATTCTTCAATCACTTGCCTCGTTATTTTTTGGTTTGAGAGTTCACCCAATTGACTTTGTTACTTCATGTTGAAACCTTTTTTCAGGTAAAACTAGAGCAGGGTATCGAGATGTTGAAAATTTTCAAGGATCATGAAGCGGAGACATCCATCTTGGATGATTTCAGTTTTTATGATGAACGGGAGAAAACCTTGCAGGAAAGAAAGGCCAGACAGCAAGCCAGCAGTTCAACTAAGAAGGAGGATGCAGTGGTTGATGCGTCCATCAAGCAACTTTCGGACAACTTAGCTGAAGCCCTGCAGTTGGAAGATGGCGGTGGTAAAGAAGAACCCAGAACCAAATAGAGTATGGGGCTCGGTCTAGGGTTTGTGCATTATGATTATCAAGTAGGTAGGAGATAGGTTGTAGAAGGGGTATTTCAGGCTTTTTTGAGGTTCTCTCTATACTTCAAGGCATTAAATGTTGCTGCTTTGCTGGTGCCGGCAGCAATTTTCTGAGGTAGTTTCCAAGAATCTCTCTCACACTCTTTTTGTGTTTTTCGTCTTAAATAGTTTTTAATTTGGCAATTGTTGGGAGATTGGGCAGTGGTTAAGGCATATAACGTGCCTGATGCCGAACTAATTGTACTTTAGCCTGCCTGCCTGCTTTCTTTCTTCTTTTTTGTGTCCAGCTATTTTTTTAGCGAAGTTTTTTTTTTTCAGCTTCCATTTGAAGGGCATTAACTTTAGAAAGGGAGGATCTGTTGGATTTACCCAATCTGGGTGGTTATTTGACTAAACAGTGCTGCAGAAGCATAGTTAATAGTGATTCAATAACTCATTTTACCGGTCTTTTTAGCTTAAATAGCTCGTAGTCATTGCTTTCGAATCCTTGCTTGTACAAAACCCCATCTGGTAATCATTCGCCTCTGGGAAAAATGAAAATTTGGAATGTGTTTGGCCTGTTGTTTGATTGTCTCAGTTGAAGAATGGAGCAATGTCTAACTACAAGGTTGTCACCCAAAAAAGCTTTTTTTTTTTTTTGTGACCATACAAAACCATGCATCAAAACAAAAGTAGAAAGCAGATGTAGTACACGGATGCGTGGTTTGGTTGAGAGATGCAAAGCAAGACTGGATTAGTTCAATCAAATTCTTAGTCTTTAATTTTCGGCACTAATCGGTATTTGAAGATCTTTCACATTTGGATTTTATCCATATGGACAGATTTGTGAACTTTTTTTTTTTTGAGATTTCAATGTCTATTTCTTCTTGAACAAATCTGATTTCTACTTATGTGAATCAACGTTTCAACAAGTACATGGAGACTCTTAATAGAAAACATATACTGCGACGATTCACACTGTCACAGCCCTACTCATTCCTTTTCTTTCCAACTACGAATTCCATTTTCCTTTTCAGTCTCCCCTCAGATTTCCTTATCGATTAGTAGGGCAAGTCCCGTTGTCTTTCACTTCCTTCGTTCCTAACTGACTAGGTGGGTTTTTATGTAGCCGCTACCTATGAGTTCCGGTGAGAGAGTAGAATAAATAGAGCAGAGCACTTAGAAGAATCGGAAAAAAGAAAGAAAAGAAAAGAAAAGAAAAAGGAGAGAAATATTTGTCACACGCAAGGATAAGAAAACACGAAAAAAAAAATGCAAATTTCTTGTTGTGTTTACTCTTCCGGTACTTGGAAAAGATTCCACAGTCCAGCCCAGTCCAGTGCAGGACCATAAGCAAATAGGACCCTCGGTAAACTTGACCTTTTGTGTATTAGTTTTCGTCCTGCTCTAGTTGCTGATTGAAACCTTCTGAAATAGAACTAGGAATTTCAGGAAGGGTTAATTGTATTTTATCATCCAAAATAAAGGAATTTCAGGAAGGGTTAATTGTATTTTATCATCCTTTATTTAAAATCTATTCGTGTCGCATCCCTTGGTACTTCAACTTCTAATTGCACCTATTTCGTTGATCAATAACCATTTAAACCTATCGAGTCCAATCAATTACATCAGTCCAAAACATGGCTGGCCCAAGGGTTTGGAGTGCCATAGGCCTAGATAAAAAATTGTGCCCTTCAAGTACAACACTTAAATCATTTTTCGAGTAACAATCACTATACGAGAAAACCAAAACAATATAAAGTTCTACTAAGCATTACATAATAACGGAAAAATCAAAACACGAAGTCTCTAAATACATATAACGCATGAGTATCACGACGGAGATTCGACGGAAGGACGGACGGATGGCTTCGGACACCGGCGATCAGATTTCGGTTTAACCTTCTGGTCTTCTTCGGTTCTTCCTCTTCTGAGTCTTCTCTCTCTCTTAGTCTCTTGCCTTTATCGTCTGAGAGTAGTATGGTGAGACGGAGAGGACTAGAGGAGTTGTATAGTTGCTTTTTCAATATTCAGATTGTGATTTTCTTTTTCTTTTTTTTAATCAGTTTTAGCCTTTGGGCCTTTTTTTTAATATTGGGCCACAATGGTTTTTGGGCCTTTTTTTTAAATATTGGGTCACAATGGTTGGGCTCTTTTGTAACTAATAATGAATTTTTTCTTTATTTGGGTAAAAAAAGAGTTCTAGTTAAGCCCATTTATAAAAAATGTTGGAGTGCCCCAAAAATCACCCATTTTTGGAGTGATGACAGCACCATGAACAAATATAAACCCATGCAATAGATTTTTGTATAGAACTCTAAAAGATGTGAATGTTCTCCAAAATTTGGCACATGGTAAAGCCCATTCGCATCATTGCCCGGACAGAATAGAATGAATAGATTTAATACCAACAATATAAGCTGAAACCTAAACAAAACAACTGAATTGACAACCTAAAAAGCACGGACACGGATACGAGATACAACACAACACGATACAAACAAGCGAACACATCATTTGTTCGAAAATTAGGACACGGACACGTCGAGTGCAAAATGTATTTGTATTGTAGAGGTATGTTGTGAATTCATATAGAAGGCAACAACATTCATTCAAACAAACTAAAAGAACAATCCCATGAAGATACAAATCAGCAATCTGCGTACGAGTACAATTAACTCTAAGCCGCATTTTAAAAATTAGATTTTAACCTTTTAACATGTCCTTGCCATGTTCCAAGAGCGTCACCGTGTCCTAGATTAACCACTAACCACAATGCATCTGAGTAAAAGAAATATAATGACAAAACCAGACTAGTATTTAGGCATGTCCAAAACGTGTCCTAAGAGTGTCGTGTCGTGTAGTCCGTGACGGACAGGGACACGTGAGGCCGGTAGACCTCTCCGTGCTTCTTAGTTGACAACTGTTTCTAATCAAAATACCAACGATACAAGCTGAATGCTAAACGAAACATCTGAAATTTGAACTCCCAATATAGAATCCAAATCTAAAGAAGTGAAGAACAACAATTCCATATTCTTCTTGGATAAAATAAATGTAATAGCCAGAACTGCAGTTAAGGTGCATCCTTTTTTCCCCTTCTTTTTGTTCTTTACATAAACTCCATTAACATGGAGTATAAAGCAAGCTAAGTTAGTTGTGGCACTTACAAGAAGTAACCTTCTCAGATAATTGGATGTAACTTCTGCACCACAATCTATACACAAAAAATAGCATCTTATATGATCTAAGTAGAGACAATACGGGTTTTCTCAATATATTAATCCAACATATCATGCAGGATGCAGCTTATCAAGTACTTGATATCATGGAAACAAAAATTTCAAACCATATTAAGGTAACCAAAAGTAACAGTGATAATTCCATTTTCCTCTTATTGAAACCTTCTCGTCAAACAAATCAAAGAAAGTTTACCCAGTTATCATAGTTCCTGCCCCTTGGTCAGTAAGAATCTCAAGCAGCAACGAATGTGGTAACCTTCCATCGATGATACTGGCTGTCCTAACACCTTGTGCAATTGCCCTAACGCAACAATTTACCTTGGGAATCATCCCACCCGCAATCTTCCCTTCCTCCATCATCCTCTTGACCCCCTTGATATCAATCTCCTTCACCAAACTGCTCGCATCTTCCTTATCCTCCAGAATACCCGCTACATCCGTCAACAGGAGTAGCTTCTCCGCCCCCAACGCAGCTGCCAGTTCTCCAGCAGCCGTGTCCGCATTGATGTTATACGACTGCCCTGTCTCGTCGGCTGCTACAGATGCAATCACAGGAATATGGTCACTGTTGATAAGTGGGAAAAGGACAGAGGGGTCGACAGCGGCGATGTCCCCAACGAACCCTAGCTGGGCAGAATTCGGGTTTGGACGGGCAGTCAACAGGCGACCATCAATGCCTGAGAGGCCAACGGCAGTAGCCCCAGCCTTGTTAATTAAGGAGACTAGGTGTTTATTGACTTTTCCGACAAGGACCATTGAGACTATTTCCATGGTGGAGGCATCGGTGACACGAAGACCATTGAGGAAGTTCGGCTGGATGTTAAGCCGGGTAAGCCAATGGTTGATCTCAGGACCGCCACCATGCACAAACACGATGCGGAGGCCAACACAGGAGAGCAGGACAAGGTCCCCGATGACAGAAGACTGGAGGGACTCGGATTTCATGGCAGCACCTCCATACTTGACTACAATTGTTTTGCCCCTGAATCTCTGGATAAAAGGCAGAGATTCAGAGTAGATGTTAACTCGAAGCTGAGGTGGGATCGAATCGATTGATGAGTCGGACGAAGCGTCTAAAAGAGAGGATTTCATGCATAGAGTGATTAACTGGGATTTGTTGATGGACGTGGTTTTAAAATTGAGATTACGGTACTGGTTTGGAGGTCGTCCTAAGGAGGAGGAATTTTTACTAGATGAGGAGAGGGGTAGAACTTTAGCTGCTAGCATTTTCTGTCTCCTTTTGCTGCAACCTGTTTAGCTGTTGAAGCAAAAAAAATTGTTAAAGAGAACTGATTTATACATGAAAAAAGTTGAGAATGGAGTTATCGGGACATTTCAATTCATTCACTAATTAATAAGAAAAAGAACCTTTCCAGAAACCTGAAAAAACTGACGATGATTGAATACATCTATGTAAATACAAGTCTAGCACAATGAATAATCTCCAAAATTACTACTATGTGTCACTCCCAAATTCATCAAAACTGTATTCTTAGCTTCAAACCAAATAGCCATGGTGTTTGCCTTGATTCAAGTAAAGTTCCTACACTAAGATTCCATGGAAGCCCACCTTTGTTGAACACATTAATTTCCACCCGAACCCCTCAACATAAATTTTTCCTTAAACCAAAAATTTGCCTTCACAAGAACAAGAACAAAAAAAAAAAAAAAAAGGGCAAAGCTGCTGCTGTTGGTTTGGGGAAATAGAGAGTTCGGGACTTACACGTGCTCTGGTCGGAGAAGCTGAAGGAAGTTGCAGTAGTTGATTCGATCGCAGGCGATGATTTTTTACCCGTGCGCCTTCGTTCGCGAGTGGAAGGGAGAGAGGGATGGAGAAGCGGAGATGGAGGTGGGTTCGCCGGAGTCGAGCTCCCGGAGATGGGTCACCGGAGACGGAGCGGCCAGGCGAGGGAGTGTGGCATTGTTAGGTTTACGTCAGGATATGGAGAGGGAGCGGAGAGTGTTTTAATCGAGGGCTGAGATGGAGTGTTTTTTCAGTGCATTACACCCCGCCCAAATTTTTACTTAAATTTGCGTAAAAAATTGAATAAAAACTTAATTTGATATAGCTTCTCAGAATAAAGTTTTTATTCAAATTTTTACGCAAATCTAGTGGGGCAAAAAGAAAGATACTTGTCATATGATCCAAAGTAACCTGCTAGCCACTTGAGTGACTATTGCTGTAACCAAGGCCCAAAAAGTTCACATTACATAGAAAAGGGTCCTAGATGTGAGAGTAATAGAAAAAAAACTCAACCAAGTTCGTGTCAAAGAAGGTTATACCATAGCAACTTTCCACATATTTGGGTTTGGGTATAGCCAGGCAATCCTTTGTCTTTTTGTTTTTGATATTTCTTTTTTTCCTTTGATATACCCAGTAAAGAAAGCATTCAGCTCTACAAGATCAACCAATCAAGTGCTTTCACAAAATAGAAATACAGATTCATTGAGCATAGTACAAAGTCAAAATAACATTTTGCATTTAGAATGCCAACATTCAATCTTCATTGTCTTCATTCTTCTGATGTCAACAGGTTATATAATTGGAGAAAGGAGAAGTTACAAAGGCCAGTTTACCTTCCAACAACAGACAAGGTGTACCATTGCGAATACCACGGGTGTACTACTGCAGTTTCCATAACTCAAAAATAAACGAAAATCACAAATATACAGGCTTTAGATTGTACGTGAAAGGAAGATTCATCCACATCGAAACAGAAACCCTAGTTTGACGAATTCGAAATCCCTAAAGGTCATATACTGGTGGTTCGAACTAATAAAAAAAAACTAGGGTTTCAGAAATCGAGACAGAGATAGAGGGAGGGAGAGAGAGAGACCTGGATGTTCGAGATGGAGATCGAATCGTCGCCTGATGGTTCGGTTACAAACTAGGGTTTCGACCTGAAACAAGAAACAATCGGGTTTCTTCAGATTAAACGAAAAAAAAGAGAAACAGGGAGAGAGAAAATGAGAGTGAGACCTAGAGTTGAATCGAGGAGCAGAATCGAGCTTCAGATTAAGTAGTTATGGTTCCAAATGACTTATGAAAGTTTTTTTTTTTTTTTTCTAAGTAGTCTTAAGTTTTACTCCTAAACTAGGATATATTTAGAGTTGAGGGTCCAATTTGAAAAAAATTGCTTTAGGCCTCCTAAATCTCAAAGACGGCCTGCAGCTTCTTCAAATCTTTTTTTTATTGCAGATTTAGTTATGGTTGAATGATAAAAGGATAAACAGCGGTGCAACAAAAGAGCCTTGTAAATTTGGTTAAAAATTTAGCGTACGCAGATGTGCATACACGTATTAATTTTTTTGAGTAAAACTCAAATTTGGTATTGGTATTGGTTTGGGTGAGGAATGGAGGAGGATTTTGGATGATTTTATTCAAATTTGAGTTTGAGTCTAAATTTGAGTAAGGAGTGGAGATGCTCTTATGTGTCTCCAGAACCGGCTCCTATTATATATATATATATATATATATATATATAGAGAGAGAGAGAGAGAGAGAGAGAGACGAGAACGACGTTAGCGACGCATGGAGGCTAGAGAGAGAGAGATGAGAGGCAGAATGAGGAGTGGCCGTGTGGGAGTTGCAACGTCCTCTCGTCGATGGGAATTCGAAGAGTGGAAAACATGGGTGAGACTGAGACCTCACCTAGTTATAAATCAAAAAATGAGTATTAGGTATTAACACAATCGTCCGAACACATAATACAACCACTCACATACATATTTATTGTGCCGGGTCCATGTGTATGTGATGAATTGTCTTCGGGGTCATGTCCGGATGATTGTGTTCCTAACATCTCTTATAACTCCGTTCTAAATTTTGTCCAGTTATTTCAAACTGTTTTCTATTATTATACCAAAAAAAAAAAAAAACGATTAATTGCTTTTGTGGCCGTGAACGATACCAAAAAATTTATAAAAAATTCGGAGAAGAAATATACTGTACTAACAATGAATTTTGTGGATGGGAGCTTAAGTCTAAGGTGGCTCCCAAGTGAGGGCTAAGATTTAGAAAATCATTTGTTGAATTTTCATTTGAATGAGCTATATTCAGCCAAGCCCCCAAAGATGACTTTCATGGCTTCAAACACATCATATCATTTTAAACTCTAAAATTGGAATCCCGCGAATGAGGAAACCATTTGTTAAAATCAATCTATTTTCATTTGCTAAAATCAACCTACTTGATTTTATGAGATTTTCATTTTAGCGAACCGGAAATAAGAGTAGTCTTATGGGGGTTCCATTGCCTTACTACTAGTATAACACATATGATTGATAGGAGCAGGATGGAGCTAGAATTTTTTATTCGAAGGGTCAAGAATTGGAATTATGTGTGATTGTCTTTTCCTATTTGCAAATCAAAGGAAACAATCAGTTTACCAAGTACTACTATATTAACATATTGATAAAATAATTTAACTTTCTTTTATAAGAGACCCCTACAACTTTTCATATTTTGGAAAAACTTAGCTAGGGTTTGGATTTCACCAAGAAGAGATAAGGTTATTGTTGAGCGTGACATTTTGATTCTAAGCAATTGAAATTGAAAAAGAAAAGGGAAAACGGTTCAGCTTTGGCTTTCCGACAGAGAGAGAAGACGAGGGAGAGCGGACACGAGAGATAGATTACCAATCCATGGGGCAAGGCAATGGCGAGCCTTGGAGGTTGGAGTCCATGTTTTATTTGATAACCGAATATCCAAGTCAACTTACGAGTATCTCGACTAATTCTGAGGCCCTGGAGGTAATGACGGGGCATAACCCCTAGTAGCCTTAAGAGTTTGCTGGCAAGAGGAATCAAACCTGAGATCTTAGGTGAGAGTAAACTCCTAAATCCTAAAGCAAGACCACTTTGCCAACCCCTTGGGTTTTGGAGTCCATCTTCGCCTAGTCCAGGGTCCCTGTAGTGAGGGGCTCACTACAGGGTTGTATGAGCCCGATCTGGCCCTCCATCTCGATAATTAACGTTCAGATTTTAATCCAAACAATGAATGGCTCGGATCATTTGGAGTTTATACATGTCAATGTCAAATTTAAAATTTAAAGTGGGGTCAATTAGCAAATTTTGGATGAAAACTAATAATAGCCCCTCTTGAAAGATGAAGCATTAATAATACCATGTTGTATTCATGTGCCTCTGCTAGGAATATAAAATTTTCATTTTCTAAAAATATATTTTTCTCAATTTTTTTTTTTTTGGTAAGGTAATTCATTTAAGAAAAACAAAACCAAAGAACATGGACCAAGGGCATAGCCTTGAAAATCCTACACAACAAGGAGAACCAACAAACGCAAAAGAGAACCCTTAGGATCTCTAACCAACATTAGCTATAAAGACAATAAAAAAACAACAACCAACACAACAGTAACAAAACATTATCAAGGTTTGAGCACGAGTTGTGATCCCCCACTCAGTCAAGACCTGTTGGTTAGCCAAACTATTAGGGAAATTCCTCCAAGAAGAAACGCACATACGGACCCCATGTGCAACCTCAGCCTGCAAGAATTGCAAAGACTTACAAGAGTTGTTGAAAATCCTACCATTTCTTTCACACCACAGGTGATAAATTGCAGCTGCTAAACAAAGTTTAAAGATGAAAACCCGTAAAGAATTGCCCTTGTAATTTGAACAGCCCAAGCAACTTCTTCTTCAAGACCTTTAGGAGTTCGCACAACACCACATCGCCCCAGTAACTCTGTCCAGAGACCTTTAGAATAGGGACATTCAAAAAATAGATGTCTGTGAGATTCTTCCCCAGTAGAGCACAAAGACACAAACCGTTGAAGAAATAATCCCCCAGGTGTGAAGCCTATCCCGAGTAGCTAGCCTGTATTTTTCGCGAAATTGCTAATGGTTTAGCTAGTCCATTGGAACATGCAGCATATGCCTAATTTGCCAAATATTAGGATCCAAAATTAGACCCAAGTTTCTTCTTACGTGGACGCTTGAAAATTTAATTTTGGAGCTAATTTTAAAGAGCCCGTTAAAGATGATAATATTTTCCATCGACTTTTTTTCATATGTATAGCAGACATGCCTTCATTTCCTTTCTTGCTTCTTTTTCCTTCTCCTTCCATTCCATCTAATTATCTTTCTTTATTCCAAAAAGGAAAAACGTGGATTAACAACTTTTTCACAATGGAGAGAGAAAGAGAGATTGATTTGGTGTTAAACATTTTTTTTGTCTAAAGGAAATTAGGCATATCAAAAACCTTTAAATAAAAGAACCAATGTGGCTTGCCACAATTTTTGCAATTTTGGACCAAAACACCTTTCTCCTTTTGTTCGGTAGCCTTGTACTCTTGGGATTAGTTTAGGTAATTCACAATCTCCATTCAATTAATGCTCAAGTACAAGCATGACTCTTTTTTGGCCTCAAAAGTCAAAAGTTGGTTCCTTAATTTACTCCATGTTTTGGACTTCCTTGGTGTTCAAGTCCAAAAAGTTTTACTCCCTCCCCCAAATTTTGGTCCATCGCTCTATTCTAACCGGATAAAAAATTAGTTATAACTTTAAATCGGTAATGAATTTTATATTCAATATGGATCTTGTTTGATAGATCTCGATTAAATCTATAAGACAATGTTTTTAAAATTACGTAAAACAATGTAAATTATGAGATATAATAAATTGAAAAGTGACACGAACTTCCAAAAGGGACAAATAAATGGGGACGGAGGGAGTACCATTTTGCTTCCACCAGAAGAAAGAGAGGAGTAGAATTGGGATGGGGCATATAAATATACATATAGAGAAAGGAGGGAGAGGAGAGATGGCAGGAATATGTAAATTTCATTTTTAATCTAATTTTATTTTTGTTGTTGTAGGATAACTCGATAAATTCTTGAAGACATATGCAGTGGAAGATCATCGTGTTACATCAATTGTTTCAAAAATTATTACTGCATTGATGCTACTGGAATAGGTTTAAATCATGCTAATCAAATTTATTAGTTGCTCTAATGTTTGTTAGTTATTTATGGAAGTAATTTCGTTGCCGCTTAATGTTGAGTTTGATTTGAGCCTGTGGTAATGAAAGGAAGACGTATAAAAGGTTGATACGTGAGCTTTGTAATAATCACACACATCAACCTAGATATTCGAGAGTCTCAAATGTCAGAAAAAGAAAAATAGGGCTTCTAAAGAGGTTAGGAAGAAAAGGAAATAATGCCTTTAAAAGAATTTTATTTTAAAATATTGACAGTGCCACAGTACGTAAAGGTGTGTGGAGCATTGAGCTCTAGGACGAACGAGTGCATTTAAGTGAATTTTTGCTCCTCTCTACTCTCAATTAATGTACCTCCGAAGTCGGCTTGTAGCTATTAGACGAACCTGGTTCTTCATGTTTAAGAATAAGGTTAACAATGAGCACGCGTTTTCGTGCAAAGCACGAGGACTAAAACTAGTTGGCTTAAAGGGGAGAAAGAGGGAGAGAGAGTTTTGGTGGAGGATTTCCCTTTATAGCTTTGCGACTACAATCATAGCATAAAAGGAATATCGGACAGCGCGCTACAAAATTATGAGCATTTGTATGCCTAGACATTTTGCAAAAAAAAATCTATATTATAAAAGGGCTCAGTTTTTTGAATCCCTCATATTTTCAGCCATTAGATTCAATGGAGGGTCGAGATTGATTTTCACGCTAGCTGTTAAGGGCTTAGATCGATTAAGCTTTTAATCGATGGCCAAGATGCATTTTCGGGCTCAGATTTTGCCGCCTAAATGGTCCGCTATACTTGGGAAGCCAAAAACGTTGCCTATTTTGATACTCTTTCTCTCTTCCCCCTTCCTTACCCATGATTACTGATTTGAGAACATAAAATTTCACTCTAACAACCACAATTGAAAAGGAAAGCTTCAATCACGTAACAGCCAAAATTAATTTTGCCATTTATCTTTTCTATATCCTCACCGTGAGCAATTATCACTTTTATTCCTCTCTCTCTCTCTCTCTCTCTCTCTCTCTCTCTCTCTCTCTCTCTCTCTCTTCTCTCTCTCTCTCTCTCTCCCTACCTTATTCCTTTTCCGATTTTCCAATCATAATCTGTATTACTAAAAGGACTCAGTAATCTCATATCTGACCAGCCTCTCCTCCATTGACGTTGGTGCATCGCTAACCTCCGACTCATCCAGAACCTCTATCTCCGTGGCCACTACATGCATCTTCTTCTCCATGGACGGCTAAATCCTAAACATTAATTAAGTACTCCTATAAAGCTAAAAAATATTTCTCATACTACGTTTTGGAGCTAAAGCTGATTTTTGTTGTTATTCTTCTTATGGGAACGATCTTGTGAAAAGATGTTGTTTTCTCCATTACAGATTTGCATTTTTTGGGTCCTCTAAATGTACTACATGTTCGGCTGAGTTGGTGAGTGTGGGTTAATCGCTTATATTCATTGAGAAATTTGTTGTTTTTTCTTTTTTTTCGCGCGTGTGTGTGAATGCCAATCTGTAATTTTCATCATATTACATATTGTTGCGATGCTCTATTATTTTGTTGCTTTTTTTGGAAACCTTCTACGAATAGGTTTCGGAATGTCATTCAAGTATTTCATACTCAAATTTCGTTTGGTAGAGTGCCTTCAGGCACGGGTCATTCGCTAGTCTATATTATAAAAGAGCTCATTTTTTTGAATTACTTATATTTTCAGCCCTTGGATTCAATGGATGGTCGAGATTGATTTTCACGCTAGCCCTCAAAGGCTCAGATCGATTAAGCTTTTAATAGACGGTCAAGATGCATTTTTGGGCTTAGATTTTTTCCGCTTAAATGTTTAGCCATATTTGGAAACCCAAAAACGTTGCCTAATTATTTTGATACTCTCTCTCTCCCCCTTTCCTTTCTCATGATCACTGATTTGGGAACAAAAATTTCCACTCCTCTTGACATGGGAACCCAATCGCCTAATTCTATCTTCTCTGGAAAACAATTCAATCAATAGAAGCTTTCCCACTTTTTCATCCAGCCTCTCTACGACGTTACTGAAATTGAGCGGATTCTACGTTCACAAGAAATCAACAGAAGCTTTTCCACTTTTTCCCGAGGTTATATTGTATTTTTCTGATCGGCAAATTTTTTTTTTTGTTATTCCCACAATAATATTTTAATGTTGATACGTTTCAAGTAATTGCTTCAAACTTTTGATCATGGACAATCTAATCATCTATGGCTCAGTGAGTTGATCCATTTCATTTATAGCTTGATAATAGGTTATCAAATTTTTTATTTCATGTGCAGTTAATTTCATTCTGCATTTTCTTATGCAGCTCGGTGGTGACTTGGAGAAAATTGTAAGATCAACGTACTCAATTTCTATGCTTAATACATATTTATTTATTGATTGTTATTCTCATTCTTTCAATTTTCTTATTTTTGGTATAAAGGTTAAGTTTTTTGGAGAAATAAATGTAATTGTGGTGATCAGTGATGAGCAAGAACTTAATCGAATTTGTATCCACGAGGTAAGCCTATCAGTGTTGTCAGGGAATATTTTCCCAAATAATGTTATTTACTAAATCTCTTCAGGTAAAGCAAATTGTAGGGAAAAGAAAACTGCATTTCAAGTAGTATGATACTCTTTAAGTTTTTAGAAATTATTTTGTAGGTCGGTTTTGATACTAAGCACGTAGAGAATTTTTTTGACTTTGTTATATATAGATCTTTAACTTCTCTAATGATACACACAGTCTCTTTTAAAAACTGTTTAAAGGGTTTGATCATAATTTTTTTCGTCTCATGTGTAATACTCATCAGGTGTACACTTTGAGATTTCGTCAACCAATGTAGTGCTATACAGTGCATACTTTTTTAGACTATCCGATATTCATATCAACGTGAAAGAACATGTTGGACCGAAATGTGTTAAATATATCTACACGTACATCTATAAAGGTTATGATCGTACACCAATGGTGATGGGACGAATGGACGAGATTTAGGACGGTTGAAAGAGTGGTGAAGACAAAGTATTGGACCAATGATCCTTTTGCTGAATACAACTAATGTAGAGCACCCCCTTTTTTGTTACATTTTTGTATGAGCTTGACTTTTATTTTAAGTGTTTAGTGTCACGTTTGAATTTGGATCCTAGGATTGCAAAGTGGTAGTAGTTTAAATTTTATGGGTCGGATTATAATTCAATTTGGTCGTATTAAGGTTGGTATCATTCTTAAACAGAAAAGTTGCTATACCCGTGATGTATTGCCGTGAACAATGTTATATTTGTTCACGGTAGTTTTTTGGTTCATCAAATGTGTTTTTATTAGCTGTTGCGTTTGTTGTCTTGAGACCTCTTGAAAGGAGCCAACTTTTATTGGTTGGGTATGGGGCAAGGCTATATGATAAGGTTGTACAATGTGATTATTTACGCAAGAAGTGCCTTTAGTACATGCAATTATTCATGATCAGATTTTGTTCGGTGAGTGCCTTCAGGCACGGGTCATTCACTAGTCTATATTATAAAAGAGCTCAGTTTTTTGAATCTCTTATATTTTAAACCCTTGGATTCAATGGATGATCGAGATTGATTTTCATGTCAGCCCTCAAGGGCTTAGATCGATTAAGCTTTTAATCGATGGTTAAGATGAATTTTCGAGCTCAAATTTTGTCCGCCTGAATGGCGAGTCATACTTGGGAACCAAAAACGTTGCCATTTTAATACTCTCTCATGATTACTGATTTAGAAACACAAATTTCCACTCTGAAAAGGAAAACTTCAATCATGTAACAACCAAATCAGTAAATCGAATAGCAACGTGTGGAGAGAGAGAGAGAGAGATCCCATAAATTGAATTTCTGGGATTCCATTTCAAGTATATGAGAGGAAACGGAGATGACCATGAATTTGGTTGGAAATACCACTAGTTTGTCTCCTCTTTCTCAACTGAATTCTCTCCCTCGCCGATACCAATGTCAAGAAACCATGATTAGCATGCAGCCCAATCAAATATTCCAAAAAAAAATCCTTTGCAATGACTTTTGGTTTTCCAGGTCTTTCTTTTTTCTTTTCTTTTTTTCCCTATTTTAACTCTGCCTCCTTCTTCTTCTTCTTCTTCTTCTTCTTTTTTTGTAAACACTATCTTCTTTTATTTTGGAAAGATTTTGATGCAGATCTAGAATTTTTAGGGTTCTTAACATTTTTGGAATTTTGATGGAATTCGGTTTGGGATTTTCCATGTGATGACTTCTACATTGGTTCACTTCGTCAATTTTTTTTATTAAAACCCATTTTTATCAGTCATCTCCTCGCAGCTCCGGTGAGTTTTTTCATTTCTGAGTTTTTTTTTTTTTTTGGGGGAAAGTTATTCGGTGACTGTTGTCTATATTGCAGAGGTTTTTCGGATTTCAAAAGTTTGCAATCGGCGTGTAAGGTTCATGGCTCGTACCGCTGCCTCAAACATGTTTCGCATTTACGCTGTCTTAGAAGGTGACTCGATCGATTTAGTCTGTTTGCTTGGGGCAAAGCATTCTCATTCCCACTAATGAGATCCCATGTCTAACACAAATTTTGACTTTAAGATTTGACCGTAAACTAATGAGATTCCATCACCAAAGATTTTACATTAAGATTCAAGAAGAAAAAAAAGTCCACTAAAACTCTTTATTAGCCAAAAAATATTCGTTCTACGTACACTGGTGATAATTGATTAGCAGTGTATAAGTTCTACATGAACTTTCTTACGAATCGAAAGATTGACTGTAAATCTTAACCATGCCATATAAATGGGAATGCTTTGCCCCAAGCAAACAGACTAAATCGATCGAGTCACCTTCTAAGACAGCGTAAATGCGAAAAACCCATGTTTGAGGCAGCGGTACGAGCCATGAACCTTACACGCCGATTGGAAACTTTTGAAATCCGGAAAACCTCTGCAATATAGACAACAGTCACCGAATAACTTTCCCCAAAAAAAAAAACTCAGAAATGAAAAAACTCACCGGAGCTGCAAGGAGATGACTGATAAAAATGGGTTTTAATAAAAAAAATTGACGAAGTGAACCAATGTAGAAGTCATCACATGGAAAATCCCAAACCGAATTCCATCAAAATTCCAAAAATGTTAAGAACCCTAAAAATTCTAGATTTGCATCAAAATCTTTCCAAAATAAAAGAAGATAGTGTTTACAAAAAGAACCTAAATTCTAGATCTGCATCAAAATCTTTCCAAAATAAAAGAAGATAGTGTTTACAAAAAAAAAAGAAGAAGTGATGATCATTTTTCTTACAAAAAAAGAAGAAGAAGAAGAAGAAGAAGGGGGCAGAGTTAAAATAGGGAAAAAAAAAAAAAAAAAGAAAGACCTGGAAAACCAAAAGTCATTGCAAAGGATTTTTTTTTTGGAATATTTGATTGGGCTGCATGCTAATCATGGTTTCTTGACATTGGTATCGGCGAGGGAGAGAATTCAGTTGAGAAAGAGGAGACAAACCAGTGGTATTTCCAACCATATTCAAGGTCATCTCCGTTTCCTCTCATATACTTGAAATGGAATCCCAGAAATTCAATTTATGGGATCTCTCTCTCTCTCTCTCTCTCTCTCTCTCTCTCTCTCTCTCTCTCTCTCTCTCTCTCTCTCTCTCTCTCCACACGTTGCTATTCGATTTACTGATTTGGTTGTTACATGATTGAAGTTTTCCTTTTCAGAGTGAAAATTTGTGTTTCCAAATCAGTAATCATGAGAGAGTATCAAAATGGCAACGTTTTTGGTTCCCAAGTATGACTCGCCATTCAGGCGGAAAAAATTTGAGCTCGAAAATTCATCTTGACCATCGATTAAAAGCTTAATCGATCTAAGCCCTTGAGGACTGACGTGAAAATCATTCTCGATCATCCATTGAATCCAAGGGTTAAAAATATAAGAGATTCAAAAAACTGAGCTCTTTTATAATATAGATACTAGACATCATAGGTCTAAATTTAGACCAATGTCATTGCA
Source organism: Vaccinium myrtillus (assembly GCA_016920895.1). Lineage (NCBI taxonomy): Eukaryota > Viridiplantae > Streptophyta > Magnoliopsida > Ericales > Ericaceae > Vaccinium > Vaccinium myrtillus. Next base: position 7,582,133 of record CM029276.1, read on the forward strand.
AAAACGGGTATCTTTCTAAAAGTAGTATGACTTGTGTTAAACCATTCTAACACAAGCCGTATTCCAGGTCTGTCTGTTCTAAGCATACTTCTCTAGGTTGATAGCACATCATCAAAGAAGAGCTGAAAACTGAAAAGGGGCAGGCTTAGCATAGCAAATCCAAGTATAAATCCACATCAAATCAGAACCAGGGTGCTGGTGTCCTTGTGTGCGCATCAAAACCATTGATCTCGGCAATCAACGGCTCGGATTTGCAAAGTGCCGAGATGAAATCAGGACCGTTGAAAACACATCCAACGGCTTGGATACCGCACACCAGGGCGGCACACCAGCATTCCCATTTCCCGTCAAATCTCCTCTGTTTTCAAAACAAGCCTTTCTTATCATAACTTTCCCCTTTATCTATCGCATCTCAAGAAACAAATTAAGCCCGACAGAAACTCGAGAAGCTGACATAAAATAACCTCTCTTTTTTTTGTTTTTTTTCAATACCTTTTTCAGTTATCTTTCTCCATCATTTTTATTTTCTTTCCTGCATCGCCATTCCATCGTCACCACTTCGGAAACGGGCTTCTGGACAGTATTCGTAAATTCATTACTGGCATTTTCGAGCATCCTGGCAACCTCAGAAAAAAGTGGGAGTAAACTTCGGACGTCAATAGTTTTGCGAGCAGATTTCAGAGTGATTGTGTGCGTCGTGTAGTGCATTGTGGTCGAAACCTAGCAGTGGCAGTCCTAAAATTCCAGTATTTCGTTAAAACGTTTTTTCACGTTTTGAAATATGACTGAGCCTTTCCTAGATAAGATTATTCTCTTCACTTGACGACGTTACAAAACAAAAGTAGAACATAATTGTACTTGGCTTCGCAGTTTGCTTCATCGATGCAGTCATGCAGAAGCAAGACTGGAAATTTGTTTTCAATCACATTCTCGCTTTTGTTTTTCTTCGCTATTGCTCATGCTTGGATTTTACGGGATCCACTTGCTATGCATGTTGGAATTTTTAAATATAAAACCACATGACTGTGCTATAAAAATAAGCACACACAGTCAACAACCTAATTTACAGGAAAAAAAACTTCAAAATAAACTTACAATATATACCGCTGTAGATCGCGGAAGCATGAAGTTCTAGGACATATGCATGTCATGCGTACACTATCCAATTATTCAGAAGACATCAATCCGATCGCACTCTGATAGAGCTGTAGACATCAATATATTTTCCAGCTGTGTTATTCCAGCTATTATCGATTTCCATAATTTTCTGTACGATATGATTCCATTCATCTGGTTCTGCATTAACCAAAAAGATTAGCAAAATATAAGAAAATTAGTCACTAGTGATAACTGCAAACTAATCCTTGCTTCCATGTGGAATCAATAGACCCTTTCAGTGCTTTCACTCATATATCTTTCAAATATGCGCATCATAATAATGCATTGCCAAAGCCACCCACCACCAATGAGAATATGGGAGTATTACGAAATGTACATGAATTTGAATACTATAAGCAAATGCAAGCAATGAGGGCTTCGGGTAATGATTTAGCATTTGTAGCTTCAAAAAGAGGAGACACAAATTATATAAGGGAAATGCTAAGGTACCCACCTTATGGTGTGCCAATTCATGAAGTATTGAAGTTTATCCTTGTTTGTAAAATGTTATGCATCTTATGGTGAAAATGTTATGCCTTTCATGGTAAATGCTAATAGCACTTGTGGTTTTTTATTACGTCTTCTCGTGGTTTACGTTGAGCATTCTTATGTTACAAGTCAATGGGATTCGGGGAATATGGTTTCCCTAGACGAGTTGGGGGCACCATAGCACAACAGATAGTAACTTGTTAGACAAGAAAAAGCCTCTCAAAACCCTGGATTTTTCTTTCGAAATATCGTAAACCTCGAGTAAAGTGTATCCATAGAACCATAGTGCCCTAGATTAAGTGAAGCAAGAGAGTAGAATAAAGAAAGCACGTACAAGAATTCGGGGGAAAAAAAGCAAAGAAAAGAAATTTTCAACACATCATGCCAAAAAAAAAAAAAACAATGGAAATTTAATCAAAGTCAGTTGTACTTACTCTCTTGGTAGTGAGAAAATGCCCGGTCTAGAGCCCAATTCAAGGATCCTTCATCAATTCCTTCAAAAACAAACCTTAAAAGAAAGAATGAAGACATAAATTGCATCAGTTATAAACTTGTGCCCCACAAAGAAAAAGAGATATTTAGGCAATGCATTTCGATGACACCACCATGATTACATTTCAAACCAGCAGGCAATTTTTGGTCATGGAAAAATAAACAAAATGGAGATTTTCAACCTATGAATCTGTTGTATGACACCCTTGAACTTGAACGTTCTTTTTTTGCAATCTCCCCTCAAAAGCCACATCATCCCTTGGCAGGAACACCCCTTGACCGAAATCATCTATGTTGAACATATATCAGACTTTGGTATGAACATATATCAGACTTTGAAAGCCTAAACTGGAATAGGAGCCCTTCAACAAGAGTGAGAAGCCTGAAGAAGATGAGCAGCTGATGCTATTTTGGTACTTACTGAATTTGCTGGAACTGGGTTATTATGGAGTCATGGATCTAAACCAAGTTCTTAAATGGATCATTGCTTAAGGGTTGCAGTATGTGTAGGAGAATCTTAGCGATCAAAAGAGTCTATGTTTCATGTTGTGAATTCAAATCATAGCTGGAGTAAAATTTGGATGAAACTCAAGCAGTTCCAGGAAATTGTGATGGAGCTTCGCATGATGGTCGACCTTGAGGTAAGCCCAGGGCCTGCCAAGAGGGCTAGCCAGCAAGGCGACCTAGGGCCCCAGGAAATTTTCCCAGTATAGGTCCCCACTTAGATATAAGTAAATATATCTACAACTATGTCTGCCTTACATTACAATTTTGAATGGAGCAGCGGTTGAAGCCTTGGTTTAGGTCTTTCGGTCATTGGTTCGAATTGTTTCGTGCTAAGGTTTTTTTCTGGCTGTATACTATAGATGCCTAGTTTAATGATAATCCTCTACTTATGGTTCCTAAAAATTAGAAGTTTTTATGGTCACATTTGAAGTGATACTTTTAAATTTCTTATGCACGTCAATGATAGTTAGACACATCTTCTTAAATAGTTCTTCTTAGGCTTTTGAAGTTATAGATTCACCTTATAGAAATTATGTTTTCAAAACATATCGACGGCACCCTTTCGAGAACAATGTCTCAACCCTAAAATGATCCTTAACCGTAACAAAAGGGGAAACTTACTGTACTTGGGCACTGTTCAAAGCCCCAGAACAGCTCCAAATTTCAACCCCGCTAAAAAATCTTCGACGTCAAGACCTAACAAACCCTATCCCTTTCGCCTATGGCCTTTTTTCAACACAATAATAAAAAAATTGTGGACAAACCCTCAAACCCAAAATTTGTGAAAATCCTGCAAACTGTCTTTGAAATCAAACCAGTTGTGCCAAACCTATCACTGTTTCACCCCATTTATAAGGCTTACATATTTAGGCTATGAAGCACCGACACTTCTAGAGGTAGCCATATCGGCGTGTCGGACACAGGGACAGACATGGCGGGGACACGTGGGGGACACGGAAAGGGTCAAACTGTAATTTTTTTAAAAAAATTTGGGGTCAATCTGTATTTTTTTAATTTTTTAGGGGTCAAATTGTATTTTTTTTTTTTTAAAAAAATTGGGGTCAAACTGTAATTATCAATCTTTTAAGTTTCAAGTTTCTAAATTTTTTTTATAATATTTATATATATATTGCCGTGTCCCCCGCCGTGTCCATGTCCTTTTTTTCAAAATTGCCGTGTCTGTGTCCGTATCCGTGTCCGTGCTACACAGTATTTAGGTATTCAAAGGTGTCCCACATCAGGCAAGATGATGCAAGGGCATTGGATGTGCATCTGACATATCGGGTTCTATGTGTACTACATAAGAAACTCATGGGAATAGGTACCTTGATGAAATAGTTGTGTACAAGGGTGTCGTCTTACGTGGCTAGGTAAAGATCATTGAGAAATAGGAATATTAGCCTCATAAACTAGTATCCTCGGGTTTTGTTATTCATTCACCCAACACTTCAATTGTTTAACAAACCACCCCCAGGTAACGCTGTAACAGTCAACTTGCATATACTCGAGTGTGCCGACTTGCACAACTTGCTAAACAATTAAATACAAATACAGATGCATACATAAGCATTTATTCTCAATTTTTTTTTTTTGAACAGGAGAAAAGCTTTCGCATTCAGAAAAGCCCAGCGGGCACTTACAAGGATTACAACCGAATTACACTGAAAATAATCTAGAGAACAACCCAAAAAGACGAAAGATAGGAACCGCTAAGCCCAAAGTAAGGATGCCTAGTTTAATGATAATCCTCTACTTATGGTTCCTAAAAATTAGAAGTTTTTATGGTCATATTTGAAGTGATACTTTTAAATTTCTTATGCACGTCAATGATAGTTAGACACATCTTCTTAAATAGTTCTTCTTAGGCTTTTGAAGTTATAGATTCACCTCATAGAAATTATGTTTTCAAAACATATCGACGGCACCCTTTCGAGAACAATGTCTCAACCCTAAAATGATCCTTAACCGTAACAAAAGGGGAAACTTACTGTACTTGGGCAGTGTTCATAGCCCCAGAACACCTCTAAATTTCAACCCCGCTAAAAAATCTTCGATGTCAAGACCTAACAAACCCTATCCCTTTCGCCTATGGCCTTTTTTCAACACAATAATAAAAAAATTGTGGACAAACCCTCAAACCCAAAATTTGTGAAAATCCTGCAAACTGTCTTTGAAATCAAACCAGTTGTGCCAAAACCTATCACTGTTTCACCCCATTTATAAGGCTTACATATTTAGGCTATGAAGCACCGACACTTCTAGAGGTAGCCATATCGGCGTGTCGGACACAGGGACAGACACATGGGGGACACGGAAGGGGTCAAACTGTAATTTTTTAAAAAATTTTGGGGTCAATCTATAATTATTAAAATTTTCAGGGGTCAAATTGTATTTTTTTTTAAAAATTTGGGGTCAAACTGTAATTATCAATCTTTTAAGTTTTAAGTTTCTAAATTTTTTTTATAATAGTTATATATATATATATTGCCATGTCCCCCGCCGTGTCCATGTCCTTTTTTTCAAAATTGCCTTGTCTCTGTCCGTATCCGTGTCCGTGCTACACAGTATTTAGGTATTCAAAGGTGTCCCACATCAGGCAAGATGATGCAAGCAAGGATGGAGCCAGGGGGGGACAAGTGGTGGCGGCCGCCACCACAAGGTTTTAAAAAAAATGCAATTATTATATAGAAAATAGATTTTATCTCCAAATTATATGGACTCGCCACCACTAGATTTTTATGTTATTATAGTTTTTCATAGAGTGGATGAATATTCGTAATGTAATTTGTCTTTTTATTTTTTAAGTACATATTTTCGCCACCACAAAGGTAAAATCCTGGCTCCGTCCCTGGATGCAAGGGCATTGGATATGCATCTGACATATCGGGTTCTATGTGTACTACATAAGAAACTCATGGGAATAGGTACCTTGATGAAATAGTTGTGTACAAGGGTGTCGTCCAACGTGGCTAGGTAAAGATCATTGAGAAATAGGAATATTAGCCTCATAAACTAGTATCCTCGGGTTTTGTTATTCATTCACCCAACACTTCAATTGTTTAACAAACCACCCCCAGGTAACGCTGTAACAGTCAACTTGGTAAACAATTAAACACAAATACAGATGCATACATAAGCATTTATTCTCAATTGCCAATGACTTGTTTACAACAAACGAGTAATCATATTAAGTTGACATCAGAAGGGCAAACAGAAAAAAAAAAACTGTGGGAATGAGAAACAACATGGAGAACTATGACTATATCTGTTAATTTTTTTGAGTGTAGTTGATAAACTAAACACAACTCGAGTAACTAGTGAAGAAGCAACCTTACCGAACTAGGAATCATTAGGATGTCAAAATGATGGGCTCACCCGAATCAGATAGCTAAAGGTATGAATTGACAGAGAGATGGTGGTTTGCATTTTTTACAGGAATAACTAAAAGTTTCATAAAAGAATCAAGTTACCCATTAGCCATCTCAGCATGTGACTGGTCATCCATATCAAAAACTGTATCAGCAAGACCACCGGTGTTCCTGACTATTGGGACCTGAAACATTTAGTAGAATGCCTTGTCTCAGTATTTCTGTTGACCAGTAGTCATCATTTTTAACATGTGACTCGTGAGTACTATCTAAAAAGAACTGTTGCAGCTAGTCTTTTGAGTATCAGAAGAAACTTCTTTTGAAAATGAAAAAGCATTGAAACTTTTGATCTACCCTTCATTTTTAGATGCCATTTCATTGCTACTGATGCCATGCCTAGTGCCTACAATGGCTTTGGCAAAATGCAGAAAATGTATACCATGTCAAGGCATTTGTTCAAACTTTTGAACCAATATAAGACAAGTAGTTTTACAATATGATATTTACCGCTCCATAACGCATTCCAATCATCTGGGCAAGTCCACATGGCTCATATATGGATGGAACTAATACCATGTCTGCCGCAGCATAAAGCATGTGTGACAGCTCCTCACTGCATAGTAAATGCCATATCAAGATGAAGACAACATGAGAAAAACTCAATTAGTAACAAGCAAAGTTCAGGACACATGCTTCCAGGATATAGAAATTCACTAGAAAGTGCTAAAAATGAGGCCTCTCTCTCCCCCTCTCCCCCCCACCCCTTACTCTGTCTTCCACCCATTCTTGCCACCTGTGAATACTCTTCAAAAAAATCAACCCCATCCTTGAGGTTTGCCCTGTTTTAAGCTCGCCAACATGGAGATTCTATGGGTCCAACCGATTAATCAGTGTAGAGAGAGATCCAAACACCACTCATTGGTGAAAGAATTTGGGCCAAGTGTTCATTTCGGTGACCCATTTTGAGTCATGACTAAGTTTGAGTCAGTGCTCCTATGGTATTATTCTTATAGCGCGGGTGCATTTGGTTGGTTTAGGGAGACTTTCTAGTTTTTTGTTTTGTTTTGTGTATTACGATTTGGGAATACATTGATGCATTATTGATCACTTTGATTTGACTACAGGCAATCCTTAGGGGCTTGTGATCTTTAGCTTTATCTATTAGCGAACTAGTTTTTTGGTCTGCTTTGCATAGTGTGTTAGAGAGCTTGAAGCTCATGTCAAATGCATGAAAAAAAGGAGGTCAGAGTTCCAAAGCTTAAAACGTACTTATTGATGGAACATGTTTGTAATACCCACAGCAGAACGTTTACTAACGACATGATAAAAATTGATTTGGTAATACGCTAATTAACTCAATTCCTCATTAAAAAGGTCTGGTAAAAGTTTATTTTTACTTCCCCAATTTGGCATTGAAGGGGACATATCGTCCAATGAACACACACTTAGTGGGCTTTTGCCGCAATTATAAACCTAGTTCGTTTGGAAATAACATCAGCGAAGTTCATCACTTGAGAAGTCCATCCGTTTGGAGATTCCTTAATAATTCGTATGATAAAAACTTTCACCAATTCCATATATTTCAAAAACAAAGTGGATCAAGTACGAAATTGGGTTTCATTACCGAAGTGTATGATGTTGGATTTTGATTATCAAAAATTATGAAATGTGCTACTTTAGTCTAGCTCATGAGTATAAAAAAATATGAATACTCAAGGATGCGTAGCTTCTTTTGCAAACCTAGGATGTTATTTTGGACAGTTACATGATTCTCATGGCTGATGTATGGTTAGAAATTCTGTTAGCCTTGCACTCTCATGAGTAGGTGTATAGGGTTGTCATGTGGTTCAGGGTGCAACAACCTTTGGTGAGTTGGAGACAACACAAAATCAACAGATTCAAGCTACTTCTTTGGTGTTTCAAGATGAATTACCTGTACATCAGAAGAATCCGGATGCTTGATCCTTTGTTATGCTACAAATTGCAGATAGTTGATTCATTGTCAGCTCGTCATGTCAGTTCTATAACAGAAGTAAAAGACAGCACAATGACTGTGGTCTTGTTCGGTTAGTAAGTTTAGTTTAGTTTAGTTTAGTTTTGATGATGTAAGCAGGTGTAATAAGTGGAGAAAGGTAGAGAGAAAAGTGAAAAAGGTGATGATGTAATCAAAACTGGAATAGTGCCAAACCACCCCCAAAACCCTCAAACGAACAGGGCCTGTGTAACTCTGTTCCAACTTTCTTTTGTTCCTCCTGGGGTATGCCCCTTGTAGGCTGTATATTCGCTTAGCCCCTTTTAATTTCAAGCTAATTTACCCACACAAAAAAAAAAAAAAAACTGTTCCAACAAGAGTTCCACATTCCATGAATTTTTTAACCCCTATTGTCCCTTTCCGATATATAGGGGATAATATAAAGATCCTTGATTCCAAAAAGTTAGGAAGCCAAAATCTCCAAGCGACGATCCCAAATAAGACCATTGATGGCATACAAAAGGACACAATCCTGTCAAAATCAGCTTACAAGAACATCAATTGCCTCCCAAGATTATTTTCAGATTTTTAATCATATATCGCATGCTAACAGCAGGAATACCCTTTTACCAAAAAAAAAGTACCATAGAAAAATAATTAAACACCGAGTTAAGGGCATGATGCATATTAAGTATTATAGTCCCACATTGCTTGGGGATGGAATGGGTGATCACTTAATATATGTAATATGTTGGGACCTCACCACTCATTGCCAATTGGTTTTGAGTTGGATGCTTTAACATGGTATCAGAGCTAGGCTTTCGGAGGATTTTGGACAAGACTCTTTTGGTTATTGCCCCGTTATTTGTGCCATAAGTGCACCATGTTTCATTATGATCCCAATGTTGTGGATCCGTTATTTACCTCTCCACGTGCGGGTCAGGGGTTGTACGTGCGGAGGAGTGTTCGAGTTTGTCCCACATTGGTTAATTATAACCTCCAAAGCTAGTGTATGAGCCTGGGCGGCCTCTCTACTCATTGTCAATTGGTTTTGAGTTGGATATAAAGTTTCCACATTGTATCAGAGCGGGCCCATTCTACCCCACATTTAAAGAAAAAAAATTAGAATCCATGCCCCACGATGACAGACCAGCAAAAAGGCTGCAAGATAATAGACCCAAAAAGTGGCTACATGTGACACACCTCAAATACGGGTGAAGGGGGATGTTAAGTATTATAGTCCCACATTGCTTGGGGATGGAATGGGTGATCACTTAATATATGTTGGGACCTCTCCACTCATTGCCAATTGGTTTTGAGTTGGATGCTTTAATAATACATATCAAAAAAGTAAAAGTGCAACGCAGAATTTGAAACGCAACAGCTAAGACTTAAGAACTTAACTGTTTAGAAGGGTGGACTGTGAGATCAGTGACATAAATTTTGCAAAACAATGTCAAACAATAACCTGGCTTTGCAGTTGCTTATGCACCATAGAGCAACCTACCAGGAATAGGCATTTGCATTAGCTTGAATATATATAATTAGTAAGATGTCTCTTATTCTTTTTTGCATTGGCATGTGTTATCACAACATGCTTCGATATCCCTTATTCTTTTTGCAGAGAGATGAAAATTGTGTACACCATGATGGTTTGTCAAGATCACCCATGTCAGCATATTTGTTAAGAGTCAACACTATTTATTTTCCACTGGTAAAAAGTAGTGTTCAACTTTTTGTAGACTTAATTCTTCCTTTCCTACCTCGTGTACCTTTAAGTGTCTGAATTGTCACTATCAAGACAGCTAACATATCTCTTTCAAAAAAGCTCCAAACCCTAATATAGACACCACAGTTCAAAAAAGCTCCAATGGACTTGACCCTTTTCACCATCTCTTCTTCCCACTTTCAATCCAAGCAGCATGGCTGATCAGATCAAATGGACAGTCTCTCCCTCTTCCCTATATAAAGTTGCTGAACATGGGATGCCGTAAGGACTCAATTCACCTATTATGAACGGGCATCACTTAGTCTGGTTCCCTAAATCTATTCCAAGTTATTGCTTTAATTCTTTGGTTGGCAATCAAAGGCAGTCTTAGAAAGAAGGATAATCTCATAAGTTGGAGTGTTCAAATCTATCCTATTTGCACTCTATGCCAGATTGAAAAGTGGAAGCCTTTCCCATCTCTTCTTTTGGCTGCGACTTTTCCGGATCAGTTTGGCAGCAAGTTTCCTCTTTTTGTGGTATTTCTAATCCACGCCATTCTTGGCCTAATGAATTCAGTTGGCTTATTGGTAAGTTCAGTGGGAAGTCCTTACGACATTATATGGAGGATAGCTTGGGCAGCAATAGTATATTCTATTTGGCAGGAAAGAAAATACAAGAGTTATCCAAGGTATTTTTCAAATGTCGTTCACAAGATTGGTTTTCAAAGGTATTCAAAGGCCAACTTCAAATGTGGATCACAAGATCAGGTCTGAGGCAAGGATCGAAAGTTCTCAATTCTCTTCTGTAAAAGCTGCAGACACTATTGGTAAATCCCTCTTTCTATTGCAATTTGTACTTAAAAATGTAGGGGTAATTGTTCTAGGGTCCATAAGTGGGGACTTATTGGGCCATTTAGTCCATGTTAAAGTTTCACAAGGTCTAAGGTCCACAATTTTATTTTTTTTAAATTTAGGTACTTTCAAAGGGTATCCTAGGGTTTAGGTTTTAGGGTGCACTTTCCTATTATAGGGTTTTAGTGGTTTAGGCACTTTCATAGGGTACCCTAGGGTTTTAGGCACTTTCATAGGGTACCCTAGGATTTTAGGCACTTTCATAGGGTACAAATTTTTTTGGCACTTTCATAGGGTACCCTAGGGTTTAGGTTTTAGGGTGCACTTTCCTATTATAGGGTTTTAGTGGTTTAGGCTCTTTCATAGGGTACCCTAGGGTTTTAGGCACTTTCATAAGGTACCCTAGGATTTTAGGCACTCTCATAGGGTACAAACTTTTTTGGCACTTCCATAGAGGTACAAACTTTTTTTTGTAAAAATAAAAAATAAATAAATAAATAAAAATGAAGAAAGATGCCAGCGTTAGGACTAGATAGGTTATAAACTTGTTTGGTGGATTAATGGGGTTACAAATTCTTTGCCTAGGACTTTTGAACAAGTCGCCCAAAAATGTAGTCTGTAGTTTGCTTTCTTGTGATTTGGAGGGCATGCCCTTCTTGTTCCTTCTAGTGTTTGTTCTTTAAAACTTTGGATTACCCAAAAATAAGCTCTAAGCTAACAAAACCAAATATCGGCACTACTCTAAGAATAACATCATACATCCAGCATTACTATTTTGAAAGAAGAAAAATATTGTAGACACCATCTATAATCTAAAAACTACTACCGTATCTGCAAGAGCCTCAAATTCTCTTTCAACCCTGCCATCCGAAGCTTTTCCCAACACCACCATCTGTCCACCCTGCTAAAAACTTCAACATTAGAGCTGAAGAGCACTGATTGAAATGCTAACATAGAGCATGGAGCCATGGAGACAGAATTGTTCCGGCAGTTAACAATAGCATCAAGTTTGCTAAAAACTTCAACAAAAGGACAGGCAGCATCTTGTTACCTATACATATTGAACAATAATACGCATGACCTTTCCTGGTTGCACAGAGTACATACAGATTTTCACAAAACAAGGTAGCTGAGCAACCATCAAAGTTCAAATATCAACTGATACTGTAATAGGTGGTCACTAATTCAGTTAGTGTTGGCATTCTCAGCATCGGTTATATTGGCAGCTCTGTCTGGAGGTGCGGATTGCACGTGTTGGCCCAGACTTTCTTTGAGCCGGAGTTCTCTTTAGGGCTGTCTTGCCTTCTTCCGACTATTCACAGAGCTACGGGTTCCTTCCACCTCTGCTCACCTGGGACTGGTTTAAAAGTACGAGCGGCATATATACATCCCCTCGTGGCTCTCCTTGGTATTATTTCATTCCATTCCTTATGTGAGGCTTTCGACACTAATTACCACTATTAGAATTTACGACGCTTTGCACTGCCCATGCTTGCGTCCTCGTTGCGAGCTAGGTTAACGGGATGTGAGCATGGGCTAAATCACATTCCAGATATTATGTTCATGGCCTTGCGGGTTGTGTATGGCCTTAAACATCCTTTTGAGCTACGCTTACTGCATTATGCATATTTATACCTATCCCGGCGGGTTGTGCCGGGGAGTACGCACTTTTTTCTTTTCTTCCTTTTTTCCTTTGTCCTTCCTGGGGTATGCCCCTTGTAGGCTGCATATTCGGTTAGCCTCTTTTTATTTCAAGCTGATTTACCAAAAAGAAAACATCGGGTATATGTGCATTGTTGGGTTCTACAAATAACTAAAACTTTCTTTCAAAACAATATTAAATGCATTAGTAGTCTAATACCCTAAATAGTGGAAAAATATAATCGTTATTATCTTTGACAAAATTAAAGCGATATCCAGAGCTGTGTTATCAGGAAACACTATTTCCCCAGCAAATTATGTTTTAAAACACGCATTCTGATATGTATGTTACAAAACGGTGAATTTAGCAATCCAAAGTGTTCCCCAATTTTTTTTCCCTGAAGACACCTAGAAAGATTGAAGCTTTAGCAAGACTGTGTAAAAAAAATTGGTCACGATACCAATAGAATGGGTTTTACATGAATAATCAGATAAATACTAATCTAGTGTTGTAATCTATAGAGGCCAACCAGTACCGTACGGCAATTTAGGGCATGTAGTGTACCCCATTCTCATTCCTTTTAGGTGATCAATCTGTCTTCCAGGTAACATATGTCTAGAGCAACTAAAACCAGAGGGGATCAGCTAATCTTTCAAATCATTTCTCGGGCCAAAGAGAAACGAAAATCAAAATCCAGTAATCCAAACAGGTATGAGAGTTCGTAAACTTCCTTACTCAAGCAAGGATCTAGACTCATAATAAAAATGTAATAGGAGAAAGATAATACAGTTTCCATTTCTTTGATAAGCATGTAACAAAATCTATGTAGTTGATGAAACTATTGCAGAATCCAGCAGTGTGTGTGGATTGAAATTGAGAGAAATGAGAACAACAAAAGTAGAGAGAGCGCGACTGAGTTTATTTCATTTTCATCTGTCCCATAAGCAACATCAAAAAGGGTACTACCAAAACTTTCTGTTAAAACTGACAGCGAACTCTGTTAGTGAGCCATCCTAATGATCCAGAAGATCGTGGTATAGTTGTCCTTGCTTTATTTTCAAAGAAAATGGATATTTTAAATGGCTTTCCATTCTATTTCTAGTGAAAATACATATGCTATTAGCAGATTTTCTGAACATTATTTTAATTTTTTGTTAGTGCCGTGATAACAACAACAATCATCCATAAATAGATAGAATCATATAGAGTATCCCAGTTGTGTCACGCATGTATGTTCAACCATAAACAAACAAAGGGGGAGAGGCTGTGTGCATAAAAACGAGGCAGCGAACTTACAAGTTCCTCAACATGCTTAATTGCATGAGTAATCAAATGAAGACCCTTTTGAGCAACCAATCGAGTTATGCACACGACCAAGGGTACCTTGCCTGTAGTTCTAGAAACAGCATTACCAGCTCTTGTGTCTTCTGAAGCCAATCCAAGCCCCCGTTGGACAAAGAGTTTGCATATCTCCTTCCCCTCAGTTTTGTGAGCTGCCGAAGGAAAATCAAAACTTTGAAAACACAAACCGAACACTAGTAAAGGAAGGTAATGACAAAAACGATGACACTATGGAATGATGTGACCATTACATTGCTAGGATGGTCGATCTTATATCCCATTTCGACAGGTGGATAGACGAATAACATAGATACGTTAAGCTACTATTACAATGGCATTGTCCATGTGAACCGACTTTTACGCGGAAAGTGATTCACTTATGCATGCTCATTTTTAGTACAGTCTCTCCACTAAAATCTGAAAGATAGGAGAATAATGAATGCATTTTTTTCTACTTCTCTGCATTTCCTGCAGTTTTAGCTATTCTAGTATGCCTCATCTAGCACGCTCATAATGAATTTTGTGCAGAATAGAAGACTAAAATAGATTAAATCAATATATTTCCAACATGGAAAGACATGCATATTCTATGGCAAGATGACACCAAGTTTCTTACCACTAAATTTGGCAGGCAAGAAAACATCTGTGGCAGGGTTCCACGTTGTGGTATCTATCCCATTTAAAATACCGCAGTACCTACCAGATTCATTACATTACAGTGTTAGGCCTGTCGAGAACCATTTGAATAAAAGAACTCGAATCTAATATGAAATTACAAAGGCATGCAATAGACGCAAGGAAGATGGGTTAAATAAAAATGACTCAAATCCAATAAAAGAGATATATGTAAAAGTAAGTTCTTCAATAGTCTTGTTTGTTTCCAAATATCATAAGGTCATGCAAGACCATATGAACATGAAAGAGCAAAATGAATCGAACTTAACATACATGCATGGTGCCGGCAAAACTATTGATGACATAAAACTATTTATAATAGCTTTCCCAAAGACAATAATCACGCTCCTCAAATAGAACTTGAGGGTTTTATTGATTAAGGACAATTAAGCCTCCACCCCAACAGTGGCTAATAACACCATTGACCCTGCGGAAGTTATTAGGAAAAAAAAAGTGGTGCAGAAATTTCTCATGGAGAAACATGCTTATAGCATGTCCAATATTCTGCAATCATGTGAGATTGCTGCAATTTACATGGCCCATAGTTTTATAATGACAACGCAGATATGCTATTCAACAAGAATATGCATGGTTTAATGGAGTCAGAAGGCGGAGGATCATTGTCAATTGGTGTTGTATGTGCAAAAGGGATGCAAAGACGGTTGATCATCTTCTCATTCATTGCCCGGTGGAGTGGGAGCTTTGGACTTTGGTGTTTTCTTGGGTTGGGTTGAACTGGGTCATTTCGTGGAATGTCATGGACCTCTTAATCGCGTGGAGAAGTGCTAGAGTGGGAAAAAGAAGGAAGCGTGTCTAGGAAATGATCCCTCTTTGGTTAATTTGGATAATATGGCGTGAGAGGAATATGAGATGTTTTGAAGGGGTGGAATAGCCCTTGTTTAGAATCAAAAGTTTTTTAACTAGTAGCTTATATAGTTGGGACAAGGAGGATGTAGTCCTTCCCTTGACCTATTCATAGACTGGTTTGATCATTTTCATACTAACGGTAGGGTATAGGGCTTTTTTGTAACTGCCTTTTTTGTACATGGGCGGCATTCCCTCAATGCTTTGTTTCTAATATATTCATTTACTTATCAAAAAAAAGTGGAGTCAAAACCTGTACAAGCAAGAATGTAGGAATGTGACTCCAAGTTGAGACAAAGCTGCTAGCCAGTGTTTTAAAAACCGGACCGGACGGTTTGACCGGTTGGCCCGTCAACCGGACCTTGGTCCGGTTTGATCTTACCCAATAACCGCTTTGTTTACAGAACCGGTCTAAAAAGTGAAACCGTTCTAGATTCGCGGTCGAACCGCCAGCCCGCAACTGGGTCAATCAACCCGGACCGTAAATTTTGAATTAGACTTTTCACGCTTTAATGCCATCTCGGAATGTCAGAAACTCATTTCCGCTTTGGGCCCACTGCCAGCTCATGGCCAAGGATGACTGGCTACTGAAATCTGTAGGTTTCTCACCCTTTTTTAAGAAAAATCAAGCACGGAGTGTATTCCCACTGATGTGGGATTGGAGAAAGGCATCAGATCACATTTGCAGCACAACTCCTTTTATTTCTTCTAACTTCTCCAGTACAGACTTTTTTTGTAGACTTATTTTAGTTAATTATGTATTTGTAATATATTTTAAACAGAATTATGACGTCACGGTTCGATAGCGGTTCAACAGGTGACCCCTCCGCCCACTCCCTTTTCTCGGTCGTCCTCCGGTCCAGGTTTTAAAACATTGCCGCTAGCGTCATAATGGTAAGGCCCGTGTTATCAGGTCCAAAACACCACACTAGATAATGGGGGAAAAAGATGTTTTGCATGCTTTCTATCTAATGCCAGTGGGTAAGCCAGCAGTAATAGGGAGGGAAAAAAAGAATAAGCTCAAGTTTCATTTCAGATATGTGCTATGTATTAGTTGCAGGACAGCCTCCACATAAATGCAACTTGGGCAAGGTCTGATAGAAAAACTTCCACATTTCAACCCAAGTAGTGTCAGATAGAACAAATCAACTAG
This sequence comes from Vaccinium myrtillus, assembly GCA_016920895.1. Taxonomy (NCBI): domain Eukaryota; kingdom Viridiplantae; phylum Streptophyta; class Magnoliopsida; order Ericales; family Ericaceae; genus Vaccinium; species Vaccinium myrtillus. The sequence continues at coordinate 7,598,353 of CM029276.1, forward strand.
CCAAAACCAATTTCCTTACGCGTGCAAGTTAATTGTGTCAAGAGCTTTTCAGACCTAAATCCCATTTATTTGCTAATATGACAACCAGCCGACCTTCAAAAACATCTACAAGCACAAAAGAACCATGACCCAAAAATCCCTTTGACAATGAACTAACCTCGAAGCTATTAAGGTTCTGAATCCTTATGCAAAGCAACAATTCCAATGGAGGGAAATAAATACGAAAAAAAAAAAAAAAACAAAGTTCAGTCGTATTCTGAAGGTATGCCAGTTAAAAATTCCAGCCTAAACTCTAAGTTGCATGCACAATAGAATGCATTCTGAAAAATATTCGCATTCTTCAGTGCCACAGAAAACTTACCTAGTCTGCAGCCAGACACCACCCATTAATGTTCACACCTCAGGTAGGCAAAAGAGTAGCCAAGAATCAACAGACTTACCAAATTTAGGTTGTTGATTCTAACCAAAATCTATCTAGTTGGGTGGACCCCGGGAAGAGACAAAATCGTTAGGCCTCCAATTAGTAGAAAGAAAAGAACCAAGAAGAAAAGTTAGCAGGAAGGGCACGAAGAGAGAGACAAATTTCATTATTGGATCTTTTTTTCCATTGCAACTTTACAATTTTTTTCCTGAAGAAGGCTATATGTTTCTTAATCCATCCATGAAAATTTAAATGGACATTCCAAGTGATGCTATAAAATTGCAGGAATTTCAAAAATGAGAAGATTTCAACAAAATCCATTTTCAGTAGCAGTTAATCGCTAAATATAGTTGAGAAAGGATATTAAAAGGAAGGGTTGATTAGACTGTAATACGGAAACTAAATAAAACGAAATGGATTGGGAACTAAAAAACGGCTTACTTATCACGATTTCTTATCAACGTGCTTGCAAGCCATCCAGAACAGAGTGTCTCCTGAAGGTATGTTGGCGAGACTGTGCTGGAAAATGGAAAAAGAATCACTAACATATATATGAATAATCTGATATTTATGCATCTTTGTTTTGTTTGTGTGTCTGAATTCGTGTCTGGCATCAGCCTGCACTAGAAAAATAATGTGCACCTCTCGAACGTGCGAACCAAGGGAAAGGATACAATGGTAAACTTTCTTTGGTGTGTGAAACGGTAAAGTTTGAACTACAAAGCACAAAATGAATGGGAACTAACACTACTGCATTGCTGTATACAATGCCTCCTTTCAATAAGCACAATCTCTCAGGGTTATGCCCAATAGTTCGATCGTCAACAGCCTGCATATTTCAGACATAGAAGGTCAAGCGTTGAGGAATTCACCTTGGAACCAGTAAAATGGCCAAATAACGGAATGACATAGAATTCAGAGAGCCAGAACAATCCAGGTTACAAGAATATAGCCCATGAGAACAAATCTCTAACTGAATGAGCAGCTTTGATGAAAACAACTTCACATTCAGCTTAAAAAAGTTCACATTCATGGATGCTACCTCTGTCCTTGCGCACCCTGACAAATCCAAATGCCGAAAATGTTCTTGTTTTGGTTGGTTTGGTATAAGGAGCTTAACTACCTAGCAGTTAACGCAAATTACAACAATAATATGATTGATCTATATAAATTGTTCACCTTCTCAACAGTTGCATATATAGATCCATCAAGACCGCACTTATTGAGTTGCTCTTGGCTGCCAAGAGAATGAATTGTCGGTCCATAAAGAGAGCTTAACAAACTTCGAAGTACTTAATGGAACATTGATCAAATTTTCACATACTTCAAAAAGAGAGGCATCCGAGCATTCAAAATTGGCTTTTCAAAAAAAAAGGGATTCAAAATCTGAGGATGAAGCTTTTATTGGCTGTGAAATGGATTATCTAGATCCTCCAAAACTAAGTCAAGTCTTCAGGTGAGGGAGGGGATGGAATGTTGACAGTTTATGGTGCATCCCTTTCATTTTGAAACAAGTGCCTTGAATAAGTATGCACATTAAAAAAGAGGAACAAATATTTAAGCAAACAAAAAGGTGGCACAACCAAAAGACTTAAATGGAGGTTAGGAAAACCTAAAGCACTACACTTTGGAAACCTATCAGAATAAGTTAAAACAATTTTCTGGTTTATTTTGTCAATGAGAGAGAAAAAAATATTTCTTTTTTTGTTTATTGCAAGCAACCACTTGCGAAATCCCGCATCTATGTATGCCGCCCATACCAAAAAAAAAAAAACTTAACAAGATGGATGAGGTTTTTGAGCTAATAAAGCATGCAGTATGAAAAATTAAATGGCATAAATGGAAATTAGAAACAAAAATGAAATACACATGCTCAAATAAAAGAAGGAAAAAATGAATAACATACGTGCACTCCCCATAGTGTTCCATGTTGTGGATTGTCAGCACTATTCTTGGTTTCTACAATTCCAAAAGCCAACATTATGATTCTATGAAAAAATAAAGATCCAAGAGCATCTCAAGCTGATGATTAAAATGTTACAAGTCAGAAGATTTGAAGGTTTTGTGAGGTATTAGGTGCTCCAGCAGGTTCTTCAACCATCAACCTACCCTTCAAATTCTCTATTTTCAAATTTGACACATGGGTAGTATAGGTAAAATGCTACATCATAGTATAAAAAGTGTTCTGAATTTTTAAAGTCTACTAATGTGCACATAAATCAAAATGATTCTTGGGTCTGCCCTCTCTAATGCCTTTTGGCTTTGATTCGAGGGCATGATTCCGCAGCAAACGCGACGGTGTAGGGGGACCACTGTTTCAGTGGTATTCTGTCAGCAGCCACTTTGTGCATTTATTGCCAAAGGTTAGGTCTGTCTCCAATCCATCTGTTTCAGTGGTATTCTGGGAGCAGCCACTTTGTGCATTTATTGCCAAAGGTTAGGTCTGTCTCCTATCCATCCCCCGCCCATACCCCCAATTATTGGGGACTAAATGGGTTATGTTATTGTACTGGAGTACGCTCAAAAGGTAGCAAAACACAAGTAACATGCAACAAAGTTTGAAAAGCCTGGAAGACTGCACTGCAAAATCTTAATCCCTCCGTCTGACTTTGTTTGTCCCCTTTTTGATGTCCCAAATTGTTTGTCCAATTTGAATTTGACTCGTAAAAGTTCCATTGGTGCCCTCTCTTTTTTATAAAAATTGTGCATTGGAGACCGTACATCCTTATTTAATGCTAAAAAAGTGAGGGGCATTTTTGGAAATCAAAGCTTTTTTATAATAATCATTATGTCCTCTAAAAGAGTTAGAATCTCAAGAATGGACAAACAAATTGGGATGGAGGGAGTACTATTCAACATACAAAGTGAGGTAGCAAAATACACTTTTGATTTGATGTTAAGTTGAAGTATATGCTGGAGATGCTATTGTTGCTTATGACAAATATCGAAGCAGCAAGAACTAGAGAGTAGCAACACGAAAAGCCAGACCTGGAGTGAGAGATAATGGTACATATCCCAATAAAGTAGTGGTAAACCACTCGTCTGCCATTCATGAATGTGGATGATATCAGGTTTTGTTCCAGTCACCTGCAATATAACATTTGTCATTTCGAAATCAGATAAACAAGGTTTATGGTTGGAAATTGACAAGAAACCAAACTACAAAACAAGGCCTTAATGATTTCAAAAAGGACAAGCAGAAAAATCATTACAACAGAATGACCTCGATCATTTTTCACCTCTTATGTAGCTAAAGGGAAAAAACATGACTTGGTTAGTGATTTTTTGAATCAAACCATTTTTTGAAAATAAAAATAAAAATAAAAACACAACTTTGTTAACATGTTATTTCTTGGTCCTAAACAGCTCCATGGGTAAGTTCAATAAGAGAAACCTGGTTCATACTTGTGCCTTGCTAAAACTAAGTTTCTCAAATCATTTGAGCTGATTGCCAAGAGGAATTCAGTCATTCAGATTCCACTGTCTGAAACAATGATTATCGCCAATAAAAGAAAAAGAAAGCTAAACAAGTTGCCTCGTAAAGATTTATAAACCTGCATCCACTCGAGGCAAGCACGGCTAAAGAACAGGTACGCCTCCAGCTCATTATATGAGCCTCCATATACATATTGCCCCTTGAAGAATTGGTTGGATGGTTCAATAAATATAACTGGGATGCCTGACACTAACCCACGGTATGCATTAGTCGGGACCCAATTTCCATCATGGTACGAGTTATACGTAGTGAGTAGTGCCAACTCGTTGATCTGCTGTTTCTGGATACACTCATAGAAAGGGAGCATGATATCCACTTTATGGCCACGAGACAAACACGCACGGGCGAGTCCAGTGACAACATCACCCAAGCCACCAACTTTTGCTATTGGTGCCATTTCAGCCGTCACGTGAATTATGTGCATAGGATCAGAATCCTTTTCTTTGTCAACTGGATGTTCTGAGCTCACATCCCATGAAGCGAAATCCCTCTTCCAGAAGGGGATCTCATCACTAGGAGAAGGCCATATGAGATCTTCAAGTTTTGAATTGGTTGACCCTATTGGTTTGTCAGCAACCACCACCTGGAGAAGATAATGATTATGTTCAGAAGAGGCCATAATCTATTCTAATAATAATATATAAAGGGGCTACCCCATTTGGTGTAACCAAAAAATGAAGCTGTGTCACAAAAGTTATTTTTGTCATTGCCCGAAAGATACTAAATGTTTACATTTGCTTTCATTTCAAGTACATTTACATTTGCTTTCGTTTCAAGATTGATCAACTGCTTGGGCCAATAAGTAAAACAGACACCCAATAACTGAACTCACATAACTGTTAGCAGATTTGTAACTGCTTGAGTTTGGATTATACAATTCATATATAAATTCTTACGCTAACTCCTCTTTCTTCTTCACCACCATTGATTGCAATTTTGAATCTGAGATACTTCCCCCGCTCTACAGTAAGTTTTATTTCTATATACTCTCATATTGTAAGTATACCTCAAATATTTATTTGTAGTGTAATCAGTTTCCTCATGCATATTGGTTGAAAAAATGTTCTGACCTATCTTCCTTTCTGTGTTTAATTGTGGACGGTGTTTGTTTTCTACTCTACACGGGTAAATCTTTTATTAGCATTTCACACGCGCACATACACGTTTATATATTTCCATGAAAATGTTGAACATGGTATCCCACACGCATCGCGTGTTCCCACCTTCTAGTGAAAATATAATTGCAGAATTTGAAACCCCACATTATGAATTCCACAAACATGCAGTGACTATGAGTCTACGAGTCTCTGAATTGCAGCCAAGTTCCGGGTTTAGTTTATCAAGTTGATTTATAACATCAACCACTTAAGACATTATTCAAGTATGGGAAAGTAAATGCATTTTCACAAAAATAGGTAAGTCTACAATTTCTTCAACTTTCAGCCATTACACAAAGCTACATCTACCCATTGTCCATAATAATTACATAAACTTGTATTTCTATGTGCTTGAATTATCACTGATACCTGTCGTTGCGCGCGAATATGGGAAGTGTTGCCTTTTCTTTTCACTGCTACTACTCCAGTAGTCCTTGGAATCTGATGGTGATGATAATGATGAAACCACATACAAGTAGCATTACCGCTGCTGCTCCGAACACCCAACGCATCCATTTTCAAAAGATTTCTATCCCGGCATAGACTACGAATAGTAGTATGTTTATGTCTGCGTAGAACACTTCAAATTACAACTCCAACTTCGTCGATCGTTTGTGTGTGTGTGTGTGTGTGTGTGTGTGTGTGTGTGTGTGTGAGTGAGAGAGAGAGAGAGAGAGAGTATGAGTCTATGAGAGACTGTGAAGTGTACTAGTGTTTGTATCTATGATTTGATTTGGAAGACTTGTAAGCTTCAACGGAAGTGGATGGATTGCGACGGCCACCGGATATTCCGCTCCGGTACCTTAAGTGTCGGTATTTTTCACAAAGAGCTGGGGCTCGTTTGGCGTTTGACTGCTAAGAGCATCTACACTCCTACACCAAATTTTTACTTAAATTTGAGTAAAAATTTGGTTAAAAACTTGATTTGATATCACCACTTCCAATGGGAAACCACTCTTTTACCAAATTCTAGTTAAAATTTTGTCAAAAACGGGTTTTTTTTTTTCATTTTGGCTCCAAATCTTTCCCACCATTTTGTAAAAACAGTTTTTTTTTTTTTTTTTCATTTGGCCTCCAAATTCTTTTCAACCATTTTGTAAAAACGATCAAAAAATTCGTTTTCAAAGGCAAAAAGAGTAGAATGGCAAAATGAACAATCTCCGTTCGCGAATGCATTCGCATTACTGTAAGTGAACAAGTAGAACTCGCCAGTGTTAGATAGAAAGAAGAACTATTATACCCGAACCAATTAATTGAAACATAAAATTCGGTTTGGTCTAGTCTGGTCCGGTCCGGTCCGAACGCATAGGCCTAATTGAGAATTCTGTAAATATGTGAGGTTGTGTCAGTAATGTCTTATAAGGATTTCTTAATTACAAGTCGCATGCTAAATATGAAGTAAAAAAATTTGTTCGGTTCTAATCATAATATTGATTCATAAGTTGTTGAAAAAAGGATGAGAAATTCAACAGATTCTCCCAAGATACTTTTCCTGTCTCATCTTATGCTCGTGACAAACTTATCATTATCATTCGAACTCCAACCAGTACAAAAGAAAATTTATATTTGGGATTCACCTCGAATCTCTCACAAAGCGCTCTTATGATAAATTCATCGTGAAATTTTACCAGAGTAGGAGAGGGGAGAGGAGACAAGGATAGAGATCACCAAGGTGGTGTTCTCGGTTTGAATCTCAATGATATCCTCCTCTACTACCTCCCCTCCCCCTCCTCTCTACGTAGCAGCAAAAACAGCACCTTGGTGATCTCTCTCCGTCCCCTTTGCCGCTATGTAGAGAGGAGGGGAGAGGGAGGGCAGGTAGTAGAGGACGAAATCATTGAGATTCAAACCGGGAACCAGCCAGCCGAGCTTGAGAATTGCAAAGCCTGTTGAATAGCACCGCTTGTGCAGCTCCTCACTCGTTACAAACTGGATCGTTAATCAACCTTTGGGTGCCACCGCGGTACTTCTGCTTGTACAACAGATATGTTACAAATCCACCAACGAACTAACGAAGAGAGTGAAACTATGGCATTTGGTTTCATGTTTCCAGGGGCAACAGATTGGAATTTAAATCCCAGGGGAATGACACTCAACCAAAATAGTTGGAAAAACAGTTCCACCGCCATTGTAACCCTCTCATTTTAGCTCATGTTATTATCTTCCTCGTCGACCAGCTTGCGCACACCATCTCCGGAGGACCAATCATCGCACGCTATATCTTACCTGAGTCATGTATACTAAAATTACTCCTTGTTATAACTCGAGTCCAGTCAAACACCAAACCCAACTGAGGCCAGGGCCTCAGAGTCAAACCCAAGTCTTTTACAGAAACAGATATCATAAAGATTAAAGAACTAAACAGGGAAGGCTTGACACAGCATGAAAAAAGCATGTATAAATACACATCAAATATCCTCTATTACAACTAGTTCAGCACCATTAATTCTTAGGAAAAATTGCAAAACAAGCAGTTCTTATCATAACTTCCCGTTTCTATCTATCCGGAAAATTAATCCAGACAGATGCACGGGAGGCTGACATAAAATAACCTTTTCTGTTTAACCTCCTTTTCTCCTTTTTCTAGTTCTCTTGCTCTGTCAGTACCACATTTCGGTTCTCCTCTTTCTCTACAACGTCAATCCATTGTCCTCGGATTGCCAATGCAGCACCTGAAACGGGCTTTCCGGACAGTTCCCATTATCTCAGTCTCTGCATTTTCAAGCATCCTGACAACCTCGGCAAAGTGGGGCCGGATATTGGGGTTGCCATCCCAGCAACGGGTCATGACCTCACAGAGAACAGGAAGGCAATCGTTGGGGATGATCGGGCGGACGCCCTTGTTCACCACTGCAAATGCCGCTTGCACAGCTGTCATGTTCTGGAAAGGAACCATTCCTGTGATAAGTTCCCACAGAACAATGCCAAAGCTGTAGACATCGACCTTCTGTGTGTAAGGCCTGTGCTGGATCATCTCCCTGCAATTTCAGTCAAAGAATTGGACATGGAAAAATAAATGTGCTTTTCCCTTTGATCCGACAGGTTAAAATATGCTGAGACAAGATGTTGAGGAACGTAAAGCCTTTTGAGACACAACACATGCATCATCAGTTGACACATAGAAATGCACAAAATTACAGCTTTGAAATGTTACCAGAAAACACTATCACCCATTAGAATGCACATTCCAAAACAAGATCCAAAGTTTTACACTTCCATTAGCCAACTTCAGCTGAGAGAAAAGAGGATTATGGTACGTGTATTGTTTGACCAGGTCCAGGATCATAACATAACTTATGAAGGGAAAAATGCATCTGTGGTGCTTGTAGTCTTATATTTCAAAGAGCCTATCCAAAGCCCAGAGAAAAGAGGATTATGTGCCAGGTAGGTGACAATCCTACCCCACAAAAAAACCCAAGTTCGGTCCTCGTAAACATGCATCCAAATATGGCAACTAAAGAATCCATGTACCCAACGACACCGATCGCGACACGAGGCTTAGTTTTGTTTTCTTTCGTTTGGAACTCCTTTTTTTTGTGTGGGTGGGTGCGGCAAGTCAAGTAAAAGAATAATAGTTCCTCTCTCAATAATTTTGGTCAATCCATCATAGTTTTATGAAGAACCATGAATTATGAAATTGGCCTAAACCTAAATACAAAGGTATATCACCATCCCATTTGGAAAGTGCAAACCACAATCAACCCATATGCATTAACTAGCATCCATCAGGTCATTTTCCATTTTAAGCAAAAAAATCCAAGTCAAAACTCTGATGATCACTCTCTCTAATACAAGGTCAACCAATTTCATCAGGAGATTGCAAAACCACCGACAACCCAAAGAAGCATCAATCAAGTCCCATTAGGTCATCTCCTTTCTCAACATGCAAGTCAGGAAACTTGAGGGTTACTAAATCCAGGTCTCTTGGCAAGAAGCAGCAAGGAACCATGAATTTATTGACATCTTTGCTATATTGAAAAAATCAAACAGAAAAACAAGACTTTTTCCAGAAAATGCAAGGACACTGAAGCAAAAGGAGGAGTTATCATAATAGGCAAGAAATGCAACTTATTCACACCTTCTACATCTCCCTATGCCTCAAGAAGCATCTGCTTTACAAAACTGGCCTTGCTTTGAATGCTTTGGGTTGGATGAAATAGAAGAAACACCCACCCACCAATCAAAGGTCAAAACCTGTAACATTGTGTGATAAAACTCTAATGGAAATGGATGAATGTTCGATAGGTTTTTAATTGCATTTTTGCACTGAGAGAAGTAGGTGTAAATATACTCAAAAGGGACACATCTTGTATGCTTCTCATTACCCACAGGAGTCGCACTCCGTGGGCCTCGTACCAGATAGCGACAAATCCGTGAGTTTTTCCTACTCGTATTTTATGACATGGCACATTCATTCAGTACTCTCCCTTAAACTCACCCCAGTAGCCCATTACAACACTATTTAGTCAACTTTGCGAATCAAGCATTCAATTTCAAGTACAACTTAACAGCTGTGACAGAAGACATAAGGAGGGGGGGGGGACTTAAAAAAAAAACTTACGGAGCCATCCAGCGGTATGTTCCAGTCTCTGGTGTCATGCCTTCAGTCTCCACCTCTATACGAGCCACTCCAAAATCAGCAATCTTAATTGATCTGTCTGCGGATATGAGCAGATTGTCAGACTTCAAATCACGGTGGATCAAACCAAGCCCGTGCACATATTCCATCCCTCTAGCAACGTCCAAGGCCTGCTTCACAGCCAATTTCAAAGGTACAGCTCTGTTCTGCCGCTTTGTCAAAAACTGCCGAACTGAACCTCCCTTTGCATATTCTGTCACTATACACCATACCATGGGTTTACGACATGCACCAATAAAGCGAACTATGTTCGTATGCTTTAACGTTGCCAGCATCATGACTTCCTGCTGAAATTGTTGCTCCATCAAGTGTGCCCTCTCAAGGTCATTTTCCGGCTTCTCCAAAAGCTTGATAGCAACATCCTCACCATTGTAAGTACCCTTGTAGAGCTTCCCAAAAGCCCCCTGTGCAAAAGCTGGACCCATATTAAGCCTCCTCAAATCAAGTGTCCACTCATCGAAATTCTCAAGCCCCTCCGTCTGAACACGAGGGTCCATTAGAGCTTGAGCCAGAGCATCATCACTTAGACATTGCGCGACTCTCCCACGATTAACACTCTGAGCAATAGGGTAGCTGTTGTTAACACGACCCTGGTGCCTTAAAAAGAGAGTGTGAGAACCATTTGATCCGACACTACTGTTATCAACTGACATTGCAACGGAGCCTCCACAATCGGTCATTGGCAAGCTACCAAAACTGTCAATTGACATGGTGGACCCCTCCCCAAGCTTATGGTAAAAACCTTGAGAGAGATCAAAATTGTCATGGTGGTTAGTTAGGCCTATAATTCCAGTAAATTTTGGTGCCTCCAACATTTTGTCTGAAAGATCAGCGCAACCTTCGAAGTTTTTCTTACTTCTTCACCATCAACACGTCCAAGCTCAAAACTCGTTACCAAAACCCTACAAATAAAAATGAATCCACATAATAATGTCAGCGCTGCATCTTCCAATCTGAAATATCTCTCATGCACATAATTTGAACGGAGCAAAGGCATGAAAAAGTCTCTTGAAATTAGAGGCTTAAGTACAGCATAACGTCTCTTTTGCTTCCAAAAAAAAAGTAATTTTCAAGTGTGGAGGATCGATTAGTTGGAAGAGGAATGAACAAAAATGCCCACCCCATTCATGAAAAAAAATAGCCGTACAATTAAGGGAACAAGATTAAAGAAGCAGAACACATGCTGTTGAAATGTTTGCATTTTCTGTTACTTTCCTTAATTTCTTAACAATGAAACTAAGTGGTAAGTCCTATGAAGTCCTATGAAAGGTCTCAGGCGCTATCAACTCTTATGGTGCCAGTCAATATAGGGCTTTGTCCCGGCTCTAATTGCACCCCCGCTAGTCAACAGTGGGATTGGTCCAGAAATGCGCTGGTAAATCAAAATCCTATGAAAGGGAAGGAACAGCAATTAAAAGTCTAAATTTTATTTAACCCCTAAAATTGTTAACACCCATTATTTTGAGAGAGGTAATTTATTCCTTTCAGAGATTTTCGAAAGCTCTAATTCATAGTTTCCTTTCCAACAAGCAAGCATTTTTTGGCACAATCAGACAAATACAACACCAATTCATCACCAATTTAAAAACCCTAAGTCAAAGATTGAACTTTAACCCAATATAGCAAAAAATCAAAAAAATTCCGACAGCACATAAACAATAAACATCAACTACTACTACACTACACTGGATTCTCCCAAATTAAAGCAATCGCACCAAAAAATAATTGAAGTAGAACCGTAAAAGTAATAAAAACACCAAAAAGGTCAGTGATCTAAGCCGAAAATTGGCGGATGAAGGCGAGAATTACCTCGATCGAGAGGACTTGATTACGCGATTCCGATGGTGGACTCTGATTGAACAGCACAAACAACGAGATCGATTCGTGAACGCCTGTGCTGACCCCACTTCGTTAACGCACAAGAGACGAACTTTTAGAGAGAGAGAGAGAGAGAGAGAGAGAGAGGAGCACGACAACAATGAATGAGTAGTAGCTTTGGTCTTCGTCTCTCACTGCTTTTTGCTGGGGCAGACCTAAGCTGTATCCGAATACACGGTACAGCCATCCTGACTTTTACACGTGGCTTCTTAATAGAACGTGGGATCAGCAGTGAAGACTGTATGTGAAATGTGGGCCGTTGGATGGGAATAGTCAGAGTTGCCGGACGCAGAGGTGTGTGGGGTCTCGTAATAAATGAATCTTTTTTGAGGTCAAGAGAAAGTGAGATGGACGAAATTATTTTTAACGATGTTAAATTAGTATTAAATTAGTTGAGTGTTTAGTAGGAGTATTTGGTATTTTTCGATATTTAGAATTTTCTAATACTGATTTCCACACCTTTCTTTGACAAGTGCACCTTTTTTTTGTTTTTTAATAAAATTTTACACGTTGAATTACTAAAAGACAAAAAAAAAAATGCACTCATAAAAAAGGGTGTGAAAATTATTTGTCTTTAAAAGAAATCATAAACCATTATGATATGCACCTAGGTTAATAAAAGTTCAAGAAGAACGAACAAAATAAAATTTCTTTAAATCTTTCTTTTTTAGTTTTTCCTTTTAACTTTAGATTATAACTTTTTAAATTGCTACTCAATTACTCAGGGGATGTTCCATTAACAAAAATTAATTTTTTCCAAAAATCAAGATAAGTCATTCTCTTAGAGCATCATTGTCAGAAGCACCAAATTTTGCACCAAATTTAGCAAGTCATTTTTTAAAAAACACACAAAATCAGACTGTCTATTCTAACTCCACTATATTAAACTATTCTTTCTTTTTACTCCTACTCCCAAAAAAAAAACATTACACCTATCATGATCGCCCACTTGTCAAGAAAAATAATAAAAAAATGAGAAGTGAGTGAATAGCGACTACTCAAATTTGAGTAGGCACTGTAGCCAAAATAAATTGGTGAGGGGAAATAGGTAGCCTGATTTTTTGAGGTGTTTGGGGGGATCGACTCTCTACTTTTGCTTAAAAGTTGATTTAGGTAGCTACATATTGATGCTCTCACAATACATCACATAAAAAAGCCGTGAAAAACCAGGTTAATTAAAAAAAAAAACTATTGCCATTTGATTTTAGCAACTGAATTTTAGCAATCAGTTGCTAAAATCAGTCATGATTTTAGCAAATGAGTTCAGCAGGTACTAAAATCATGGTATTTCAAATCAAAAAATAAAGTGTTTCCGTGTATTATTTTTTGAATTTTTCACACCGAATTAAAGTACACGAGGAGTACTTTAATTTGGTGCGGAAAAAATTCGAAAAATGATACACGGAATCACTTTATTTTTTAATTTGAAATACCATGATTTTAGCATCTGCTGAACTCATTTGCTAAAATCTGGTTGATTTTAGCAATTGGGTTACTAAAATCAAATGAAAAACTAAATTATACTAGCCTTTTTAATCGCTAAAATACCTGACCAAAGTCCAAGATGATAAATTTTAGTATATATGCTCTTACCATGCAATAGTATAAACTGAGGATGGCAAAACAATCTCAACAAGCAACACAAACCAATTCTTCTACCCTGCAATAGTTTAAACCTTGAACATCAAAACAATCTCAAGGAATAAAAATCGCATTTCACCTGCAAGAATATAAATTGCACAACAATCCAATAATAGATAAAAGCATACGCTTGGCCAATAAGAGTTTTGAATGGATAACGACTTAAAAAATAAATAAATAAACAACTAAAATTGTGGGAATAAAAATAAACAACTAAGAAATTAGAATCTCCAAGTCAAAGAGTGCCAATGGACCCACAAAAAGAAATAAAAATTAAAATAAAGAATTCTTATATTGATGTTTGTTTCGGATCCGGGGATCATACTGTCCTCCTAAAACTATGTAGTTTTGATCCATTTTGCAGTAGGGACAAGGAGTTCTTTGGCCTCCATTTTTTCTTGTTTCTCCTTAATTCAACCCACAAAAAACGACTGATAAGCCCCCAATATTGTAGATATCCGGACTTGTCTAGCTCTTTTTGTTCACACACACACTTTATCTTGCTTTTATATGATTGATGTGCGCATGGTGTTGTTTTTGGTAGTTCCAGGGTAAACAAGTGAATAGAGCATGCTTTGAAGCATTTTGGGAAGCATCCCAAGAATTCAAGGGCCAAGCGCCCCATGACACTCCGCCATTGAGCCTCGAGAGCCGAAAAATGAAGATTTGGCTAAGGCTTGGGAAGTTTGGAAGGCACAAGATCAAGCCGGAAGGCTAAAGGTGTGTCCAAGGCTTACAATGACTCCCATTGGAATCCGGGAGTACTCCACGAGACCAAGTGCTACCCTTCCCAAAACGCGCACGATGTTTAGAAGTGTTTTGGAAGATGTCCGGTAGCACACGAGGTCAAGGAATGGCAAAGAAATAATAGGAAACCGTAATGGCCTGAGTATTTATATCAGTATTGATACAAGTATTGATAATAGATAAAAGCATACGCTTGGCTAGTAAGAGTTTTGAACGGATAACGACTTTTAAAAAAAAAAAAACTAAAACTGTGGGAATAAAAATAAACAACTAAGAAATTAGAATCTCCAAGTCAAAGAGTGCCAATAGACCCACAAAAAGAAATAAATTTTAAAATCAAGAATTCTTATATTGATGTTTGTTTCGGATCCAGGGATCATACTGTCCTTCTAAAACTATGTGGTTTTGATCCGCTTTGCAGCAGGGACAAGGGAGTTGTTTGCCCTCCATTTTTTCTTGTTTCTCATTAATTCAATCCACCAAAAACGACATCGTTTTATTGGTCCGGACAAAAAACCAGTAAAACTACTCTACCAACGTCTAACTTAAAATTTGTTGCCACGTATAAACATTATCTTCGAGTAAAACCACTGCGATGTCCATGAACCCTTCGAGGTTAATGTTTAGACAATAATTCTAGGCTTACCGGCAATTGCAAGAAAAAATAAAACAAATTCATCATCTTACCATTGGTTGGTTTGAAGATGGACTTTGGAGAAGTACCTTTGCGCCAAATTGTTGAATGTCCTAAGAAAATTTTGAAACATTTGTAAGTATAGTACATTAAGTAAATAGAGAAGTAGATATCTATTATATAAGTTGATACTTGACTAGGCTTTGCCTTTTTCCTCAACTTATCGTGCTAAGCCTTTAGTCTTTTATTGCCACCCTTGCTTGCACGATTTGTCAGTTTCCTTTTGAAGCCCTTTGCCCCTTTAAATTAGGATCGCTCGAATCTAATCCCATGTCGATGTTGGGTTCACTCCTTGAAGCACCATCGCCATGTTTGGAAAGCATGATAGCATCCACTTTTGCATATAAGCTCGTAAGTATCCTCACTTACAGGCTTCATCATGTTTGCATACTTGGGCCGCTAATGTTACCAATCTAGGATAAAGATGCCTAGACCGTGCTGCGATTACCAACTTCCGATCATTCTCCTCAACCATAATTTCTTTTCCCATCGATGAACAACTTTTTTGCATATAGCTTCTACCGGCCTAATATGTATTACTTAAGTATTTCCATAACCTTCACATGCGAGAGCACGTCGATTGCATGACCACATAGAATTCCATAGCTCTCAAATTTTCGACAACTACAACTAACTCCTCCAAGAGTTTTAACTCCCGATGCATCAAGTGATTGTGGGTTGCATCAAAATTTTCACATATCATTTCAATGAAACCCGACCAAGTGATGTGTACATAAATGTTTTGCAACGAGTTTTTGTCTCTTTTATAGGTAGTTTTCCCATGTTATCCTGTTCTTTTACTCCCTTCTTACTACAAATAAACTTCTTATAGGTCATTATACCGTCCTTCTTGCTTTTTATAGAGTAATCTTTTCAAGCACAAAATCCTACAATCATTCCATATCCACTATAGAACTAATATGCAGCATCTTCAGAATCAAACTCCATACCAATACATGGCGTACAATCCTTTAACAATTCTTCTAGTGATGCCTCAATTCCACTTCTCCATTCCGTTAATAAATAAGTACCAATATTTGAAATTAATTAAATAGTCATATGGGGCGACATTTTGTAGGTACAAAAAGCTATTGAATGGCAAAACAAAGAACAATGGAATGAGACAAACTTAAACTATTATTTTAAGAATCTGTAAAGCCTTGACATTTGTTTGAAGGAAATAATATCATACATAGCCCCTTGTTTTCTGGAATTAGACATTTGCATTTTTTAAAGTTCATATATTATGGTTGCCGATAGTGCTAGTATATTCATTTTATTCTCTACATTACTTCATCTTCAACAAACATATACAAAAATATATATGACGTGATTTCATAGAGAGGTGATTTCATACCTTTTCAAACTTTGGTGACCACAACAAAACTCTGGCGACCCTAATAAATTCCGACGGTGGTTGATTAGCAGCAAGATGGGTTAATGATGCTCCTTGAGCAAAAAGAAGCAGGGGTGATGAGGGAGTGGGCATTTGGCAGGAGAAGTGTAATCGCGTTTAGATATATTTATGGGACTTAGGGTTTTTATCTGGGCCACCAAAATGACATCATTTTGGTGGGTTGAATTAATGAGAAATAAGGAAAAATGGAGGCCAAACAGTTCCCTTGTCCCTGTCGCAAATAGGATCAAAACTAGCGTCATTTTTGGAGGACAACATGTCCCTTTAGGGACAGTATGATACCCGGATCTGGATCCTGTTTGAAATATACTAGAATTACATGCTTGATCTCGGCAGCAAAGCCCCAAGTAAAATGGAGGTGTCCATTACGACATCTCCTACCCATCTTCCATATTTCCAAATTTTCCTCCATCTCTTACAGAAAAATTGAACTCTTACCCACCCTCTATACCTTCCTTCATTTAGAAGAATTTAGTGTTGGTCTTCTAAAATGGAGGATTGAAGGAAAAATGGACGATCATCCTCCATGTTTGGAGGAGATATAATTTTTTTCATTAAATGGATATAACTTTTAATTTATACATTTACTTTTCATAAGATTTGTACTATTGGAATAATATTCAAAATACCTTGAAAAAGAGATCAATATTGAATATATTTCCGTAAATATAAATATTAGTAGTTTGAATTTTGTAGGGAATGAGAGGATTGTTGGAGTTTCGGTAGCATGAAAAGTGTAACCTTGTATAACCACTTTCTGGATAAAAAATTCTACTTTTTTTTTTTTAAAGACGTCAAGCAATTCATTTCATCAACCGGCCCTAAGGCAATGATTTCATCACAATATACAGGAATGAACCAAAACTACCAAAATCAAAGAAAATAGAGTTGTTTTAGAGTTTTGGATTGAAGATACCCTTAGAACTACATCCTTACGGACTGGCATAAAACCTCAAATTGAATTAAAAGATCAATTGAAAATCTCATTTGGTCCAATGACTAGTTGAATCCTCTCTTCTCACGACCATTCAGGGAATCCACGCGAGGGAAACCCGTGATATAGAGGGAAAAAAGAAATTGGGTTGACTGGACCGGTAGTGGCCGAATGCTCTCGAATGAATAAGAAGATTCCCCCCATCCTGGAGTCAGGAGGAGGCGGTGATAGATCCTGTAAAAGGCAACCACCAAGCTTTGGGTGGTTGAAGGCGGGTGTTGCGAGTCTTCTTCAAGGGAGTCCCCTCCCATGACAATGCTTAGAACGATCGGCTCACTCAATGACTATTTTTTGCACGATCTACATGAAAAGCCCTAGAAGATCTCCATTTCAACGAACAATACCATATTGCTAGAATCTTATGTAAAAGCCATAGAAGTCTGAAGAGAAGCATGACTGAAAGAGGAGTGTATTGGTTCATCCTCGATTGAGAAATTCGAGAACCCTATGAGAGAAGAAAGAGCAGATAGGGGATTATGACCAACAATTACCATGGTTAACGAGTTGTCAACTGATGCATACACACACTCGTCAAACTCATGACTCGTGAATGGTCTAGAGATGCATTTGAAAGAAGGGTTTAGACTTTAGACTGATCCTGTAACAAACAACTCTATGGAGTTTCTAACAATTGGCTATGAAACCTGAGAAATAAGCCAATCCTGACGCAGTTGCAAGGGATAGAGTAAGGCTTGGTTTTCCGTTTGATTTTAGCAAATGAGTTTAACAAGTGCTAAAATAATGATTTTGAAATCAATAGTGGTTCCGTGTGTCATTTTTCGATTTTTTCCGCATCAAATTAAAGTACTCCTCGTGTACTTTAATTCGGTGTGAAAAAAAAATCGAAAAACGATAAACGAAACCACTTAATTTTGTAATTTGAAATACCTATGATTTTAGCACTTGAACTCATTTGCTAAAATCATGGTTGATTTTAGCAACTGTCTATAGTTTTAAAAAGATACTAAAGGTAGTGGGAAAACATAGACCATTAAGAAGAGGATACTAGTTTTGACTTGTGGATGTTGGACCTGTAAATTTTGTACTTTCAAAAGGCAATGAGTAAGAGGTAAGGGGCATAATGGGATTCCCATTTTGAATGTTTTATTTTTTTAATTTAGAAAACAAAAGAGTACTTATTCTACAAATTATATAAGAACAAGGAGAATTAAATTTCCTTATGTATACCAATTATCTTTTATTATGTGGATAAAACAGATATATGTACATCGAATAAATACATTCATTGATGCAATAGACTCATACATGTTTGTTTTGGATTTCGGGTTTGGTTTTTGGATAATGATTGGAGGGAGAAATGAGGGTAACGATTAGAAATAGGAGGTAATGATTGGATTTAGATAGCGAGAGAGATGAGAATAATAATTAAAAATATGGATAATAATTAGAGAGAAATGTGGGTAATGATTGAATAATAATTGAAAAACCGGTCTCAAAACCTAAAACGAACAATTAAAAAATATAACTTTTCACCTGCATATATCACCAAAGGGGCGTTCAAATTCCAGTCCAACAATTGCCAATTTTTTTTTTCCCTTTTAGTATTTTATCTTGACCTAGTTGAATGAGGGGAAAAAACAGAAGAAGCATGGGGCTCGCACTTGACCTAGTCCTCTGGAGATATGGCTCAATTCACCCCAACTTTTTTAATGCAACTTTTGATAAGGTATTTTTTACTCTCTTTTTTCCCCCCTTATACTTTCTAAATTTCTAAAAGATTCGGGTTAAGTTTTTACGTCATATCTGTTGGAATTGTTGCCTTGAATTTTCCTTCTTTGGGAGAATTCCAATTGTGTTTAGGATTTCCTATTGTGTTTAGGATTTCCTATTGCATTTAGGATTTCCAATTGTGTTTAGGATTTCCTATTGTGTCTAGGATTTCCTATTGATTGTGCTTCTTATAAATAGAGGCTTTTAGGGATCCTTTGGCTATCTCTCATATTGTGGCCTCTCCAGAGTTACGGATCATAGCCGGCTCTTTGTATCTCTTCTTCACCATTGATAGTGAACTCTCTCTCTCCTCGCCCGTGGACGTACCTCAATCTTGAGGGAACCACGTATATCTTTGTGTCGTGTGATTGCTTGTTGTTTTGTTTGCTTTCTCCCAACTTAGTCGCATTCATAGCGTTCGTTACAACAAACTGGTATCAGAGCTTTAGGTTGAAAAACTAGGGTTTCGTTTCCGATTGTGGCTATGGCGGCTAAGTTTGAGATTGCGAAGTTTGATGGGCGAGCAAAGCGGCGACTTGATCTTTGGAGGGTTAAGATGAAGGCTTTGCTAGTTCAACGAGGATTACACAAGACCTTGCAGGGGGGAAAAATCCGGCACAGCGGAAAATTGGGAAGACATGGATGCTAAAGCTCGAGTTCAATTCGGTTGAGTCTAGCGACGATGTTCTTCGCGAGGTGGAAGAAGAAACTTCAAAGCACAGGAATTTGGTCAAGTTGGAAGGCATATATATGACGAAATCGCTCACGAACAAAGTTGTATCTTAAACAACGTCTTTATACGTTTCGAATGCGTGAAGGTACACTGTTAAGGATCACTTAGACGAGTTTAATCGTATTTTGATGGACACGAAAAATATTGATTGTAAAATCGAGGAGGAGGACCAAGCCCTAATTTTGTTATGTTCTTTACCGCCATCGTATGAACATTTTGTTACAACCTTATTGTATGGGCAAGACACCATATCCATGGAGGATGTTAAGGCCGATCTTCATTCGAAAGAGTTGAGGAAAAAGGTGTCGGGAGAGGTTGATGATCATGCGGAGGGATTGTTTGTTAGGGGAAGAACGATTTGAAAAGGGTGGTACGAGTAATGGGAAAGATCCAAATCGCCAGCTTAAAAATAAGAAAAAGGGAAAGTGCAATTATTGCAAGAAACCAGGGACCTTTGGGCAAGAAGATTTTTAAAACTCAAGGAGAAGGAAAAAGGACCGAGAAAGGGGTAAAAATATTGCCGGGGTTGCCGAAAGTTCGGATGAGTTAGATCTTGTTTTATCGATTCTATGGGAGATTCTCATTTGTGATACCGAGTGGATTTTGGATTCTGGTGTTCATATCACATGTGTCCGCATAAGGAGTGGTTCACCACTTATGAGGCGGTCAATGGTGGCACAGATTTTAATGGGCAACAACATGCCTCGCAAAATCTGTTGGTTGTGGAACGATCCAACTCAAGATGCACGACGGTATTGTGAGGACTTTATCGGATGTTCGGCATGTCCCGGAGTTGAAGAAAAATCTTATCTCTTTGGGTGCTCTAGATTCCATTGGTTGTACTTTCACCGGTGAAAGTGGAGTTTTGAAGGTCTCAAGGGGTGCTTTGGTGCGATGAAGGGTCGAAGCGTAACAATCTCTATTCACTCATGGGCGATCTGATTCACGGGTTCTCCAGCGCGGTCGCTTCTTCAAAGGTTTCGGGTTGGTTTGACTCGATTGTGGCATATGCGTCTTGGGCATATGAGCGAGAGAGGGATGACATTTTGAGCAATCGTGGTCTACTTTGTGGGCGTAAAACCGAGAAGTGGATTTTTGCGAGCATTGTGTCTACGGCAAGCGGTGCGAGGGGTCAAATTCAAGATACTGATTGTTCATCGCACCAAAGGCACGGTGGATTATTTTCACTCGGATCTTTGGGGTCCCGCTGAGGTAACTTCTAAAGGTGGTTTTCGATATTTTATGAGTATTATCGATGATTTCTCTCGTAAGGTTTGGGTGTATATGCTAAAACATAAAAGTGATGCTCTAAGTACATTCAAACAGTTTAAAATTTTGATAGAGAATCAGACGGGTAAGAAAATAAAACGTTTGAGAACTGACAATGGTATGGAGTTTTGTCTTGGCGAATTTGATAAGTTTTGCAGTGATGAGGGCATTGTGAGACATCACACAGTGAGGAAAACCCCCCAGAAGCGGTGTGGCTGAACGAATGAACATGACTCTTTTGGAGAAGGCGCGTTGTATGTTGTCCAATGCCGGGTTGGGCAAAGAGTTTTGGGCTGAAGCCGTTTCCACAAGATATGCTATTTGGTGAACAGTCTCCATCGATTTTATTGAGTGTAAGACTCCGTTTGAGGTATGGTCGGGTCATAAGGCCGATTATTCCGTCAATGCGTGTGTTTGGGTGTCCAGCTTATGCTCATGTGAATGAGGGTAAGTTGGAGCCACGTGCCAAGAAGTGTATTTTCTTGGGTTATCAGGCAGGTGTGAAAGGGTACAGATTATGGTGTCCGGAAACCTCTAAGTTTTTAATTAGTAGAGATGTTACTTTTGATGAAAACTTTATGGTTAAGGGGTCTAAGCAGGTTAAAGACGCAGTTGAGGAACCGAGGGTTCCAAAGCGGTGGAGTTGTTATGTGAATCTTCCCCTCGGGGAAGAATGACAAGAATGTCGGCCAATTGAAGAGGAGTTCAAGAGTTCGAACCACGATGATGATGTACGTGAGCAACCACGCACTATTGCTAAAGATAGGCCAAGGAGGGAGATTCGGCCTCCCGAAAGATATTCGGCTTATTCGAGATTGTGGCCTATGCTTTATTAGTTGTCTTTGAAAGGAGTATGATGAGCCTTCTAGCTATGCGGAAGCTATTTCGAGCAATGAGTGTGCACAAAGTGGTGTGTTGCTATGAATGAGGAGATTGAGTCTCTTCAAGAACCAGACATGGGAGTTGGTGGAACCGCCGATTTGAAAAATAGGAGGATTGTTGGGTGCAAGTGGGTCTTCAAGCGCAAGCCCGTATTCCAAGGGTTGAAGAGGCACGGTTCAAAGCTCGGCTAGTGGCGAAAGGATTCATCAAAAGGAAGGTGCTTGACTACAATGAGGTATTTTCACCGGTTGTAAAAAGCACGCCCATTCGCACTTTACTTGCTATTGTTGCTTGTTATGACCTTGAGTTAGAGCAACTTGATGTCAAAACGACGTTTTTGCATGGGGAGCTTGAGGAACAGATTTATATGCGTCGACCGAGGGATTTGTTGTTTCGGTAAGGAAGATCATGTATGCTTGCTTCGTAAGTCTTTATATGGCTTAAAACAGTCTTAGGGCAAAGTGGTATAAGCGGTTTGATACATTCATGATAAGCCAATCATATTCTAGGAGTGAATATGACAAATTGTGTGTATTTTCGGAGACTTCCGATGGTTCATTTATTTATCTACTTTTGTATGTTGATGATATGCTTATTCTTTTGCCAAAGGTGTATCGAAATCAACGTTGAAACAACAATTGATTGAAGTGAATTCGAGATGAAGGATTTGGGTGCAAAGAAACGGATTTTGGGTATGGAGATTAGCGAGAAATCGAGTAGATGGCAAGTTGTTCTTGAATCGAAGTCATATGTTCTCAAAGTGCTTGAGCGCTTTGCCATGCGTAACTCGAAGCCGATCAGTACCCTTTGGCAAAGACACTTTCGACTTTCAAAAGTTGTCACCTCGGTCGAGGATGAGGAGAAATATATGTCTCAGGTTCCATATTCGAGCGCAGTTGGGAGCCTTATGTACGCCATGGTATGTACTCGTCCTGATATTTCACATGCAGTTAGTGTCGTAAGTCGCTATATGGGGCAATCGGGAAAGGCACATTGGGAGGCTGTGAAGTGGATACTTCGGTATTTGAAAGGGACTGCAGATGTGGGTCTTTTGTATGGGGTTTCTAATCCGGGTAATCAAGTTGTTGGTTATGTTGATTCGGATTTTGTCGGTGACCATGATAAAAGGAGGTCTCTGACAGGTTATGTGTTCACTCTATCCGGAAGTGCCATTAGTTGGAAAGCAACTTTGCAGGCTACATTCGCGCTGTCTACAACAGAAGCAGAGTATATGGCCATTGCCGAAGCTGTAAAGGAGGCATTGTGGATGAGGGGAATTCTTTGCGAGCTTGGTATTGCACAAGGGGTTACTTCAGCATTTTGTGACTCTCAGAGTGCTATACATCTGACTAAAAATCTGATGTATCATGAATGGACCAAGCATATTGATGTCAGGTATCACTTCGTTCGAGAGATCATCTCACAGAAGCAAGTTGAGGTGAAGAAAGTGGGAACGGCGGATAACCCAGCGGACATGTTGACTAAACCGGTTTCGGTTGCCAAGTTCAAGCATTGCTTGGGCTTGGTTGGCATTTGCAGTTGATCGCCCCTTGGGGGCATTGTGGCGAGGTAGAGGCAGAAGAGGGTTGCTATAATTAGTGATTTGGGTTCAGTGAAATTCAAGTCAAGGTGGAGAATTGTTGGAATTGTTGCCTTGAATTTTCCTTCTTTGGGAGAATTCCAATTGTGTTTAGGATTTCCTATTGTGTTTAGGATTTCCTATTGCATTTAGGATTTCCAATTGTGTTTAGGATTTCCTATTGTGTCCAGGATTTCCTATTGATTGTGCTTCTTATAAATAGAGGCTTTTAGGGATCCTTTGGCTATCTCTCATATTGTGGCCTCTCCAGAGTTACGGATCATAGCCGGCTCTTTGTATCTCTTTTTCACCATTGATAGTGAACTCTCTCTCTCCTCGCCCGTGGACGTACCTCAATCTTGAGGGAACCACGTATATCTTTGTGTCGTGTGATTGCTTGTTGTTTTGTTTGCTTTCTCCCAACTTAGTCGCATTCATAGCGTTCGTTACAACAATATCGTTCTGCTTGATGAGAAGAATTGTAAAATATGTTGGAGGAGTGTGCAAATTGCAAGTATTTGGGCATAATAAGTAGGGAAGACAAACAATCTGAGCGAGCCGAGTAGATGGTTGATCAAGCTTGGTTTGAACTTTGAAATCATAACTAACTTAAAAAATATATTAAAGCTTAGCTAGTCGATAAGACAAGTCGATAAAAAATGAGCTTTAATCGAGGTGATCTTGAGTGGTTTGAATTTTTTATACAGTCAAAGTTGAACAAGCCAAGTTATTACCTGTTCAAGCTAGGGTTGGTTGATTTGTTAACAATCTTCTAAAAAATATTCAAGCTTAGTTTAATCACAAGACTCAGAAACAAACGTTTACGAGCAAACATGAACTCGAACTTGAGTAGTTTGATTTGTTTCTGCCTTGAATTAAAGATTTGGTTCGTTTCAGAATTAAATTATTAAGGAAAAGATGTCAGGAACACAACCATCCGGATACAACCCCACATACACATGGGTCCCGCGTAATAAGTGTGTGCAGGACATACGTGTACAAAAATGATACAGACACAAACTCTCCAAGCCCACAACCCTCTCACATGTGGGGTGGGGCCCTTCAGCATTGGCCCATCACACATGTGGATGGGCTCCTGCATGAGCCCCACCTCACATGTGAGAGGGGCCCAGAGGATATCATTGTTTGTGAGCCCCAATTGTGGTATTGAGTATATATCATTGTTTGTGGCCCACCTCACATGTGAGGGTTGTGGTGAGTTTGATATATATCATTGTTCGACATGTAATGGGTGGTTGTGTTGTGGATCGATAGTTGTAATCCAAAAACATTTTTTATAATCAAAAACATTTTTTGTTATTAGTTCAGTGTATTTATTTGAAACCTCAGGGAACTCTCTGTGATTTGCCCTTTCTTTTTCGTTCTTTGACAACAGCCATGTTCAGTTTATTTTGACTACAGAGAAGCAGAAGAGAAAGGTGACTCCTCTCGCCGACGTCCCAAAGTTTCGATTTTGATCTCCGCCACACCACGGCGGTGCACCACTGCCGCCACCACCACTTACCTTTTCTCCACCAGGAAGTAACCGGCAATTACTTCTTTCTGATATCACCTCAGAGACATAAATATGGCGGTAATTTCCCCTTCCAAATACAGATCTCTTTTCTGATCCCTTTTTCCCTTTTATCCACTCAATTCTCAATTGGGTGGTTGAGAACTAGGGTTTATTGTTTGTTCAATTGTATTGGTACAGGACTCCTCCGGGACGACGCTGATGGATCTGATAACTTCGGACCCTGCGCCAGTAGCGGCAGCGCCTCCCCCTCCTTCGGCATCTCCTGCGGCCGCATTCCCCCCGACTTCTACTGGTTCAGGGAAACCGGCGCCGACGGATCGGAAGTCGAAGAAAGGAACCCTAATGCAGATCCAGAGCGATACTATTTCTGCTGCCAAAGCTGCTTTGAATCCCGTCCGTACTAATATCATGCCACAAAGACAAAAGAAAAAGGTACTATAGAGCATCTCCAACACTTGTACATTTTTTGACTCAATTTGAGTGAAAAAAAAGTCCAATGGGCAAACGCAAATCTAAAGTAAAAGATACATTAATGGCATGATTGTGAATTTGGGAGAGAAAAATAGCCTTGCAGTATTTGAGTAAAAAATTGAGTAAAAGCTTGGTACCAATGGGCAAACACAAATCTAAACACAAATTTGATTAAACTAACTTGTTGAATTTGATACTTGGTCAGAGCTTTTATACGAGCCTGTTCGGCCTCTACACTTTACCAAATTGACTTTGAATTCGAGGCTTTAACGTGGTAGCAGAGATTGAACTAGCTTTTGGTTACTTTGGGCAAGTAATTGATTCCTTCTTTGTTTGTGGCTTGAAGGTGCTGGTACTGTTATTTCTAGTCATTGTTTATTTTTCACTACTGAGCTTAGTAGTAAAATGGGTATTGGGGGACATTTTTTGTTCTTGAGGAGACGTTGAAAATTTGAACAGCTCCTTGTCTTGCATGAGTCGAGATTACAAGAACACAGAAGATAGTATGGGAAACTGTATTTTCTTCATTTTCCCCTTTTGTTCTTACCATTGAGCATTTTGGTTGTCTTGAAGAATGCCCATTGAAATTCCGTGAAATTATTCTTTGGTAAATAAGTGCACAAGGAGAAGAAATACCACCAATAAGTCATGGAAAATCCCCGGACTGTACGTAGGTTGGTTATCTTCGAATGACATAGGCTCGCCGCTCAAGACCATTTTCTAGAATCTGTATTAGCTGTATTATATAGGTATGAAATGTAATTTTCAGGTTTTACCCCATTAAATTATAATACTGCACCAAGCATTACATGCAAGTTATAAAATTGGCCCAAGTTTTCCACTGAAATCAAAAGGATAACATTTCCATGTAGATTGTAAAGAACTCACACCACAATGGAAATTAACGGGTAAAGTAGAAATTGTTTAGGTACACACCGAGGAAAACATCTTAAGTAATAGCATAAAATGATTATGTCATCTACATTTCCAAAATATTAATGTAAATTAAATTCACCACCCATCATGAATATGCAAGATTTTGTGTATTTATAGAATTCTAAAACTGATTTTTCTCGTTACTGCACAAAAGTTGAATGTAATGTCTCATTTTAGATATGATTTTGACCCCAGTAACCTATGTAGCACGGACACCAACACGGATACGGACATTGACACGGATACGGACACGGGACACGTGAATTCTAAAAAATGGACACGGATACGGCGGGGGACACGCCAAAAATAAATAAATAATTAATTATATGTATAAATAAATCATATATGTATGCAATAACAATATATAATAATTATATACATAGATATATACACTTTTCTTTTGATATGTAAGATATCTACACTGTTATTACTAGTAGGTGTATAGTATACACATAATGTAAGATAAACACCCTCAACGGAAATATATATACCAGTACATACATCCATATATATATATATATGAGTCCCGATCCAGTCAGGGATCCCGAATCCGGGATTCGTAGTTCCGAATCAAATTTTCACGATCCGAACCGTCCAATGTGTTTAAAAGGTGTTTTTAAAGGTCCCCGCGAGAAATCATCAAAAAAAAATACCGGAAAGGGCTTGATCCAAGCAGTTTTTCACAAAAACTGTATATACAGTTTTTGTGAAAAAGCGCTGATCAAGCCCTTTCCGGTATTTTTTATTTGATGATTTCACCTTTTAAACACATTGGACGGTTTGGATTATGCAAAAACAAATTTTAAAACCTCGAAAACACCATTTTTTCTTCAATCCGGGATCCTTGACAGGATAGTTGGCGATATATATATATATATATATATATATATATATATATATATATATATATATATATATATGTATATGAATCATGATCTACTAAGGACTCCCTTAGGATAAGAGTTTGCGGACCTCACCTTTCCGGATCAAATTTTGACGATCCGAACCGCTCAATGTTTTTAAAATGCATTTTCCAAGGTCCACGCGGAAAATCTTCAAAAACAAATACCCGGAAGGGCTTGATCCACACAGTTTTTGTTAAAAACGCTATATACCTTGGAAAATGCATTTTAAAAACATTGAGCGGTTCGGATCGTCAAAATTTGATCCGGAAAGTCGAAAAAGCATGAGGTCCGCACCAAATTTGTGTTTGAGGGAGTCCTCAATAGATCGGGATCTATATATATATATATATATACACACCGAGCGAGAGTGTGTATATGGGGGACACGCGTGTCCATGCCATGTCCCCCTCCAAAAACTAATTTAATTTAAGGGACACGCCACGTGGCGTGTCTAATACGTGCCCCCGCGTGTCGCCGTGTCCAATATGTGGACACGGCGACCTCTAGAAGTGTCGGTGCTTCATAGCCAGTAACCAATATTTCTGGCTCCTCCCCTGGCAAAATGACGGAGGATGATCCAGTGTTTGCTAAACAAAATATTAAGACTCGAGGCCTGAGTATTTTAAATTAAGGGCTTTATTTGACCAATCATAAAATCAGGAGAATGTTCAATGCCCTTGAATATTATACTGTTCATTTCTTGCCAGAGAAAGTAGAACATAGCTGTCCACACCATTTCATATGGTTTCATCACATTTGTATTTATAGTTTTCCCTTATAATAATGAGGATTTCTGTCCCAACATAACTTAGTGCTTTCTTTTGTGAGATTTTTGCAGCCCGTTTCTTATGGACAACTTGCCAGGAGCATTCACGAACTAGCTGCTTCATCCGATCAAGTATGCATTCTTCTTATGCCTCCAGTTTCTCTCTGTAGTTTTCTTCTTTGGGAAGAAATTTATTATCGTCTTCAATTTCATGTGTAGAAAAGTTCCCAGAAGCAGTTAGTGCATCATGTGTTCCCAAAACTTGCTGTGTACAATTCAGTGGACCCTTCTTTAGCACCTTCGCTTCTCATGGTATGGATTACTCTTCTATGGCTTATAGTAGTGGGATTCTTTGTTTCAATTTGCTCATGAGTTGCATTGTTAAGCTTCCAAAGATTATTGTGACATGCTGGTATATGCAAATGATACTGATCTTTTACGGATATTCCACACATTCATCTGTAATATTTGAGAGATTCAAGTCTCTTTCTTTGTTTCCTGCTTCATTTTAGCTGTGCATCCGCATTGAAATTACAGCATGCGACTCTCCATAAAAGGGTTGCAACGTGTGTACTTGAGAAGACTCCAGTAGGAAAGGAGAGAACAAGATGCAAAAAGGTTAACTTGTAGAGGAAGGATAGAACGAAGAGCTCCGTGTGGCCCTGCCCCAATTATTCTGAGATCAAATCTTGTTACTTGAATCATAGAACCATAAAACAAGTGGTCGCATTCTAAAACATATTCTCCTGATATTAGATATGTCTAAGCAGATTAATTTCTAGCATTATTACAGTTAATGTCACCTCCTGATTGTAGATATGTCTAAGCAGATTAATTCCTAGCATTGTTACAGTTAGCATGTCAGCTCCCTATTGGTTCTGCGGCCAGACGTTTACATCACCAAAACTCTAGGAACCTGTTCTCTTTAGTTTTTACCAGCTCTTCACTCTTTGTTGAAATATTTTTTAAACATTTTGTTTCCATGAAAAGTACAATATTCCTTCCACCGCAACCTATAGGTTCAATTCTTATGAGTCCCTAAGTTAGCTGACTATTCTTCGTACAGGGTTATTTTTCAAGTTCTTTTTTGTAGAACAATTTTAGACCTTTAATGTTGATTATCACAAGAAACAAATTGAAGATGCGAAGAGAAAACAAATGTGATTCTTAGTTGGTTGGGACTTGATGAGAAACTATGATTAACTCTATATTTGCCTGGTTACTGAGATTTCTAATCATGACTGATTTTTTTTTTTTCCAAATTCTGAACCCCTCCACCAAAATAGGGTTGATAAATTGTTATATTGTAACACAACGCAACTCATGATGCCTAGATTCCTCATGTATTCAAAATTCATTGAAATGTCTTATGGTTATTCAGTTCCAAAATGAAGTTACTGAGTTAGGAGTCCTGGTACAATCTATAAGTAGTTTTTTTTAGCACTTCTGAGTCATGATTAATTTGGACGCCATGTGGATAGTAGGGTCACATTATAAAATAGATGATGCACTTTAAGTGATTGACATTTCAATGGTTTGACTGCAATGCCAATACAAAAAAAAAAAAAAAGAATCCCCTTGAAAAAGAAGGAAAGTACAAGAGGAACACAAGAAGTCCACCACAGAGAAGAATAGAAAATAAAGCTACATATCATGGACTTGGTCTGACTACAATACTTGAGCTTCATACTTCTAGTAGGGTTCTTCATAACAGTATGGCTGGTTGTTCTTTTAGTAACGTTATACATTTTTCAGCAATGGATGTTTCAAAATCTTGAAAAACATTACTCTCTGATAATCGAAACTGATGTGAGTTGTAATTCTTTAAATCCTGCAGCTTGGACAGCAGTGTGAGGATAAAACGGTTCTGCGATATGTCTACTACTACTTGGCCAGAATTCTGTCAGATACTGGTTCACAAGGTTTAAGTCATGGTGGTGGGATTCCTACGCCAAACTGGGATGCTTTAGCTGACATTGATGCTGTTGGAGGAGTGACTCGTGCTGATGTGGTACCTCGAATAGTGGATCGGCTTAGTACGGAGGTCACAAATGAAGATGTTGAATGTAAACTGATTTCCTTGGTTCTCTGTGTTGAAACTTTGATTTTCAGCTGCTTCACTATCTTTTCCCATTGCTTTTTGCGTTCTAATTTGTTTTTCTTCTTCCTACCTATTTATTGCCGGCAAGGTTTTCACGGAAGAAACCACCGAATGAAGTTTAAGACTGATGCTTTCATAGTTGTAAGATTTTTGTGAGTATGCTTGGATATATGTTACATTGCCTGCCAAAATGCCCCTTATAAATGGCCGAGCTCAATAAGTTGGAAGTTAAAACCTTTAGTGATGGATGCTGGGGTGGGTCCAGGAATTATTGTTCAGCCAATCTCATCTGAATTTCAGTTTGTTTCTCTCCTATTGTAAATTGTAATTGGTGCTTTGTGGATGTATCCCAACCCCTTTTGACAGTAATAGGACAACTCTATTGATGATGTATAGGAGACTTGAAAGGGAGGATAAGTCATTCATAAAACTTAAGGTAGGACCAGCGAGGGAACAATCTTAAGGTAGCTCTAATACCCTAGCTGCTGTACTATGAAACTCTGCAGATAGTACGTTTAGGCCGATTGTAGGCCCACTGTAGTTGGGATTCTAGGTTTTGGGTTCGGTACTTTTGTTGATAAATCAGAGCGACAATACTGTTTGTGGCAATTACTTGCATGGAGCACTGCTTGAAGAGCAAAATATGTTGACTGCACGGCTAAATGTCATTGACGAAATATGAAATTTCAGAGCAACAGGACTTGTTATTAATGGTTTTGAGGAATGTAGGGCATACTGTGATCTGGCATATTCACAGTTTCTGACCTTTCAGTTTAGGCCAACATATGGGAGAGAGTGAACAATAAACAAAGGAATAGAGGAGAACCATAGACATGAGTTCATAGAGATGTAGGCATGTAGCAAAAGGGCCAACCAAGGTTGGCTGCAAGGGAAATAAGGAGCGAACTAAGCCAATCCTAGTAATAGGAGAAAAGTGGATAATCACCATCATAAGTCTAAATGTAGCCTTTGGCAACCAAAAGGGCATTGTAGCGCTCAAAAGACCCATTAGGATGGTACTTTATAATAAACACCCACGCGATAGATAGTGCCATAGTGGTTTTGCTAGAAGGAAGAGGAACCAACTTCCAAGTACCATTGTGACGAGGAGAATACATCTCATTTGCCATAGCTGTCAGTGCTTCAGAAATAGACAAGGCTTCCTTGACAGTTAGGAACGCAACAGAAGTAGCGAAAGCACGAAGTGATAGGGACAAGTGATCATAGAATACATACTGAGCAATAGGATGAGATGTATAAGTACGTATACCATTACGAAAAGGGATGAGGATAGAATCCAGAGAACTGACCAGGCGAAACTTTGGGCCGACAAAGATACACATTCAATGTAGACTGTGGTGGTGATGGTACTAAAGTGGGCATACAATGAGAAGGATCCACGGGAAAAAAGGGTAATGAGTCCTTAAATCTAATGCCAGCACAAACAAAATGACGATGTAGAGAAGAAGAGTAACACTTAAATCTCTTCTGGGTGTGGGAAGAACAAAAATGCACACACTTGATGGACCGGGGAACAAGTTTATCCCAACTAGAATCAGGGGTATGAACAAAACAAGTGCCAACCAAAGACCTTAGGAGGTAGTGAGTGGAGAGGACGAGCAAGAAATAACACAGAATGTGGAACTTGACCCCTAGGACCGTAGATGGTATATGGTTTACTTGTAAAACCCGTAGTAAGAGTAACTCCACTTTCAAAAGATTTGGGTACCAAAGAAGAGGGCAAATGCTACCTTTAAAAAATATTGCAACTTGCGTTCGGCAACTCCATTTTGTGAGGGAGTCCCAGCACAAGAGTCCTGATGAATAATATGATGGTCATCATAGAACGTTGATAAAACATCACAGGCATTATCAGAACCAAAAGAACGAGTTGGAACAACAACTGAGTTTTATTTCCATATAAGAGGGACTTAAAAATAGAGTACAATTCAGAGCGTTCTTCATAAGATAAGTAACCTGAGAGTTATTATCAACAATGGCTACCACATTCTGGAAAGCAAAAAAATGACAAACACACGACCCAAAAAATCAAAATGACTAAATGGCAAGGACTTGGCGCACGAGTGACAGCGGTCGAGGAGTTCGATAGGGTTCGATTGACGAGGGCCAGGGAGTTTGATCAAGGTTCGAAGATGAGGTGTTACAGTGCGGTTGTGGCATCATGGGATTTCTCGGTGAGGGTTAGGGATCGGCAAGGGGTGGTTAGCAACGTGAGGGTGGCCGGCGATGTGGGTGGCGGCGGAGGTAGGACTGAATGGTGGTTGTATCACCGCTCTGATACCAAGTTGTTAGAGAGAACAAGAATAGTGTTGAGGGTTAAAACTAACCCCAACACGCATATGTTTTATTTTATTTTATGGAGAGGTTTAACAGAGAACAATGCTCCAAACTGCCTTCACTCTTAGATAATCACTCATACACAACTCTTAAATATACATATGCTTATTTATGTGCATCTGTACGCATATATATGTATGTATGAATATATGAATAGGTCTATGTATATATGTAGGCACTTATGCAACCTGATGAGCATGCATCTTTGTTCTTGTCTTTGTTAGAAATATTTGTCTTGCACTAGAGATTCTCTCCTTACAATTGAGGTTTTATGGGTGAAACCATTGGCAATGATGCATAACTTGATAACTTTTGCTGAGGTTGCCTTTGGCATAAATTTTTGGGTCTTTTTGATCGAGTGTTTGTGGTTGTTTTTCTTTAATTTTTACTAGATTTGGGTCAACTATTTTGGATTTCGTCTCGACGGGGGGAATCGGAGAAGTATAAAAATATAGATCGAAGTTTGGAAAAGCTCACTAAAGACAAAAAAAAGTTTGAAAACACAAAGATTGTCTTTTTCAAACTTTTTTCATATTTAGTGAACTTTTTCCAATTTTGATCTAAAATTTGTATTTTTTTATTCTCCTTGTCGAGATGAAGGATGTGATGTAAAAATTAGGAAGATAAGCTAAAAAAGGGTAACTAGAAGTTTATAATTCGGACTTTTTTTTACCAAAAATTAATTTAGTCCAAAGGCAACCTAGGTTCATTTGTTGAAATTAGAAGGGGACGACATGACTCTTTGGTCGCTGATCCATCAAGCAAGCTTTTTTGTTAATTATTATTTTTTTGGCTCAGGTTGTTTTTTAAATGCTTTTCTACTGGTGCACTGAAAAAGCATCTACAACTAGAGTTGTGGATAAAAATTTATTTGCATCTCTTATTGGATGAAAGTGAAATAATTAGAGTGTTGTGTTTTCCCTCATTACTGTGCATTGGTAACTGTTGATGTTTTGCCTTTTTGTGTAATTCATTATGGAGGCTATTGAGTACAATGTTTACTTATTTCTTTTTGCTTTGAAGTTCATGCACGAAGGATACAAGCACTGAAAGCTCTTACATATGCTCCTTCAAGCAACTCTGAAATATTGTCCAGGTTGTACGACATTGTGTTTGGCCTTCTTGACAAGGTTTGTCCTGCACCAACCTTCACAATTACATTGACGTCAAGTAGTATATTGCATTTAATTTTTATTGAATCTCTTTCCGTGACTGTATTTTGGGGATTGGCAAAGGGTAACACGGGTAGGTTACTCCTACAGCTTTACAGCATTACATGTTCTCCACTATTGGGTAACTGATGAAATAGTAGCAACCTAGCAGGTGCTAACTTTTGAGGGATGGAATGTCTAATATAAGGACGTGGTGGTTTTTGGTTGAATATAGGCCATTTTGTTGGTTGGATACACCAAATTTTGTAGTAGATATATTTGCCTTGGATGTTTTGGAATGAGAAGGCAGTATCTCTTTGGCTTGTATCAAACTAATTCCATGATACCAAGGTTCTAAATGGCTGTATCCGGAGAAGAAGGGGTTTTGTGCATCCTTTGGCAATGAAGGGGCAATGGTTGCATTGGGCAAGATGTATTTGGAATTGGCTGATGTGATGTGAAAATTTTATATCATCTGCAACCTCTCTAAAACTCAAGAATACAATGTTTGGACTGGAGTAATCTTGATTTTGTTATACAAGTTCCAGTTGTGAATATGTTATCATATGGACTAGAAAGTTTATTTTGGTAAATTGGAAAATCGGCCCTTGGGCTTGAATAGGAGTAATTTTAATCATATTCCGGCAATTAGTTGTTACCAAGAAATATTGTTTAATTTTTACTTTTTATGGATTTAAATGACTGCACCATGGTATCCAAGGCTTACAAGATTTCGATCCGAACCCTGAAATGAATGCAAAAGCTTTGTGGAATCGTGTTACGTTCTCGCTTTCTTGGTTAAACTTCAGTTGGGACCTAGATGGAAGGGTTTTTGTCTTCGAGGACAATTTGATGTTTGAACAGGCTTAATTGTTTGTTGTCCTTTTGCCCTTTGGTTTCTTCCCCTTTTCAATGGGATTTGATTGATTCCTTGAGATTGGAAGCCGTGTATGATTTGCAGTTTGAGGCTATGGTAGTTTCGTTCTATGCTCTGTCTTTTGTTTGGTGGTCTTCTTGTCCCCACCTCCTTTCAGCTCTTCCATTTATTTGGTAATATTTGTTTCGTTGCCGGTTAAAAACAAAAAAAAAAAACATTCGTTCCACATCGTTTAAGGAAAAACATGAGTCTCCCAACCTTTACCATGGGGTTTTGTTCTCCACAATGGGCGATCCCACAATTTTTTTGATCAGACAGATGGCCTCAATCTGCAATCCCAGTCTGTTTACAAATGAGACATGAGGTGTCCCACTTGCTTTGAACAAGTCTAATGCTTTTCATATGCCAATAAGTGCTATTGGTACTTTCTTGAAGGTAAGGTAGTTTATCCTCTATAACCCAGTGCACCTTTTTGGACTATTTGTACCAGCAAGGTACAGTCTTAACTCTTGAGCTATATGGTGAAATTCCCCTTCTTCGGGAATAGAATACTTGGTAAAAAGACAGGATGCATGAGGAGACATGTTCATACGTCTGTCTCTGTTACGATATACCGTGGCCCATCATTTTTCTTGTGCTGCTTATTCTTTAGTTACCCAGAGAGTAAATGATATTGGGTTCTCCTCCAGCTTGCCACACCAAACAAATGAGCATTGTATATTCGTATTATTTTCTGATTACTTTTGTAAAAGGGCTTTCTGTTTTGTTTTGAGACTGCACTACGATTACAGGACATATGGATTGGAGCCTTTTTCAGAACATTGTGCATTTGTTTTGCAGGTTGCTGACGAGACTCAGAAACGTAAGAAAGGCATATTTGGGACCAAAGGCGGTGACAAGGAGGTAAGTTTATCAGATAATTGTCAACCATTTATGTTTTGATACTAATTGTCGTTATTACGAAGATCTTGTATGAATTATCAGACCGTCATACCTGAACGTGAACCTTATGCTCAATTCTCCTTTCATGCTGTGGGATTCTGTTTTTGAGATTTCTGATCCTTTATTTTCTCTGTCTTGCTCTTGATTGTACATCTTTAAGCATATAGATTTGCTTCAATGTATGTATATAGATCCGCAACTTTTAGTGAAAATATGATATGTGTTCAATGTCTTTCAGATAATCAAGATAACTACTGCTATGTTCCGAGTTCTCTTATACCTTTGGCAAGATCATTGACAATCACCTTGTTTTCCGTATCATAAAAAATGTGGAAAGTAGTAATGCGTCTCAAAGCGAAAATTCTATTGTGTGATCGCTAATGATATTTTCCAAATGACGAGACTTGGTCACAATAGTTGTTCCCCAATTGTGTCATCAGTAGGATAAATGATGAATTTTTGATTAAGTTATGCTTGTATTGTCCTTTGGCTTCATCTTTGTTTAACCAACCTCTTCAAATAGTGGATATTCGTTGGGAAGGACCGACTTCTAGCACCCAAATACTGTTGATCATTATAAGTTTTGGAAGCAACAAGAAGGTGAAAGCTTCATGGTCTTGCGTTATTTTATCTATCTTTAGGCTATTTGGTTATAGCAAAATGCAAGAGTTTAGCGCAAGTTTGATGATGTTGATTTTTTATAGGATAAAGTAGGTTATTTGTGTTTTGCTTGGACATAGTATCTCTAGGAATTACAACAAGGTGCGCGATCTGTAGTTATAGGTTTATTTTTGTTTTTGCTTCCTTCTACTGTGCTGTATGTTCTTTGATGGACTTCTTGACCTCATTTTCTTGACCACTTTTTTGGACCTATTTTCATTAACATCTTTATAAAGTCTGATATGTGTCAAAATGTCATTCTCTCTTGCTGTTTGTACATGTTCTTTCTGAAAATTGTTGACATTAAATGTTTAACAACAAAAGCAAATATCAATACTCAATTACTACGATGCAATTGTCATGCAATGGTTGAAGCATGTACACAGATACAAAATTCCTATACTAAAGGATACAGATACACAGACCGAACTAATTCTCTCTCTCTTGGTGGAATTATGAATTATCAGTCCATCATCCGTAGTAATCTGCAATATGCTGCTCTAAGCGCTTTGAGAAGACTTCCTCTGGATCCAGGGAATCCGGCATTTCTCCATCGTGCTGTACAGGGGTTGGTTTTCTTCCATTTAGATTCCAGTGAAACATCTTCTATTTAGCAATTCGTTCATTGGTCTTACACATAACACAAGCGAATTGACTTGATTATCATCTTACTAACAATATAGTTTAGGCTATTGTTTCTTTTGTGACTGTTATGTAAAGCTACTTTGCTGCTTGGAATGGCTTTCAGCTCTTTTCTCCTTTATAGTCAGTTGTGAATAATGTCTCTCTGTTGCCCTTTCTGTTTTGAATTCTTGACTTTAATTGTTGCTAAAATATGTAAACTAGACGGACTAGATTGTTTGTTTACTCCTTTTTCTTGTAATGCTTGATGATAAGCTACTGAAATTTTGCCTGAGTGCATTGCTCAATTATCAAAGATTTGCGGCCATATAGTATCTCGCCATATAAGGGAGGGAGCAGACTGATGAGATGAAGTGGTGGTCATTCTAGAGGTGCTCTCTCAATCTTTTATCCTCTCTCCTCTGGGAAGTAGCTTTCTCGATACCAATAGGGACAGGCCATATGTCCCTTTTTATGTGAGCCTCAGGAGATAGTGAAAACGTAAATTTTGGATTTCATGGGCCAAGAACCAGTTTCACCATTTCAAATAAGACATTGGTTCCAGGACTCTTCTTGGTAGACTATTGTCCGCTTTGACCGCGATTAGTGGGTTGGAAGAAACAATCTTGTGCGAGACATTGGAGCTTAGTTTCAAGAAGCGGGAGTGGGTGCGAGAGTCCGTGGAACGATTCTAAGGTTGGGGGAGCATCTATGGGAGTGCATATGTATTGTATTATCTACAAAATCTTGTTATTTTAGATGGAACTTGTGTGATGACATGAGGTAATGTTGGAAATTGGTGTTTGTTTCAATTTTTTAGGTATAGGTAAGTATTATGGAAACATTGCTGCTAGTGGAAGTTTGAGTTCATTCTTTTAGAACTATCTTTGGTTTCAATTTTCTCTTGGTTGCTCTCTCTTTTGTTTCTTGGGGATTCACATGCTTGAGAGGTTCCATCTGAATTAAGAATGGGTTCCTACTTGTTGTTCTACGGGGTTCTCGGTTTGAACTTTGAAGTCCAAGAGCGAAGTTCCATTGTCACTCCAATAGGAAGATCCAACAACTAACAGTCGGACATGCTCCAGGCTCCAGCAGGATTTCTGCATAGTGATTTTGAAGAAGAGTTTGAGTTTCTTCAAGTTGATTGGAATTGGATTCCTTGTGCAATAAGGGTAGGTAGTTTGGGAATCTGACATCTATTATCTTCAGCCTAACTGTTATGGGACTGTGTTTGATTGTGGGATGAGTAAATTGAAATTGTTTGTCTGCACAGGAGAGTCATTATTCCAAATAGGGTGAGGGTCCATGCTTATTAGGTTTTGAGTTTTCAAAAGCACTTAAAACTTTTTAGCTTTAGTTTAGCTGATTTAGGTTAGTTTTGTATCGTTATTCACTTTCTTTAACCAATCCTAGCGTTTTATGTTAAGAATTTTCTACTCCATGAATCTGGATGGTAGTTGCCGGAGGTATACTTTGGTGCTTTTGGTTGAGCAATAATTCCAAAGCTCTTTTCCTTATTTTTTATTATTGGTAGTTTGCATAGTCAAAAGTGTACTCTTGCCGTTGGTATTGTCTGAGAGAAGCAGCAGGTTTGAGGAAGGTTGTCCCTCTCTACGTGTTGATCCGTTTTCCCCTACGGTTTCCTGCTGGCTTGGCAGTAGGAAGTGCTGGTTTCCATTATTGGGTGTAATGGGGCATGTGGCTCTCTTATTCCAGGAAAACGAGAAACATGCTGAAATATAACCCTACTTCTTGTGTAGAAATGTATTTTTCTCTCATTGATTGGACTTTTGTTCTTTTGGTGCATTTCGTTGTTGTTATTTGATAGCTTGAGATAGATTTTTTTTGACAAGCAAAAAAAAAAAAGAAGTTGGTATAGATTGATGGACAATTAACGTAAGATTTTGAGACAACTTGTGATTTGATGCCATGTAAAAGCTTTTGCTTTTTAGAGGTCTTGGTTTCTATTCCTGCTGTTAAAATTTGTTCCCTGCTTGCATTATTCTTCGCTGTTTGCATTCTGATTCTCTAGCCTGTTCACATGCAACCTTGTAGTGCATGTTTGTTTTACTGTTTTTGATACCTTGATATATTATTAGGCCAATCATCTAGTACCTTAAGCTTTTGGGACAATTCTCAACTTACTTTTTCCGACAACTGCAGAGTTTCTTTTGCTGATCCAGTTGCAGTGAGGCACGCTCTAGAAATTCTGTCAGAGTTAGCCACAATGGACCCCTATGCGGTCGCAATGGCATTAGGTAACTTTTTTTTTAAATTTATTATCACGTCTTTGTGTGAAAGTATCCTGTTGCAATCCTCTATCCTAGGCAGTTTATGGAGATCGTATCGTGATCAAATCAGTGTGAAAGTATCCTATTGCAATCCTCTATTTTAGGTAGTTTGTCGAGATCGTATCGTGATAAAATCAGGATCGTATCGTGATCAAATCTTGTAATCTCTTCTTTTTTTAGGCATAGTTTTTCTCTATTTAAACATGTAATAGTTTCATTATTTTGCATTCCTATTATCAGTAATATATTAGTTCTTCTCTCCTTTAGTTTGTCACATGGTATCAGAGCAGGTTTGATCCTGTTGATAGAGTTCTGAGAGAGAGAACGACTATATTTTCTGAATAAATAAACCTAGCTATTAGAATCGTTTATATAGAAAAGAAGCTACTCCTAAAACGGAAACGATTACAAAGAATTACACATGATGATGACATACTACCTAAAATAAAGGATCATGAAATAATACCGAAAATAAAAGATTACAGTACAATATATAGAGATACACTTTGATACACTTTCACACCTGTATCAGTTCTTCTCCCTCTTTTCTGCATCAGCCCTTTCCTCTCTGTCTTCTCCTTAGATGGCAGCAACATCAGTAGCACAGTAGCATCATCGGCAGCAGCATCATCCGTCACACCACGC
Source organism: Vaccinium myrtillus (assembly GCA_016920895.1). Taxonomy (NCBI): domain Eukaryota; kingdom Viridiplantae; phylum Streptophyta; class Magnoliopsida; order Ericales; family Ericaceae; genus Vaccinium; species Vaccinium myrtillus. Next base: position 7,637,892 of record CM029276.1, read on the forward strand.
TCTCTTCCTCTCATACAACAGTCTCTCTCTGTTTCAACACAGCATCTCTCTCTCTCTCTCTCTCTCTCTCGTTGAGAATCAGTAGCAGCAGTGGCAACAACTTAGCACCTCTCTCGCACAAGCAGCAGCCCCTGGCCTCCGGCAACCCTCGCCGGAGCTCTGTTAGCCTCCAAACAGCCCTGTTTGGTGGTGTAATCTTCAGATCTGCACAGCCCAGTATGTTTGGGCACTTCTCTGTACTCCAGCATCCTTGCCGGAGTTCCGTCTGCACTTCGGCACCTTCGCCGGTGCTCCGTTAGCCTCCGGCGACCCTTGCTGGAGCTCCGTCAGTTTCTCTCCCTCTTGTTTTCTCTCATTTCTCTCTTTCTTAGTATATTTGCTGGACTGGGATCAATTATTGTTAGTGGGTCCCCTTTGCACTCCCCTCCGAACCTTTCTGAACCTCTGAATCTTTTTGCATATAAACCTTTTGAACTCTCTTGACCTAGTATCACCTATGGTCAGTCTGTCTCTGTTCTTTTTCCATCTCCCTCTGGAAATCTGAATCAGTTTCTCTCTCTCTCTCTCTCTCGGGTATTTTCTTCTCTGACCGCTAAGTCTGTCTTCTCCCTCACCACCCAGTCCATAGCTGTATTATTTATTTATTTATTTATTTTCCTGAATTCTGAACACGGGTACGACTTCTTCCTTCCCACCCAGCCCGTAGTTGTAATCATCTGTATTCTGAACACCGGGTCTGTCTTTTCTGTCTCCACCCAGTCCGTAGTTAAATGTATCTTGTTGCAATCCTCTATCCTAGGCTGTTTATGGAGACCGTATCGTGATCAAATCAGTGTGAAAGTATCCTATTGCAATCCTCTATTTTAGGTAGTTTATCGAGATCATATCGTGATAAAATTGGGATCGTATCGTGATCAAATCTTGTAATCTTTTCCTTTTTTAGGCATAGTTTTTCTCTATTTAAACATGTAATAGTTTCATTATTTTGTATTCCGATTATCAGTAATAGATTAGTTCCTCTCCTTTAGTTTGTCACACTTTGTTATTATATATAATCATGAATTGCATTGATGACAAGACCGGATTGGAGTAAAATTTTAAGCTCTTCCACTTTCAAAAGGCCTTTGCTTTTTTGAACGTGATTGATGCACAGACATACTTGCATTTATTCTCTGGTTACATCCTTCGGGTTGCTGACTTTTTTCTATTATTTAGGGCATCCACAATGGGCTTCCTAAAAATAGCTCCTAAATTGAATCCAAAGGTGTACACATAAGCTAAAGTGGGGTACATTTTTCACTCCTAGAGCTTGCTAATTTTAGAGAGGATATGCGCACTCAATGGACTAGCAAGAGTATTCTCTATTTTGTGAGAAACAAAAACAAAAAGTGTGGGACCCAAAAAAAAGATTCCATATTAAAATTTCATAGTAGAAAAAGATTTTAAGACTTTGGGTTTCACTTGGAGCTACCTACAATGCTTCCTATATTTAAATAATGTGATAGGAGCCATGCTTAGGAGCCACCCTTGGGATTTTGTATGGGAAGCACATTGAAGACCACAATTTAGCAAATGGCTTGGTAAATATTAGGAGCCTCACCTAGGAGCTATTTTGAGAGCCCACTGTGGATGCCCTTATGATTCCACCTGTCTCAGCTTCAGGTTGGTTTCATCTCTTTGTTACATTGTCCTTTTTTCATACATAAACAAAGGATTTGAGCAAATTTTGAGGTTCGAATTTATTTCCAAGTTTGTTCTCCTAGGGTCCAAATTTAGTCTGTATCAGTCAGTGCTGTCTTGTTGTGTATCCTGTATCATTTCTCTCATTTGATGTGAAGCTATTGTAAGATATGTCAAAAAATTCAAATGAGAGAGGGAAGACTAGTTATGGCTAATACGATATGCCAAATCTACTGCATATATAAAGATGAAGCTTTCAGCATACAAAATTTCAAGTCCTTAACCATATTATGTTCCAACAAAAGTATTAGGCATTTACAATCGGGATACATTTCGAAGTTTCAAAGCAACTGTATGTTTATTGAATCCACTGACAAACAAATCTATGTCAAAGGTGGTTTCAGTGAATCTGCTGGTATAGTTTTTTTTTTTTTTTTTATATAATTATTTTTGAAGGCGAAAAGAGAGATCTACAAAAGAGAAGTTTATTTATTTTTAACAATAAGAACTCGAGGAAAGAATACTGCATATAAGAACCACAACAATAACAACTACAACAATACCAATACCCACGTAATCTTCAAACTGGATTGGTGGGTCACTGTCAGCAAAAGGGAAAATCAGGAAAAACTTCTTCAATTCGGAGAAATGGCCTTAAGCCCATCTTGATGGGGAATTTGGGAGTTTTTTGATTGCTGCAGAAAGAGCCTTAATCGTGATTGGGAGCTCGCTGGTCCACTAACATTTTAAGAGGTCCAACTGAGATTGGTGCTTGGGTTTTCTTTTAAGAACATGAACTAAACTACAGAGATTGATGTTCCCAGCATGCAAGCCCTTGCTATTAGAGAAAAATAAGGGGTGATTTTTTCAGATAAGTAATTACTTATCAAAATTTTTTTTCCCAGATAACTAATTACATGATACTTACTCAGATTGCAAACTCAATAGATTACAGGATACCGGATGGTATCGTGTGTCTTGTGTACCAAAACTACACGGAATAGAAATAAATGCATAAATATTTTCTTCCAGTACAATGGGAATGGTAGGATAGATAATGATTTTGACCATACTGGTATCTGTAATTGCAGAACAACAATATATCATTTACATGCTGCTCAGATTCGAAGTATTATGAGTTTGAAAATCAGATGTCTAGACATAAGGTTGAATGAACAGTTATTGTACTATAACCAGTTTTTCTCTTGCCAATAGGAAACTCAATGGCTCTAAGAACTTAAACAATTGTGGACTTGTGTTTGTATTTTAATAGTTCTTGTAGTGATTTGTCATTTTTCTCATGTCTAACTTACATTCTTTTTCCCTTCTTCCATCCAGGAAAGCATGCACAACCTGGAGGTACAGTTGATACTTTGCTCTCATTTTAATCATTATCGTTATCTGCTTTGCCCTAGAAATTGCATTTGCATTTTGCCTGCTGCCATTTTATAGTATTTACATTTAGTATATTGCACTTTTTGGGAACATATGCATGGAAAGTAATATCAAGATTTATAAATTCCTCCAACCTTGTCCAGGGGGATCTGGGAGGCCTGTTGTGAGTATCCGAACCGTCAATTTCGGCAATCAAGCTCACTACAGGCCCCCCCGGGTCCTGTCCACGGTTGTAAATTCTACTATTCTTTTTTGTCTTTAAGGAAGGAGGGGTGTAACCGATGCACATTCCAGAGTTCTTGTAAGATAGGGGCAGCAAGAGGGTAGGAGCAAGTTTTGGACTAATACTTTGATGACAGTAGGTAGTTGGTGACCTTTAAAACATAGACGAACATTTGTTGGACTAGTAGATATTTTACTTATCCCGGAATTATTTACCGATATTCGGGGTTGGAAGTGAAGCTAAGGAATGCCCTAACCACATACAATATAGCATCCCCTACAATTAAAAGTAGAACTTGTAAAATAATGTGATAAAAAGAATACATCCTTTTGTCAGTCAGATAAATGCGTTTCATTGTACAATATTATCTAATTGGGTCTTGCTAATCTCCACCCAATGGATGGAGGATAATATGTAATGACTAACTAGTTCGGATATCATTGCACATTTCACGGATATCAATATACTTTCCGGGATGTTAATACACTTTTCTCGAATATTTATGCACTTTCTACTCATTGTCTTCCACCCTTTGGACTGAGGTTAGCATTTTCCTATCTGATTATAATGTAATTGGTATTTATAATCTAATCCCAAAAAAAAAATTAACTGGTATTTGGATTCATGCAGCTGACCCAATTTGTTGGGACACTTGATTTAGGGGGTGTTCCACTACCACAAAAACAGTTTTTTCCAAAAACCAAGACAGGTCATTCTCTCATAATACATCACATAAAAAACTGTGAAAAGCCAGTTTATTCTAAAAACTATCTTAGTGGAACACCCTTAGCTTGGTTTGAAAAATCTTGTATCCTTCTTCACTGATTCCGCCAAAGTTAATTCTATGAGCCTATCTTGTTTTCTATGCTATTGTGGAAAATTATTTGTATCTGTTTGTAGTTTCTTGTGATACCAGCATTTCTACTCCTGTATTTTGTTGCTTAGGCGTTGATGTGAAACAGGAGCTTTGCAGGATGTTCTCCACTTGCATGATGTTCTTGCTAGAGTTGCACTAGCCCGGTTGTGCCATGCAATATGTAGGGCTCGATCACTTGATGGTATGTTTGTCTTTCGTTCAACCACTGAGTTTATCTTTGAATGAACATAGAGTGAGCAGAATCTTTATTTTGTGTGTCTACAGAAAGGCCTGACATTAAGTCTCAGTTTAATTCTGTACTCTATCAACTTCTCCTTGATCCCAGTGAAAGAGTTTGTTTTGAAGCAATCCTTTGTGTGTTGGGAAAATCTGACAACGCTGAGAGGTATTTTCTTTACACTAGTGTTTTCCTTGACGTTTAACAACGGGTCCTGATCCCCTGTCTGCAAAATCAGAAGTGCATGCAATTGAGAAACTTTATTTCATTGATTTTGGCCTCCTTTGCATACACATCTAGATTTTGTTTAAACTTTTGCATAGGCTTACTCGTTGTTATCTTTAGGACTGAGGAAAGAGCTGCTGGGTGGTATCGGGTAACCAGGGAAATCCTTAAGCTTCCAGAAGCGCCATCTGTATCTTCTAAGGGAGCAGATGATGACACAAAAGATTCGCTTCCTCCAAAGGCTGCTAAAGAGAAATCTCCAAAAACAAGGCGTCCGCAACCGCTTTTCAAACTTGTAATGAGAAGGTTCATGCAGCTCTTATCAATCTAGAAGCTTTATTCTCTTATTCCATTATTTATTGTACTGTTTGCTTGCTATCCTAAAGAGAAATCAATCAGAAGTTGGTCCTTGGTGACTATGAAGCTCTGACACACCTATCTTGTCGTCTTTTGTATGGGACACTGAACACTAATTTTACATTTAAGTAGGTTAGATGTTTGCGCTGGACACATCTGGGTCATGTCTTTTAATTTGGATGTGGCAAGGGAAACACTGCAACACGTTTTGAATTTGAAAAAAGTCTTTAGGGGGTCAAATGGTATTGTTCGAAAACTTGAAGGTAGGATTTGTGAAACCAAAATGATAAATATGCGACACGATGACCAAAGCTATTATTTCACGATTATCTTCTCCTGTGTTACTTTAAACCTTTCAATTCTCTCTCTCTCTTCTGGAGTGTTCAAATGTCCTAGATCTTGACCTCGATTTACTTTGGCCAGCTACTCCCTGGATTATCTATTCATTGAAATAGTGTGAATTTTCATTAGTTTTTGTTGTTTGTAGATGGAAAGCAATATATATTTTACATAACAAATTTATTGGAACAATTTTATGTGATGTACCTCCGCCATATCCGTAGCCTATTTTCTGGATATTTTTCCTGTCTCGAGTCCGTATCTATGTCTTTATGTGTATCTGTGTCAGTATCTATGCTTCTTAGGGTAGTGGGGCTTTGAAGAAAATGCGCGACTGTTTGTTTATAGGTTTTTCTTGTGATATATAACAAGATCAATCTGCTCATCATTTTTAAACACCTGTTTTTGCTTCAGGTTAGAGGGCTCATTCCGTAGTTACTCTAGGCCTGTGCTTCATGCAGCAGCAAGGGTTGTGCAGGAGATGGGTAAAAGTCGGGCTGCTGCTTTTGCTGTAGGATTGCAGGATATTGATGAGGGAGCTCATGTCAACGAAGTTAATGATTCAATTGATGAATATGAGAACCCACTTGCTGAAGGTAATTTGTTTCTTAAATGTCACTGGTTGCACTAACTTCATTATTCGTTTAGGCTTAATCCTTAAGCTTCTGGACACTCTTTGAGTTCTGTTTACATTGGTGCACTTGATTTTCCCTCCGTCCCATATTGCTTGTCCAGTATTCCATTTTGGGATGTCACAGAATATTTGTCCTCTTTAAAAAGTCGGAACCAAAGACTGTAGATTTCCACAAACCTTCAGAAATGATAAAAAGTAGTTTTAAAGGTAGATAGCGAGGGGTAATTTTGGAAAATCGATCAAATTTTTGAAGGAGACATGCATTGTCTCCATTAATTGGATGTTTCCTTGAAAAGTTGAGTTTCTCATATAGGACAAGCAATATGGGACGAATGGAGTACTATTTATTAAGCATTTCAACACATATGGCACAACGATTTGGTACACCCCCCCCAACCTGCACCACAACCAGTTTCCTTTTCTGTAAAGGTTATGTTTTCTTTGCTTTTAAGGTGGTATATGTTGTTCAGTAGTAGAATGTGTAGGAGGAGCACTATTTCTCCTTAGATGGCGTCAGTTAGTGGCACAAACTACTACGGTAGGTTACGAAACTTAAAATTTCTTGTCTCAATATTTTGTTCCGAAATCACTCAATATAATCTTCGTTTTTACGAGTTAAATACCTTTGAACCTTCAATAACCACAAGGACAAATATGTCAAATTCTCACCCCACTAACTGCTCCACATGTGAAAGTTTTGCAAAACTATAGAAGGGAAGAACGACATCATGAAAAGCTTCCAGTTTTTGCTTTCCTTTCTTGTTTCTGCCATAGTAATAAGGTTAGCGTGTTTGGCCCTCACTGGAAATTCATTATCCTTGGGGTTGGTTTTGCAAGGGAATTAGAAGAGGGTGGGGTGAGCTTTCTAGGCATGCTCCAAAGGTGGGGGTAGGGAGGATGGTGATATTTTGAGAACATATTTGGTGTGGGTATTTATGGTTGAGAGATGCTCACTCTTTTATAGTTTAGTTGGCTGCGGATAGGAGAGCAGCGGTGGCGGATGACCCCAGGATCTTGTGGGATACCACTCTCGAAGGTCACAATATTGGATGTTGGAGGAGTTATTGGATCTATTGGGAAAATTTGATGACATGCGCCGTGCGGGACTGGGGGTGGGTGAGGACTGAGGACTATTTGAGGTGGAATTTGGTGGCAAATGTGTCTTTTCGGGTGAAATCTTTTTTCCATATTTTTGTTGGAGGAACAAATACTCGCTTTCCCTAGATAGCCATTTGGGGCACTAGTGGTCCAACCAATATTTCTCTCTTCATTTCATGTGCGGCTAAGAATAAGATTCTTACCCTAGGTAACCTTATTTGCCATAGCAAGGTTATTGTTAATCGGTGTTGCATGTGCTTGAGTGATGTAGAATCGGTGGCACACTTGCTTATTTAGTGTCCGTTTGGGATGGAGCTTTGGGCCACGGTTTTTTTGTTTTTTTATTTATGGTGGGACATTTAGTGTGTTTTCCTTGTTCGTTGGTAGGCTGATTCAAGAACGGTTTGGGGCTAGAGTGGGTAGATGAGGACCAAACTCTGGATTTTGGTCCCTATTTGCTAGATGTTGTGGCTTACTTGGAGAGGGTGGAATAGATGATATTTTGTTGGGGAGGAGAGGCCTTTGTTTACACTTAAGAGTCTTTTCCTTTCCAGTTTGTGTAGTTGGGGTCGAGGGAGTGCAATCCAACCCTTGACCAATTCCTTGATACGTTCATCAGTTTTGGCATTTAGACTGGTGTATAGGTCCATTTCATTGAAATGTATCGTTTTGGCATTTGATGATATGGCGCCTTTTCGGCTTTCCTTTGTATATGGGTGATATTCCTTGATGCCTTTACCATAGGTATTACTATTTCATATAAAAGTTTGGTGAGGATAATAACTTGTAGTAAAGTGCTCGATGAGGGAAATTTGGTAATTGCAACTATCCTAATTAAAGGGCATTATGGTTGTTCAAGGACTGGTCATTCAAGGGTCATCTATGGTCGTTGGTAGTTCAAGGGTCATCCATGGTAGTTGGAAGGTCAAGGGTCATCATGAATCTAGTACTTGCATCAATATTCATTTAGATATATTGAACACATTTCTAGTCCATTGCATCTAATTGATAGAAGGTTCAATGTTCATTCACATGCATTTAATTGGGTTCATTTCACTTAAAACTTCTAGGAATTCAAAATGCCATTGTTTAGCCTATAAAGATGGATGTAATATTTCATTTTGGCATAGAGTTGATAATGAATTGAGTTTACAAGGCTAAGGCCATTGTGATTTGGGTTTGGGCTGTGGTCCTTCCTTGCAGAAACCGCCTAACTCTTGTGAGGGTGAAGCACCTCTATCTCTCTTTCCCTCTCTTCTTCGATCTCTCCTTTCCTCTCTTCTTTTTTGCGTACTTTCTCCGAAGTACTATTCTTATTTCCCACCAAAAACCACCACGATTCTTATTGTAGGCGGCAATACTCAAGCGTCCTAAAACCGTCCTACATCAGTTTGGTATCAGAGCTTAAGCTTCTGCATCTTTGAAATTGATCTCTCTACAATGGCGACGGTTAGCTAACTTAATTCCAAGGTTAACGCCATGTCTGCAACTTTGACAAGTGACATTGCAACCTTGACAGGTGACGTTGCATCACTACAGATGTTGACGGTTGCTCTTTCTAGGAGGAGCTTATAAAACCTATAAAGTCGGTTATGAAATTGAAGAAGCTACACAAATCGATGATGAGCATGTTGTCATTATTGAGGGCATTCCACAAACAAAGACAACAATTGATATTGCAATCAAAGAAGGCATAAACGAGCCTAGTGATGGAGATGTGCCGCTAAAGGAAGACAAAACAGTTGAAAATACTAAGGCTACAGTCTATATGCTTTTCTGGGGGCAGAAATTGTTCAAATGAGTTTGTTATCCCGCATAAGTTAAAAAAAGCCAATGGCATGAAGGAAAGCTTGGTTTTTCTGGCCGTCTCATTGTTTCTTCGAAGGGAGAGATTTGAACGATAGAAACTCTGGCGCTCCTCAATTTTCATACTCCGAGATTACAAAACTCGAGGTCGGCTTTTCTCCAATAAAGGGAGAATGATGAGGACAGCAACAAGTAGTAAAGTGCTCTGCTCGATGAGAGAATTTTGGTAATTGCGACAATCCTAATGGAAGGGCAGCATGGGCCATTCAAGGATTGGTCATTCAAGAGTCATCCATGGTAGTGGGAAGGTTAGGGGTCATCACGAATCTAGTACTTGCATTAATATTTCATCTAGATACATTGAACACATATCTAGTTCATTGCATCTAATTGTTAGTAGGTTCTGCATTTAGTTAGGTTCATTCACAATATTTAATTAGGTTCATTTCACTTAAACTTCTAGGAATTCGAAAGGCCATTGTTTAGCCTATGAAGATAGATGGATGTAATCTTGCAAAAAAAATCTTTCATTTTGGAATAGAGTTGATTAATGAATTGAGTTTACAAGGCTAAGGCCATTGTGATTGGGGTTTTGGGCTGCTGTCATTCCTTTCAAAAACCGCCGAAGCATCTCTATCTCTCTTTCCCTCTTTTCTTCTCATTCTTTCCCCTCTTCTTCTTTGCGCACTTTCTTCGAAGTACTATTCTTGTTTTCCACTAAAAACCGTCACGATTCCTATTGTCGGCGGCAATATGCGTCCTAAAACCGTCCTACATCTAAATTATCTCTGTGTTCCACTTGCATTGAATTGACGGGCCTACTAGTTGTTGGGGCCTGGAGACGCGTGGTTGTTCCTTCCCATTCTTCCAAGCACTTCTTACTTGTGATATAGTTCGAGTTGTAAAAGAAAACTATTCTGTGTTCATTTTATTGCAAAGATAAGACGTAGGTATGGAGGGGATAGAGTGGTGATGATCTGCGGGTAATCTTCCTTCTGCTTTTGCACATTTGGCTGTTTGTACGAAGACCAACAGGCACTTCAATATTCAATTATAGCAAGGCAAGAGATGAAGGCTAGACTTTCACCCAACTTATTTATGTAAAGATACCATCTATTTAAACGTCACGAACTCCAACAAATGCCTTATCTTCGGTCAATTCAGATTCAAAGAGCATACATTCGGATCAATACTATAAAGCTTTCTTCAAGTATAGTAAAATGCACAAATAGTGTATTGCCATTCTAGACTTCTAGTGAAGCACTGTTGTAGTGCATCAGCGTGTCAGTCTAGTTATGTCCTTAACTGGTGGTTCCGTGTTGAATTTTCCTGGAAAAGTTCATTGGCCTCTCCTCACTGGATGGTCATTGTGTAGCTACCCAATTGTTTGAATTTATCTTGAGGGGCTGTGATTTAATATGGAACACGTTCTGAAATCGTGTTCCTTCTTCCTTCATACTGTTTCTTGTGGTTCCTTATTTTGTTTTTTACTGTGTTATTGCTTAGGCGCTCGAAAGGTTGCTTCCGTGTCTAATGGAACTGGCAGCAAGGACACAATTGCAAGTTTATTAGCTTCGTTAATGGAAGTGGTGCGAACCACTGTTGCGTGTGAATGTGTCTATGTTCGGGCCATGGTTATAAAAGCATTGATCTGGATGCAAAGTCCTCATGAATCCTTTGATGAACTAGAGTCCATTATTGCCTCAGAGCTCTCTGATCCGGCCTGGCCAGCAACCCTGTTAAATGATATTTTGCTCACTCTGCATGCTCGCTTTAAGGTACCAAGTAGGCATCTATGAATTTTTTTGTTCCAATGTGTGAAGGATCTTTCATGCAGTTACTTCATTTGTGCATGCTTTGGTGATGATAGATGTTGCATTGCAGTTTGGTAATGCGTGGTTCTTTAGCCCACCTCTTATTATGACACGCTTTGCAGTATTCTCTCTCCAATTTAATTATGTCATTGATAATCTTAAAGTTCTTTGTTTCCAATTTAATTATGTCATTGATAATCTTAAAGTTCTGTGATTCCAAACTTTTTTAAAATCAATCGCTCTGTTGTACACTAATTGGTAGATCCTGCTGTTGAATAAGTAGCTTTGACAGTGACAGAACTCAGCTGAGCTTAATAACTTTGTAGCTTTTGCGAGTTTGTTACTCGAATCCAATGAAGTAAAGCTTTCATACCTCTTTCATTTGATACTCTTGACTTTTTTTCTCACGCTTTGTGCTAGACATTTTATTTTGTACTTGTAACTAAGGAGACAAATATTGGAAGTAACTGTCTACTACTTTTGTGCTAGGATCTAATTTTATTATAATAGGAATTGTTAAACAACATTTTGGCTCTGTTTCAATGTTTGAAAACATTTTGATATATGACCCTGACAGAAAATGGGTTTCATACCTTTACAGTTGCCAAATTCTTAACTGATAAAAATAAGACTTCACATACTTTTCCACTCACCGACCAAAAACTAGAGGTGCTATCGGTTCGATCCGGTCCAGTTTTTTGCATTTTCCCGGACCGAACCGAACATTTCGGTTTCTAAATATGAAAACAAAAACCAAACCGTTTGATATTCGGTTTGGTTTGGTTCAGTGTTATTCGGTTCGACCGGTTTTTTTCGGTGTTATTGATTTGGATCGAAAATGTTAAGCCTTGATGACTAGATTTTTTTTCTTCCTATTATTGGGCCAAATGATTCTCAAACTTGGATTAAAACTCATCATAAGCATGTACAACCCAGGCAACAATTCTAGGCTTCTAGCCCAACAATAGTAAGGCCCCACAATAATTTGTAGCCCAAATTTGGGTAGTAAGGGTAAGATGTTCTTTTTTTGGGTACCCTATCTGTAATTGTATATATGATATATCTTATCTATTTATCTATATCTTCTTTATAAATAAATATAACGGTTCGGTTCGGTTAGGTTTTAATGGTTTTTACTTCAATGAAACCCAAACTGAACCGGTTCAATTTTTTTTTTTTGGGAAAATTAATAATTGAACCGGACCAATACTTGAAAAAACCAAAACAAACCATTTTGGCGGTCCAGTTTTAGGTTCACCGCTACAAAGAACCATTTTGATTTGTGAATGCTGTGGATTGCATCCATCAATCAAGACGGAATAACTATGAAGTCAAGTCTCATTCATAATCTTTGATGCCTAATTTACATATTTGTAATGGAAGAGTTTTTTATCAGATACAGACTTGAATGATTTGAAGACTGTATAAACACGTGTATTTATACATAATCGAATGATACTTGAAGTCTAATAACTATGGAGGTAACCTTTCCTCTTAGCATTTGGGAGTAAAGGCTTGACAAGAAAGGATGGCTGACCACTTTGAAGGCCTTTTTGCTGTTAAGTCCTCTAGTGCTGTACTTTCTGATGGAATGTAGGACATTTGTGGACAAAACAATTGGTCGATTGTCTCCACAAGTCCACTACCATATTGTTTGTGTATTTGGACTGGGGTATACTTATAATGAACTGATAATATGGGCTTCAATATTAGGACTGAGACTCTCTTTGGTGTTTGAGGAGACAGTTGGGTCACCTTCATATCCAATGTGATTGTGCTTAAATTCCAACCTGTTACAGGGGGGCATTAATCTGAGAAGGAACTTGTTTCCAGGGGCTTTTGTTTGTTGGTACACACTGAGGAGGGTGTGATCAAGTGTTTTGCATAGTTTGAGATTTATAAGGCTTCTACTTATCAAAAAAAAAAAAAAAAAGATTTATTAGGCTTCTAATGAACAGTGTTTATGGTAGATCCTGTGCTGCACTCCACACCAACTAGGATGCAATTTGTGTTGTACGGCTTTTCCTGCACTTCGTTTGATTTCAGCTTAACATTGATGCTGGTAGAGTGGAAAACTAAATAAGTTGGAACATTCCCTGTACAAGACACTGTCAATGACAAATTCTTGTTCCGAACTTTTTCATACAAACTTTCAGCAGAACTTCAGGTGCTTAAATCTGCTTTTCTGCCAAGCTATATGCAGAGTATTTTTGTGATTGATGGAGCTTTTAATATAGAATGCAATGAAGTTCTGATTCCATGCTTTAATGGTTAAATAGAGAGGTACCATTAATCAAAGTGTAATTTATCAGCTTTTGGTACCAATCTAGAATACATTGATACAAAAACAAATATTTAAATGCATGTTTCAGTGATGTGATAACATTTGCCTTCTCTATGCAAGACTTCTTGCAAAAGTGTTTGTAATTACTTGTCCATTTCAAGACTTATTGCTTTGTCATCAAATGATCAAAGATAATAATGAATTTCGTTGTCTCTTCCTTTGAACGTTCCTCTTTTTTTTTTTTTTTGATATGCTCAAGCTTCATACATTCTATTTTACTTCTTGCTAGTCCATACATAAGCATTTTCGGATCCTTATGCACATCGTTCTTCTTTTGTTGTGGCTTATTAGGCTACTCCAGATATGGCAGTCACCCTTCTAGAAATTGCTAGGATATTTGCCACTAAAGTTCCAGGGAAGATCGATGCTGATGTCCTTCAACTACTTTGGAAAGTAGGTTTACACTAAACTCTGATGCATGCTAGATTTTCCCATTTGTCTGATTTTTATCCTCTGTTACACTCTTCTGTTGAACAGTGATGCTTCTGTTCTTAGATTATGTCAGTTTGAGAAATGCTTTGGGCCAATGAAGTGGATGGGTATAAAATATCTTGTAGTTTTGGAGGTTATTTCTAGTAAACAGGTGGTGGATGTGATGTAAAACAGATACGTAGTAAAAAGTGCATTTCTTTATTAATAAATTCTAACCGGTGGAGTTCTCCATGCATAAATGTTACAAAAGACTGATTTCCTATGGATTGCTGTCAAATTTAACTGGTATGGTAGTTTTTCGCCCACTCTTGCACTTGTATGTTTCAGAAGGATGTTAAAAAATAAGTAGTTATTAGCGTACTTCCATCTGTGCAAAAGTTGCTTCATCCTCAAGGTCATTTCTTATCAGTTGTAGCCCAATTACTTCTCTTATGGACCCTTTTTCCTGTGCATGCACCTCAGATTTTGCTGCCCATTTCATACTTGGTGCTTGCGGATTGGCACGCAGCTAATGCTTTTATTGCTATTCTTTTGCGAAAATTCCCATCTTTAACTGCCTTGTCCTCCTTCAGCCCCCTCTTTGCCTTTCATAATTTATTTATTGCCGGTCAGTTGTTTTCTGGCCCTAATTTAGAAAATTGGCTATTACAACACTTGCGTGAGAAGTTCACACTTTCATCCTTATGATCTGTCAAGGATTGCGAGAATAACAATTTACTGGTCTAATGACTGTTAACTTCTCAGACATGCCTTGTTGGAGCTGGCCCAGATGGAAAACATACAGCTCTGGAAGCAGTCACCATAGTTCTTGATCTACCACCTCCCCAACCGGGATCGATGTCTGGTCTATCAATAGATAGGGTGTCCGCATCTGATCCGAAGGCAGCTCTGGCATTGCAGAGACTAGTCCAAGCAGCGGTAAGCATTTTCCACTCAACATTGCTTTGATTTTTGTGTTTTCAGGATAACAAATATTATGCTTATATGTAATCTCGGTTAGCTAGGAACGAGGAATATTTTGCAATAACAGTTGGAATTTTTTTTGAATCTATGACTATTCCATTGATGATATTTCTATAGGTGTCAAAACAATCAATGTTTCGGAATGTTCCTAAAGAACTAGGGATGTTTGGTATATGTCTCTGAAATCGTCAAATTTTAGGAATTCCATTGATTTTTGTTGCTGTCTCCTAGTAAACTCAAATGTTCTGGTCGTTTTGATGAAAATGAAATGAAATTTCCTTCCTTTGGAGGGATTAGTTACTGCTCACCTGGGAAACTATGTAGGAGTTCTATCTTTGTCTCTTTTATTTTGGTCTTAATCTGTTTAATACTATTGCAGGTTTGGTTCCTTGGGGAAAATGCAAATTATGCTGCCTCTGAATATGCTTGGGAATCAGCAACCCCTCCTGGTACTGCATTAATGATGTTAGATGCGGATAAAATGGTTGCTGCTGCCAGTTCACGTAATCCTACTCTTGCTGGAGCGTTGACTAGACTCCAAAGGTGTGCTTTCAGTGGAAGTTGGGAGGTAAAAGCTATTACTTTATCAGACCTTGAGAGCTGTGTTTCTGCCTTTATCCATTTAAGTACACGCCAGGCCATGTTCCACTAATTGGTTTTTTAGTTTTTTGGTTTTTTTTAATCTTTAGTTTTTCAAAAAAACCAACTAGTTCCACTAACAAGTTTTTGGTTTTTTGAGTTGTGTTATGAAATTACAAATCTACCCCTCTACCCAAACAACTATTGCTCTCTTTTTTTTTTGAAGGGAGGGCAGATTCGTAATTTTACATGATTAAAGTACATGTACTTGATTGTGCAATGATTTGGTTTTTTTTAGGTTAGTGGAATGAAGTGGTTTTTTTGTTGGTTTTTTGTGGGGTTTTTTTTAGTGGAATGAAGTAGTTTTTGATTTAAAACAAAACTAGTTTTTTGTTAGTGGAACATGGCCTTTGATTAAGGGTTGGCTTTGTTATTGGTTTTACAAAGTTAACGAGTTAGATGTGTTTTTCAGAGTGAATGGATATGTAGATACCATATATTATCTAGCTATTAGACAGTAAAATTAGGATGAAGTAGACAGGGCAGGTAGTGGGGACAAAGTTCCAAAATTCATGACGGTGGTTATTTCTTCTCTGGAAAAATCTTAAAAGATAAATGGCATGATTATTGATTGTAACAGAATTTTGGCATTTTGATGGAATTTCTCTCTTTTGTGACTATGTTTTACGAACAGTCAATTAAGAACGAAAGCAGTCAGCGGACACAATGAGAAATGACACCATTTAATTGGTAGATCCTTTTAGAGAAAAAGTTAAAGTGCCTCTTTCTTTCCTCTTTTTTATTTTTGAATTTTGTATGCAGTAGAACTTTCATCTGTACAGAATTTTTGCCGACTTACTGGTTCACTTAGCAAACATTACTTTGAATAGGCCATGGGGCTTGTATGTGCTGGATAGACATCTTAACTTGTGTTCCTGTCAGTGTACTCAAATGGTAATTAGTTATGTTAATGATATCTTTTTGTCCATTTCTGGTGATATATCATCCAGGTTCGCATTATTGCTGCTCAAGCCCTTACGACCATGGCAATCAGATCTGGTGAGCCTTATAGGCTACAGATATATGAATTCTTACATGCTTTAGCACAGGGTGGTGTGCAGTCTCAATTTTCAGACATGCATGTAAGTAATGGGGAAGATCAAGGGGCCAGTGGTACTGGCCTTGGATCTCTTATAAGTCCAATGTTAAAGGTCCTTGATGAAATGTATGGTGCACAAGATGAACTGATCAAGTAAGAACTTGCCCTTCCAATCTATACTTTCTGAGTGAAGTTCTATTCATACTGGGAGAGTCAATCCTTAGTCCTACTACTGAAAGTCTAATAATTGGATCTTCAGGGAGATGCGGAACCACGATAATGCAAAAAAAGAGTGGACAGATGAAGAGCTTAAGAAATTATATGAAACCCATGAGAGGTTGCTGGATCTCGTTTCACTATTTTGCTTTGTCCCTAGAGCAAAGTATTTACCTCTAGGGCCGACAAGGTACCTTTGTTATCATATATAAATGTTTCTTAGAGATGTTAAATGGGAAGCCTCTTACTTTCCGGTTCTCTACTTTCTTTGCAAATGTCTTCTCTGCTTTCCTTTCCGTTCATTGTGTGCAATACACATCTGATCTGTTACTCAGTAACCTGTACTTTTTTTTATTTTTATATTTTAAAGTCTTTAATATATTTAACTTTGAAGCATATGCTAAAATAATGTGAATAACTTATTGGATTAGATTGTCATTTTTCTTATCTCATTTTCTTTTCTTCACTCTTGATTTTATTTAATTTTTTTTATATTGATGCATGCCTTCCTTCATTTGTTTGTAAGAACTTTTTTAGTTGTCGTTTATTAACTGTACAGAAATCAATGTTTTGTTCTCACAAATGGTTGAACTTTATTTGAGAAGTTTATTCGTTAACCTTTTATCAGAGATTAGACTATCTTAGCATCCTCTATATAATTATGACACGTGATCCTGGAAAATGGATAAAGAATTCATCATTACATAATAAATTTGGGCATCATGATGGTGTTGGTTGAATGTGTTAAGTTTGCAGTAATATTAAAACCTTAAGCTATTAGGGAATGGGCCCAACAATGTATATCATGCTACTCACCATCCTCCCTCACGTGCAACCTTGTCTTGCACGCAGAGATGCAAAATTTTATAGATAGAGAGAAGCAGATTGCAAACAAGGAACAAATGCAAATAGGGAGACTTGAACCCAAAACCTCTCACAACTGTCAAGTTTCCAGTAATCCCAAAAGCTTAAGTTGTTAGGAAATGGGCCCCACAATGTATATCAAGTTATTCAACAAAATGCAGTAGTAGATCTATATTTGGAGAACTTCTGACTGAAAATTAGTTTCCATTGGCTTGCTTGGCATGGAAGACATTTATGGTTAGGACAGATACTTAGCTATTCTTTCTTTGTTTTACATATTACATTATTTTACCCGCAGCTTGTTTTCTTGTACATGGTGTTCTAAATGGTCAGTCTATATGCTTTTATCCCTGCAATGCTTGACTTGTATTGTTATGCCCACAATTATGCTATCATGGTACATCCACCCTTTTACTGATTTTGGTTTCTTGGCATTTTTCCGCCACATCTCTTCTCACTTTTCTTTCCCTTGAAATATTGCACAGCGCAAAGCTTATTGATATATATCGCACTCGGCATAATATTACTGCATCAACTGGTCTTAGTGATCCAGCTGTTGCCACTGGGATTTCTGATCTTATTTATGAAATGAAAGCAACTAAAGAAACACCTGTTAAGTCTGATGCACTTGATGATGATCTGGTCAACGCTTGGGCAGCGAACCTCGGAGATGATGGGTTGTGGGGAAAGAATGCACCTGCAGTGAACAGGGTAAGAAACTTTTAGGCCCTGCTAAGTTGTTTTCAAAATCAGTTTGGCTAAACAGTTGACAGTTCTCGAAAACTTGGTTGCTTGACGGTCTTGAAAACTGTTTATGGATTCTTTAATAAGAAATTATATAGCACAGACTTCGTAGGAGTGCTTGTACTGCTTTTTGGATGCCGATACTACTCTCTGGACACTTGTCCAACACTCAAATTTGAAGCGCCCTAATTTTTCTCAACGTTTTTGGTTTTGACGCTCCGGAGACACCCTAAAAATTGCTCTGGACACTCTCAGGACACTTGCAAGACACATTGGGGGTGTTAAACAAAATAGTTAAGACTCTTGTTAAAGCTTAGAAAGTCTTTCTTCTTTGTGTGACACATGATAGTTATTGATAATATAGACACAGATGATGAAACGCGCTTTGTTGGAATACTTTTGTGAATGATGTGATAATAAATACTAAGATTTAAGGTATATATGGTGTTATATATATATAATTTCACACGTGTCCCCAATGTGTTGTGTCCTCCAATTCCTTTCTTTAAATTTGCATGGTGGAGGGTTGGTGTTACGTAGATGAAAAATATTTGATTTTTGACAAAACACTTAAATTAGTGAGATGTGAAGTCGATGAGTGTTATTTTTTCAAAAAGAGTTTCTGAAATGTTTTCTGCAATATTGGTATGAAAATATCAACCAAACAACTCCTTGGTATTTAGTGCTGTATCCAATATGTGTTAAAAGCTATATGTGGAGAATGAAATATAGATCCACCTTTTTATTTACAACGGGAAATGACAGTTCTGGACTATAGCAGTAGTGTCTGCCTTTTGATTAGCTGCAGGATATGAGGTTAAAAGAGTTCTTTACTTATAGAGTTCCTGAATGTCTCTAGTGAGTTGGTTAGTTAAAAGAGTTCTTTACTTATAGAGTTCCTGAATGTCTCTAGTGAGTTGGTTAGTTATCCCTTATTATTCCTGGAATACCTCCTACCTGATTGGCGTCATTCCTAGATTTCGACAACCCAGATTAGTATGGTTGAAAGAACTTTGATTTGATACAAATGAACGAGAATGAGCTTTATGTCTTCCCCAAGAAGGGGTTAGAGTGGAATAAATAGTTAGAAACATGTATTATTTTAGCTCTCAATTGTCTGATCATGTATTGAAATGAACTTGGAAAATCTAAAACGCTGCCTGTTCTTGCTGTATGAGATATGGCGACTGTTGTAAGGGAGGTACACTGGACATGGACATTATTCCATGAGGGATCTGAAGCGGTTGAGATTACATCGAGGTTTAGTGGAGAATGTGTGAATTAGCATCTTATGGCTGTCCAACTTCAAATCAAGTCAGAGATGCAACTTATACGCCATTTTATAAATAATTTGTTAAATTGTTCGTAGCAAATCCCATCACCCATTTCAAGGTAAATTACTCATACTAGCATTATTATTTCACTGAGGAAGTGCTAATATCATCCCCAAACTTGTCTCTACAAGGTAAATGATCAAAATCCAAGTTCAACTCTCATAATTGAACGCTTCACAACTCAGGGTTAAATTTTCTGGTTGAATGATGCTGTCCAAAAGGAGAATAAGAAAAGTACATCCAAGGGAGCTACAAATATTGGAAATTGGCATGTTTTCAAGGTTTGGCCTGCTCACCATGTGAATTCATGGTTGTTGCGTGTTAGTGTTCATAGTGTTATCCTAGCCCCTTAGGTTAGACTGTTTAGGTCAGATTTTAATCTGGTTTGCTACTGGCCCATTTTCTCGTGTTTTGTCGTTTTGGAGAAGTTAGGTGACTTTTACATTGCTAGGGACTGTCTAGCAGCTCTGGTAGAGGTATTGGGTTTCTAACTTTCTATTCATTGGTCATATTTGATTTGGGAAAATGTTTATGGTCAAAAGTCTTGATTTACAAATAGGTAGTTAGAACTGTAGACATACTACAATTTCAGTGGATAAGTTTGATAGAATTTTCGAAGCTTTCTTTGGGAAGGCGTGATGTCTATGGTATCTACTTGTGATGTCTTGGAGCGTTCCCATTCTTGTCCTTATTTTTCTTGACTTTTGGCTGATACAACTCTGGAACCAAATTCTATTAACCTTCCTGTTGCTACATTATTGATTAAAGTCTAATCCATCCTCATCCAATAGTACAACAGTGCATGAAAAAAAAAACTTATTTACTATTCCTGGGTATCGTTTACAGCCTTTGAAAACAATCCACCAAGTACTCTTTTCCTTCTTGAAGCCGTGTCCTTTTGTTACCCATTTAATCCTTCAACATATTTTTACCACTCTTTTCTGCCCACATAGACATCAGTTTAGCCCTGAAATAGAGGCCCCCATTCAGCCTTGCTATTAATGTTAGCATCATTACTCATTTTAGCTTTACTACTAAAGTTAGCCTCACTATTTGTATGGGAGATGTTTCCCGCACTCATCCTATGTCAGTGGCCAATGGTCATTGGTATGTACGGTGGACCCTCATGGCCAAACTGACATAGATATGGATTGGAAGATAAGAAGCACTGACACTAAAAAGGAGTTGGCGAGTTTGTGTCGAACACTGAAACTCTTGTCTATGTGAAGTTTTGTGGCATTTGGTTTTATATCAGTCTAAAGCTATCCTATTCGTCATTTCCACCCCCCAAACACAACATGCTTCAGACACGCGAGAAACAAATATGTTCCATCACTTTAACACAACATGAATCACATTACGAGGTTTGCAAAAGCATTACTTGACATCCAATGAGAAAATGAAACAATTTGTTTTTAGCTACTAAACCCTTCTCCTTTAAGTTTTTCTGATTTTACGATTTCTAGGTCTCAAAACTTCAATTTCGTTATGGAACAGATTTCCAAGTTCGGTATTGGGTTTATTGTTCACCCTTCTTTTCTAGAATGTAGAAAATGAATACCATTTGTACTTTTTTCTGGGTATAGATTAAGATGTAAGGGTCAATTTAACTGCGATGGAAGTTGCCACTTAAAGCATGAAGCAGGTATCATACATATAAAATATTCATTATCAACGTGTCTCAGCTGTTTTATTTTTGTGAAGTTGCCGTCCCATGTGGTATCCTTCTCCCATATATGCTCTTCTACATGGTTTTGTCCCTGCTTTGGTGCAAACTAAAATGATCTTTCCCCTTGCTTTATAGAGGGAATAATTCACTTTGTAACTTGGTTCTTCCTTTGTGGCTAGCCAATGAGGTTAATGTTTGACGAGATAGTGGACAATGAATTGCTACTTAGCAGACTAATCATTGAGCTTCAATTTTCCCTAGGAATACTGTACACATGATAGTACTTGTTTACTTTTTACTTTATCTTCAGTCCTTTTTTTTTTATTATTTAATTTTTCATTTTATCATTTTACTCATTGTTTTAATATGTCATTTGTGTTAGGTGAATGAGTTCCTTGCTGGAGCTGGTACTGATGCTCCTGATGTTGAGGAGAACATTATCTCCAGATCTTCAGTTAGTTACGACGATATGTGGGCAAAGACCCTTTTAGAGACTGCGGAAGTGGAGGTATACACCTGAGATTGTTCACTTTAGACATTCCTAGAAAGTCCTGACAAGAAAAATATTTCTTGCTAATCAACTGTATTTATTTAGGAGGATGATGGGAGGTCATCTGGTAGTGATTCCCCAGGATCAGCAGGATCAATTGAGACATCTATCTCATCCCATTTTGGTGGGATGAGCTACCCGTCATTGTTCAGTTCCAAGCCGTCCAGCTATGGATCTTCTCAGCCCACGGTATTTAACCACTGCAAATTATTTAATTCAGTATATAATCGTGTTACATATGTAGCCTTCCTCGTTATTTGAAGCTGTTAGCCTTTGAAGCTGTTACCCATTGTTCCAAAAATCGCTAGGCGCTAGTCGGGCGGAAAAGGGGCACCTAGTGCCTAGACGGTTGACTAGTCGGCCACCTAGTGCTGGGGACTAGACGCCGACTAGTCGGCTGCCTAATCTAGGAGTTGGACCACCGCCTAGCGACTAGGCGGGGACTTGTCGGCCGCTTTTAGAACACTGCTGTTAGCTTAATATTAAAAAAAAAAAAATGCTGTTCTTTCATAAGCTTTCTTGATTTGGGAAGTAAAAATATGTGGGCATAGTGTTTGGACAACATAAATAGATTGCGTATACCATGTATCTGCTTTTTAAATAAGTTTTTGCAGGCATTGGAATAGCATCCCTGTATCATATTGTTTTTGCTCTATTATGTTTCTTTCAGCGATGGTGATTAGGAGAGATAATATACAATTTCCTTGGGTTTATCTGTTTAATACTGCAAGCGTGGTTAAATTCCCATATTGGCTTTCAGAAGGTAGCATATAACCTCCAAAATCGAGCTTGCGTCTGTTTTCCTTCAGATTGAGCTTGCGTCTGAACTTGAACAGGTACTAACATTTAAGTAAAACGCCCTCCAAGGCCGCAAACGCGCGATTTAAGCCTAAGCCACTTTTTCTGACTCGAGGCAAGCCGCCCCGAAAGCAGCCTACCTAATCGTTCCAGCTAAGGAAAGCCAGGACTCCGAGATCGGTCCTATATTCTTTCTGGCCAGTATTCTTCCTTAGTCTTCGGATTAAAGACATTTAAGGATTCATTCAGTTAGACTTTGATATGATGATATTAGCCCGTCGGCCTACTCATTTCTCTTAGCCTCCTTGTAGATAGTTTTAATGTTTACTTACTGCTTCAAAGCATTTTTTAAAAGCAGTATAAGGTTTATGACCTTTTATTGTTGTGGCTTGGTTTCCATCTTCGCCTCCCTTTAGCCTACAGATTTAGCAATTCCTCCATAGGAAGTTCCTCAATGTATGAGGGTTTTAATTCTCCGGTGAGCCATCTTAGCCTGCCATCCAATTTACTTTCACTATTACTTGATTCCAAGTCCTAATTCCTTATGCATATTCAGATTAGAGAAGACCCTCCACCTTACTCATCTCCTGTTCGCCAAAGATACGAGTCATTTGAGAACAACCCCTTGTCTGGGAATGGTTCAACCAGTTTTGAATCTGGGGATGAGGAACGAGTTTCTTCAGGGAATTCTCAATTTGGAACAGCACTTTACGACTTCAGTGCCGGAGGTGACGACGAGGTAAGTTATGAAAACAATATGCTGCTGTTTATTTGATTCGTGTAGAATAGTGTAGTATTTCATTTTTTCTTTGGTCGCTTTGTTTTATCATTTAAGTTAGGGACTTGCATTGAGCTGAACTGTCAAGTCTTCTTCACAGAATCTCCAACCAGCTCTGTAGAGATCAAAACCTCCCACCATACTTCATCTCAGGTCTCTCCATTAGAAGTTTCCACTTATGGAGAGTCCTTGGCAAATGGAGATAAATCTCTGTCGCTATTTTTTCTAAACATATTCAACTTGATATTATAAAATTAAGTTTTAAAAGGTTAGAACAATGAACAGACATTGACGATGCCTTCAAAACACGTCCAAGTTCATGAAGTTCTTTAAAAATGATGATTAAGATTAAGAGGTAAAAGCAGTAAAATGCTCAAATTTTTTGAAGGACCATGGATTGTTTTTTTGGGGGAAATGGAGGAATGATAAGAATTTAAAAAAAGAGATTGAATGTTACCATACCATTACCAACTTTTTAAGAAGAAAAAAGAATTTGTAGAGTCTCTATTTTTCAATCAATGCGTGTCGTGAAATGTACTGGTAATGTCGTCATTTAGTCATTCTAGGCGGTTGGCTGACAAATGGCTTCGTTTGCTAATTAGTTATTAACTATTGTTCTACCCCAACTTGCAGCTGAGCCTGACAGCAGGAGAGGATGTTGAAATTGATTACGAAGTGGACGGCTGGTTTTATGTAAGTATACTGTCTGCAGGGTGATATATGGGAAAAAAATAGACAGAAAAAGGTCATGTCGAAACCTTGGTGGATCCGACCGTCAGGATTAGTAGTCAGCTTCTTTGCTAGTGGGATAAGTCATTTTCTGAGTTCTCCTCTGGTCAGTGTGCTATGTTACCCTCACTTGAGTGTGGGTGTCTGACTCAACACCCTTCTAGACGGAAAACTCATTAATTCCCAAAAAATTGTAGGATGCCTGACTTGGCTAAAATAATTGGATTGGTATGGACTATGGAATATGAGTCATATGACACATTCCTGTAGTGCGGGAAAGTATTTTAGCCTCCTATGCACTCCCTCCGTCCTCACTTTTTCCTTTTCTGATAGTTGTGTCCTTTGATTGGGTCAACAAATAATGTTTTTTTTGTGAATTTTGGCCAGCACATTCCTCATTCTTCTTCTTCTTCTAGCCAGCACATCAAACAACCGCCCCAGAATTTTGTCTGGTCCGACCATAAATTGCCTCATGTAATACAAATTACGTGTTGGTGTTGTGTTGTTTGACATGGGTACTGCGTCCTAAATTGGGGAGTCAATGTAACATAGTGACGACGGCTAAAAACTTTTAACACAAATCCTGAGCTGATACCATTATCTTGTTGCAGGTGAAGAAAAAGAGACCTGGGAGGGACGGAAAAATGGCTGGGCTTGTTCCTGTCCTATACGTCAAGCAGTCTTAATGCAAATACTCATCGATACAAGGTTCGAGTTTAGCAAAATCTCAATCATCATTGTCATACGTGTGAAAATGCAGTCTTCTTTGAATTTTTGTTTGTAGCATTATGATTTGGCCCATACCGTGTATAGAAACAGACGAGATGAGGGATGTCCATTTTCGCCGGATAAACCCCCCGGTTCAGTCCTTGACTAGGGTTTCTTGATATTCCTTTATCCATTTTCACTTGGGGTTCAGAGGGGAGAGAATTATTCAGTGAATTCCTCCTGTTGTTTATGATTATCATTTGTAATATGCCATTTGATGCGGTTGTGTCCTATAGCTATTGGCGGTGTTGTAATTTTGAGGTATCCGATTTTCCCAACGAGGGACTAGTTTTCGAGATTTTGAGTTTGCCTTTGCCCTTTGTAATGTAATTTGAGTTTGCCTCCAATTCCTGGGTTAAACTCAAAACTGACTTGCTAAGCGTTAT
The DNA here is from genome assembly GCA_016920895.1 of Vaccinium myrtillus. Lineage (NCBI taxonomy): Eukaryota > Viridiplantae > Streptophyta > Magnoliopsida > Ericales > Ericaceae > Vaccinium > Vaccinium myrtillus. Next base: position 7,662,810 of record CM029276.1, read on the forward strand.
GATTTGAGCTGGTTTGTGCATTTGGATTCTCTACTACTAGATTTGGACCGGTCTCTAATGCCTACACCTAGTGTTGGTCTGCTTTGCCAGAAAGTGCCCGGAGCCGGTCGCCTCTATGCGTTATGCCGTGCTCTCTGTCTAGATTTTAGTAGTTGTGGTTCTTTTCTGCTTTTGTGATGAAATCTTGTAAGTGCTGGATGGCTTTCTCATGAATGAGATATTGCTCTGATTATCAAAAAAAAAAAAAAAAGCATTATGAGGGGTTATTTTCCCAGAACACATCGACTCAAAAATTGACTTAAGCCGACAACCCTACAGTCAACCATTTTCCTTCACGGAAATGGCTACAATACTCACCCACTAAATGTGTGTACCATATGCACCTATTGTATGGTTCAGATTGTGACATCTCATCGGCAATCGTAACGTTTTTTAGTTTTTCGTAACTTTTCAGCAATATGATTCGTACCATTTTCTATGATTCGTAACATTTTGGTGTTTTTCGTAACTTTTATTAAAAAAAAAATCCTTACTTTTATAAAATAAAATTCGCAACTTTTATAGGGTTGTGTATCATACACACCCAAATAAAGGGTGTGTTTCCTTCACAAATATGAAGTCCTTTATCATCAATTCAATCCAAGCGAGTCGTTTATCATCAATCCAAATGACCCTAAAGAGATCGAAAACAATGAAAAGGTCCGTTGAGCTCCTCGTGGTGGTCTCATTATAGATTCCATTTAATTTTTTGGGGAAAAAAGAGAACACCATATTGGCCCCCTAATTGAGTCTAAATCATAATTAATTGTGAATATTACTTCCTCCGTTCCAAACTAAGTGTCATTTTTGGGACTGCGTGTCATTTTCGATGGCTTATATCTTCTAATTTATAATAGTTTTTATAATTTTGAAAATTTTGTATAAGGGAAATGCTAACGGGTGCAACATTCTTTTGACTTCACATTAAATGATATAAAAAGACAATTGTTTTAGAACGGAGTGGGTCTCACTTGTACTTTAAATTACACTTTTAAGTACAAGTGGGATCCAACAAGTGTACTTTTTGGTACCCTTAACCCCGTTAGCAAGACCCTTTGTATAATAGAATTAATTAAAATCTATCAAACAAGATCCATAATGTACAGTATATCTTTTGAGGTTCACAATAAATGATATAAGCCGTTGAAAATGACACTTATTTTAGAACGGAGGGAGTACTAGAAAGCAAAAAAATCACAAATTATTCAGTAGTATTTTTCCTTTCGATACTGGTAAATAGGTTAAGGGGGGTATTGGTTTTGTGGTGTGATAGTTGATTATTTTGTTGGATTATAGATCTTGGATACTCAATTTAAAAGAACTCATAATCAGTGAATTTGTCTGGTAAATGTATGAAAATTAAGTTATGGATCTTGAAAGTTTTTGGGGTACGATCAAGTTACTAGATTATGAGAGAACGTTTGGCCATAATACCCTTACTACAGTGTTAAATTATGAATGTGGCTCTGTAGACATTAAAAAAAAAAAAAAAAACTATGATACACTAAAGAAATGTACATACTATCAATATTAAATACTATATTTGACCAATATGATCATATTAAAATTGGCGAAGAAAATGTACATACTATCAATATTGAATTATTTCTTGGGCTTGCTTTAGCCTTTTGGGCTAGTTTTGTTTGTGCTGTTTTATTTGGGCTTTGTTGGCCATAGGGTGTGTGCTTCATTTGTTTATCTGGACATTTTAGGTCCACAAGATTCACGCTTTTATTGGATCCTGTTCACGCTTTTATTTTGTCGGGTACTGTCACGAGGTATCCGCTTTACAATTTTTTTTTTCATTTGTCATTCTTAATCTGTTAGTGTAGGGAGGGGAAATGAGACTCGATCCTGGGATCCAGTGTCGAGTATCTGCTTTTACATTGAAAAATTTCTTTGTTGCTTTGCTGATGGAATACAACCGAAAGTTGATAATTTTTTTTTTTCTTGACTGAATTTGATTCGCAGACTTATGTGACCGTGGCTAGAGAAAAGGTGATAAATTAGCACATTTTTTTCCTTCTCTTTGTCTTCTTATTGATTTCTTTTGTGGGTACTATTTTGCATTGACTTTTATTTAAAACTTTCATTTTCACAAAATAAATATAGTGGGGTTGGGTTGAACTCATCAAGAAAGGAGGTCCATTAATTAATTGCATGTGATCTTTGACAATCTTCAAAAAAATCAACCCATGCAGTTGTCTCTGACTATAAACCAGAAAGTGTCCCTATCTATCACCTGGGACAACCAAGACCGCACCGAATTTCTCAGTAGCTGGTTAGGTAAGGTTTTTTTTTTTTTTTTTTTTTGATGGCAAGATTCCCATTTCTGCTCGTGTCAACAAAAATGAGGGGAGGGGAAGAAATTTAACGAATTTTGTGAGAGAAATAAAAATTTGATTACTGTGGAGTATTTAGTTTCATTTGATTCAAAATTGGGGAGTAAAAATTTACCAGCAAAAAGTACACAATTAATATTATCAAGTTCATTCTTTTTCTTATCATGGGTAATTCTTTATGTAAACTATTCTGTTTTTTTCCACTTCAAAAAAGAAAAGAAAAGAAAGCTTTTCTGCTCTTTTCATTTAGCAACTAGAATACTAATGTAAAAAATGTTAGGATACATGAAAATTATCATTGAAAGCGTCTAGAAAAGTGAAATGAATTACTCATATTCACGGTCACGTCTGAGCCATTCATTCTCTTTTCCTGGACATTTTCGAAAATACTTTTATGTTTCCTACTAACCCTCTACTCATGTACTCATAATCAATCCTGGTTATGAATACATAAGACTAGAAGAGAGACTTTGAAGGAGCAATATTAAATTAGTTGACTTGAAGACAAAACTTACTCTATATTTGGAATTTATAAGAACTAATTTTGTATTAAAAAATTCACACATTTGCTATTATTATATAAGTTTGGGGGCAGCTCGGGCCCACCTGTCTCTGCTATGCCGAGAAATATTATGAGCATTTAATGAAGGTTTACTTACAATTTTTGTATTGTTATCAGATACGCCTATGTCTATGTCTATTAATACACAAAAAAGGAAGAAACAATAATCTAATATAGTATTGCATGATGGGTTTTCGTGAGGAGTAACGTGGATGCGTCAAGTGGCGTGTAGTGATTGGTTTGTCATATAAGATTTTTAGTGGAGTATGTGAAACAATTATATTAGCACTCCTAATCTTTATTCATAAATAGGTAATATAATTCAGAATAGGGTAGCATAATTCAAGTATTTACCTTAATTGTTTCATTCCAATTGATAGGAGATTGGGAAAACCGTAAAGGAAGATTCAATTTCGAATCTCACATGAAGGTTTGGAAGTTCCGTTATTAAACGAAGCAAATTACCCCTTCTTTGCTAATTTTTTCCTTATTAGTAGATTTAAAATCTTCCAAACGTATTAGATTCCAAATTGAAAAGATTAGCTGCGCCATTTTGGCCAAAAGCCACGTTAACCAATTTGATCAACGGTCCATAATCACTTTCTACCAAATAAAGGAGTCATTCTGTTTTTTATATTTATTTTTATTTTGGGATTATTTTTAAGAAACATGGAGTTATCTACCATAGTATTGCAGAATTTTTGAATCTTGAAAATCATGAGTTTATCCTAAGATGAATGATTACTCTGTTAATAATACTAACATATAGTACCTTCAATTTTTAGTTTTATTTCCATCTTCTAAATTCCCAAAAAAAAAAAAAAAAAAACGTTTTCTCCTAATAGGAATGATTTGTTGAGTGAGTTCATATTTTATGGAAGCAACACATTTGTTTACAAACAACAAATCAACAAAAAAGAAGAAGAAGAAGGAATGTTTGTACATAAAACAACACCTCTTGAGATGGAAATTAAATTGTAAACTATTCATAATAAAAATGATTGTAGGATAAATTAAGCCAAGTATTGTAGGTGTAATATTTAATTTTCCACATTTCATTAATCACGTTTATAATTTGGTTGTGATTTTGGAAACTAACAATTGCCTGAATCCATGATTTATGCATTTTCAAAATATTGTGTAATTACATTTGCTTATATTACCCTAATTACAATTTTCATATTATTTTAATCCCTTCTTTATTCAGTTGCCTATATTATACCGTAAGACATTTGCAAAAGTGGCAGCATACCATACTTAGAATTCGAAGTATTGAATTTTCACGTTCGTATATAAAAAGAAGTCCCTTATCTAAATTTCTTCTATGATTTCTCATCATCTTTTTCTTTTTTGTTGTTGCAGGATCATCATATTTAGAAAATATTACTTTACAAGATGATCAATTGGATATGGGTGCGCTAATCCTCTCCAAAGGGACAACTCCTCCTCCATGATTTGCGTACATGTTAATATGTTATATATAGGTAGATTACAAAAGAGAGAGAAAAAGTTTTCAAAGTGGGTATGCCATCCTCTTATTCTTTTTTGCTTCTTTATACTCCCTCCATTCTTTTTTAAATGTCTCCTTCGGGAAACGTGTATTTTGTGGACGTTAAAAAAATATACTTCCGTCTAATGTTTTTAAATTTTTAAAAATAAATTATAAATTAAAAAATTATATAGAGAAATATATTTTTTGGGGTTTGAAATTGCACATATTCCGATAGTGGACATTTAAAAATGGACGGAGGGGGTATCTTTTAGTTTTTAATTTGCTTCTCTGAATCATATTTAAGACTAAATTTATGGGTTAATTTTCTCCTTATTTGAAGTTTTTGTGAATTTCTTATAAAATATATCCGCATACTTATCCTAACACGAAAATACTTTATGTGAGGATCTTCTTAGTGTGACAAGTTATTTTAATTTCATTAGGAATAAATATAAACTTGGATTTACTATTGATGGAAATCATAATTTTTAATCCAAAAGAGTCAAATGATAAAATGGTTAGCTTAAATTTTTAATTTGTAGGTCAATCGGGCAATGGTTTCTTGAGCTCTCCAGCGGTGACGATGAAGGTGTCAAAAGGCAAATCCAGTTGTGATATTGTGGTGGGAGTACAATCTGATGATCCTCCATCCACCCATCTCCACGACCAGAGTACTGGGTCTGACATCGAAGTTGAGCAATTTTTTGGTTTTGGGTTTTGTTTTGTATTTTTTTCAGACCGGTAGTGTCCAATGTATGCTTTAGTTTGTGGTAGTGGCATATACTTTTGTTTGCTATAAAAATAAAGTGTAGCTAACATATGTCAATCCCAATGTATATTTAATAAATTCATTTTAAAAATAACAATTTAGAGGGTAGGAGTAATTGATATAATTTTATTTTTGTGCTATTTTCTTCTCTTATTTTTAATAAATTAGTACCGGACAATGTCTTTTTAACCAAATGAATACATACACAAAAGATTTATTATATTTCCGACAACACATTGGTTAATTATTGCTATTTTACTTTATGCTATTCACGACCCCATGCATAGTACGGGTTTTGTGCTAGTTCTTCCCTAAGGAGAAATGGAGATTTTGAAGTAAACTTTTAATTTAGAAAATTCGAATAGGAGTTCAACAAAAAAAAAAAAAAAAAAAATTCTAAGAAACGATACAAATTGAGAACTCCTATGTAAAACGAGTAATAAATTTTAAGAAAAAATTACTTAACAAAATTTAACTTAGATTTTATTTTCTTTTTAAGAATAAATTTAAGATCGGGACATAACTTCCGGTGTTCAAGCAATAGACGCGAGCAATTAACACATATTTCTAATAAAATGAAATCACAAATTTCCAAATATAAAGTACGAAAAAAGAACTGATAAAATGAATAATGAAAAAGAAACAAAAAAGTGAAATTTAGGATAATTATGGCTCTGCTTACAGCGCGCCTAATTGAAAATATTTAGTGGTAAAATCCTGAAAAATATCCAGAGTCGAGCCACTTTTCCCACATGGTTAACCATGAGAGTGAGGTGCCAGAGTCGAGCCACTTTTCTCGAACAAATTTACGCTTTGTCGTAAGGAAATAGGCGAATCGGAAGACCCTTTTCAGGAACTGGCATAGGATTGACAACAATCTTCTCATCCGGAATCAGTTTCTCCCACCTAAACCTCTTCACAAGGTGGTGCATGAACACGAGTATTTCCAAACGGGCATACTCTTTTCCGGGGCACATCCTAGGTCCTCCACCGAATGGCACGAACGTGTAAGGAGCCGGTCCTGTCCCCTCGAATCTCGATGGTTTGAACTTGTAAGGTTCTGGAAAATACGCAGCGTTTTTATGCGTCGAGTGTGCACTCCAATATATCTGCACACAATACTCAAACATCAAGTTTACGATCACCAATTCATAATTATCGGATACTACATAAAATAAAATACTCCTGTACGTGATTTTTCAATTATCTTCGCATCAAATTAAAGGGATCTCAGTTAAATCTTTAATTTGGTGTGAAAAAAAATTCAAAATATTATGAACGGAAGTAATTTTTTGAAATTAAAAAATTTGCACGTCTTTTGCGTAGGGGACTATCGTATTGGGACCGAAAGGAGTTATCATAAAAACAAAATGTTCTGAATTTTTTTTTTAATTTTGTGGAAAATTCATTAGCTGATTACCTTCCAACCCTTTGGAATAGAGAAGCCCTCATACATAAAATCAGTTAATACATCTCTGAAAGCTCCTTGGAGAGGTGGTGCAAGTCTCAACACTTCACATGCCACGTTCCATGAATACTTCATCTTTTGAATATCATCCCAATTCAATAACTCCCCTGGAGCTTTTGATTTTGTAATCTCCAGTTGCTCTGTTCATGAAGTAGACAATAAAAATTAAAAAAAAAAAAAAGTAAAAATTAATATAAACATTTATTTACTGTCTTAATTATTTAACCCAAGGAATACTGTACTTGTGGAAGAAATTAATTGGGGTTTAACCCCATGAAGGTCGAACATAAACCTCGGGGCTATTGGAGGTTTAATATATTACCTGGTCGTTAAACTATATCTGAACTCTGTAAGAAGGTAGAATCAAGGGTACGTAAATCAAGAAGTAATTGACTGGGGATGAGAGTAACGAATAATTAGTTGAAGGGACTAAGTGAAAAATCTGTAGACCGGTGACGAACAAGGAAAAACAGTAAGAAAGAACCATTGGTAGGGATTCGTCACTCCAATTAGAGCAAGAATCAAGTGTTACTTCTCTCTAGAAATAATGTTTCTCTTTCTAGAATCGCCCTTTGAATCCGTCTAATCATTCTGTCCAAAATGAGGAGAGAATGTCCTATTTATAGACCACTTGACCTCTCTTTTGGGTCGAGTGAACTAATAAACTTTGGACAAGTGTCGCACAAATTGTACACGAATTCCCTCCGTATTGCCAGGCCGCGGCTCCCGCGACACCCGTGGTGGTCCCACGGGTGCTATTCCGCAAGTGTTTCTCTGTGACGAACCCTTGTTAAACTATGATCAATTACCTTGATAAACTCCATGGTAGATCTCAGGCAACTCAGCAAGGTACTTGACTATGAAAGCACAAGCAGAGCTAGCAGTGTCATGGCCACCAACCAACAACCCTAATATCTTATCAGCAATATCACTCTCCTTCATGTACTTCCCGTCCTCGTCCGTCGTTAAAAGCATGTGTGACAATATATCCTGCGTCGGCGATGCCTTTTTCTCCGCCAAATCCACCTTCCTCTGCTTTATTACCCTCGCGAGATCCTTCCGAATGTAACTCGACGCCTTAATCGCCCGGTTGAACGGCGTCCCGGGTAAGTCGACGGGCAGTGATAGTAGGCCCTCGGCTAGTAAGTTGAATCGCTCTAGGAATTTGTCCACGTCTTTTGTGTCGTCCATGCTTAGAAATATCCTGCACGTCCAAGGCATAGGTTAGGCCTGTCAATGGATCGGTTAAATCCGCATTGTAATCCCAAATTAAGAATTCTTTTTCAAAATCCAAATTGAAAAATTTATACTGTCTGATCCCGTTTTTTAATCCTATTTGAGGAAGCCATATTTCAAATCCGGTCCAATTTAGGCACTGCCATATGGTGCTCCAAATGGAGTACAATGGGTAATCATGCTAGCCACAAATAGAAACGTGACACATTGTAAATGTTGACTTAACTAAATTTAGGAGTACATATAGTATCATTTTTGTATGCCCTATGTTTACGAATTTTAATAATATAACCTAACAAATCTCAAAATGAAACTACCAGAAAAAAAATTAAAATTGCAAAAGGAAACTGAAAATTTCGAAAATACAACAATTTAGAACTACTTTTAGTGAAATATTTTTGCTCATTACTTTATTATTTTTTTGACACCAAATTAAAGAGCTTAGAAATCTTTAAATTCGGTGTAGAGAAATTTGAAAATTGTGTACGAAACTAGTTTATTGTTTCATCATAACATCCCACGTCTTTTTGTAGATGACTAATTTTTTGAAACGGAGAGAGTAATATTTATAGCTTATGATGTAAATGAATCTTCAACCTTATGTCTAAGTAAGAGAGAATTTTGGGTGCAAATAGAGTCCCGCACACATGGTCTCCAAGCGCGCATCTTGGCTGTCCAAAAGTGTTTTGGAATTTGGATGACCCAGATTCTCCCCCCCCCTCCCCTCCCCCTCTCTCTCTCTCTCTCTCTCTCTCTCATCCGGACTTGTCCAAAAACAACATGAAATGCATGCTGGGTACTGCCACGTTAACCAGCTGACAGCTGGCACCCAAATTATTTTCTGGTTTGGAATAAGGTAGAGTTGTGTTTGCGAAGTCTCAAACGGGCTGGTAAATTTGTCGTCTCCTGATTTGTATGTTACCTTATATCAACAGAAAAAGAAAAAAAAAACCCCCAAAAATGGAAAAGAAAAAAAAGAAAAAACCTGCAGGCGAGCCAAAAAGTGAAGCGCTTGGAGAGCGGAAACACCACAACCTGGTCCTTGTTCTCCCACTCTGCCGCGAAATGCCGCTGCGCTATCGTATCCATGATCCCAATGTACCGCTGCAACGCCTCTGGCTTGAAGAAATTCGGCAGCATTTTCCTCATCTTGATGGCCTCTTCTTTCGACGACGTTTGGTTGGAGGAGGGAAAGATTTTGTCGACGGAGCTCGGCCACCACGACTGGACGAGCTTATTCTCATTGGAGAATAAGAACTTGTGTGCCGCGGCACCACAGAAGACCACGGTTGGTTCGCGCATGAGGTTAGTTTTGTAAATGTTGGACGAGTAGTTGGATATGCGGTCGAATATGAATCTCTCCGGGTGGCCCTTCCACCCGGCTGCTAGGTACTGAATGGTCTCCCCGATAATGGGGAGTCCCGTCTGGCCGGGTGGAAGGTTTTTGAGTTTTTTAGGGATGGAGGAGATGAGGAAGTGGAGGGAGAGAAAGACTAGGAGGAGGAAGAGGCAGAGGAGAGAGGTGTAGAAGAGCTCCATGGCTAATTGCACGAAGGAAAAAATGCTGCAGTGAGTGAGTTTTGGCAAATGAGGATATTGAAGGAATATTTATAGGCATACATAAATTACTCTTCATTTTTTCTATTTTTTTTTACTTTTGTGTAGGGGTGTGGTGGGGCCGGGTGAAAAAAAACAGGGAACTGGGGTCCTGTAGTAAGTGAGCTCACTGCATGCGTGTATAAGGGAGGGGGAATAGTGCTTACGGGAATTGAACCCTACTCATGTGCATGTGAGTATAAAAGAGACACCAACTGCACTTCACTCCACTTGAAAACTTGTATTTTCCTTTATTAATGAAGTTTTCGCTCTTCCACACACAAAAAAGGATCTTAAGAAGACACTTTAAAATTTATTATTGAAATTGTGCTATATTTCCAGTGTGATTGTTAGAGGTGTAATTAAATGATAAAGCCAAAATGATGGTAATGAAATAATACAATATAGTAGTATTTGGTTCTTGAATTATGTTATTGGTACTTCAAAATACAAAATTATTACGTCGTCTTGAGGTACCGCCATGTGGTGCCCCTCACACTCTTCTCAACCAACCGTACATCGAATTTTAGTTAACACCACTCCGTCGCTTTCGTATTACTATGTGGTTAATTTTCTTATACGCTAGCTCGATGAGAAAAAGAAAAGAAAAGAAAAGATTTTTGGTTGTCTCCAACCCCTTTAAGAACTGGGTTTTTTGGGGCCCATCTCACTAACGAAGACGGTGATTCAAACCGATATTAATATGTAGTACAATCTCCTGAACAAATCATGGTCTCTAAAAGGTCTCTTTTGTTTTGTTGAAACAAGTAGATGTTCGATTATCGATTTGTAACATAATTTCTTTATAACTTAGGTGTCCGTGTCGATTTGCTTCATTTACAATACGATGCTTATTAACCACTTTTTGCAATAGTACCGATTTAATCAATAATACTCTGTAACGCCCACTTCGCGCAACAGAGTGCAGTGCGTTCATATTAACGGTCTATTTCAGCAATTAATAGTTCGGACACGTTTGTTAAACTCTTATTGGTAAGAGTGCTGCGAATTTGAACCATTAATTGCGGAGATTGATCGTTGAGGTGAACAGCTGAGATAGACGCGGTGCACGGTGTAACGCGTACGTAGGGGGCGCTAAAAAGGGCCCCGGTTTGGTTTGGCAAAGTGCAATTTATGGCAATTTATGGCTCTGGCAAATTCTGGTGGTGACATGAGCCTTCTTTTTGGGTCTTCCAAACCGCGGGAACCTTTTTCATTTGATGGACCGAATGTGTAGGTCACCGACCTTCCCAAAACGGGGGCCCCATTATTCATCACCATATAATCTGGTGCAATTTTTTTGGGGAAATATGTACGCATGTACTGTATTTTTTAATCCGAAAAATACAGGTACGTCTTCTCATATGGGACACTTCAAAAAGAGACGGATGGAGTAACTATATTAGCCATTATATTTGGACCATTTATATATTCAAAATTTTTATTCAATGTCGTCATTATAATGATTATAGAGGGTGCATATGATTATATTGTTTTACGCATATCTTCTATATTAGTTTAGGGTGATTCTATTTGCAACCCTTTTTTTTTCCCTCCATACAACCCAGGAAAATGTCTTCAATTTTCATTGTTGGCTAAAGACCTAAATGCCCCTACAAATCTAAAAACTGCGGGTTTTTTTCGACATTCATACCCCGAAATATATAAACTTTTTCAACATTTCGATGTTGATACTTTTTACTTAACCGAAATTATGCAAGACAAAGTCCAGAACGATTGATTTACAGAAGGATGTAAACTCTAGATGAGAATTTAATGGCTACGAGCATTAGGTTTGGTCTCGAAATCATTAGTGCCCGGTAAAACCTTCACGTGGAGAGGCAATAATGACCTTCTGATAGTAACAGTACACTTCACATGGTTAGCAAAAAATAAAATAAAATAAAATGCCTTACAATCTCGCAAGCCAGCTTTCTTGCTTCCTCTAATTCGATATTTACACTATTCTATAATAGACCAAATTTCTAACAATTTTTGCTTACACCTCTTACATTTAGACCATTTTTAACATAAACACCATCTACTTTATTATTGGATTACATAAAATCCCTGAACTTTCGACTTAAGTGTACAAGCTAATTTTTCCTCAAAGAATAAAGTTTGAAATATACAATGTAAATTATCATTTTCAGACTTTAGAAAAGTAGATTTTTTTATACTTTCTGTGTGTGAGCCTACACTTGTAAAATTACCATTAGAGGGATTGAATCACACTACATATAAACCCACTTCGTGAGAGAGGGAACCCAATCCACTATGTTGTCAGTTAGGATTTTGTTCCTCTGTTTGCTAGGTAGAGTTCGACTAGTTTGTAAACTGGTCTGCGTATACAGAGTTTGTGAACTGGTCTGCGTGTACCAGATTGAGGAGTTTGTGATCTGATCTGCGTGTACCAGAGGAGTTGTTGTAAATGAGTGTTGGCTCTTGTGAAATCCTACCCTGTTGTAAGTATTGAGAACATAGTGGATACCGGTGTGTGTTTGGGTGAACATCATTCAAGAGTGGACTAAGCAATTAGTTGAACCAATATAAAAATTCTCTGTCTCATTTCTTTTTTGCTTTTAGTATTTTATTATTTTAATTATCTGTTTGATTTTCTAATTCATCTGCTTGCAAAAGAAAAATTGTGCATTTTAGGATTCAAACTTATTCACCCCATCTAGGTTTGAATATTGGATAGAATTTTTGAATATGCATCCAAAGTAAAGATAATATATGGGTTTAACGGCAAAACCAGGGATCTGATTTGTTTGGTTGATAGTTTTGAGATAAAGTTATATAGGGTTAGGTAATTTTTTGATTTTAATATTTTAAACATTTTTTTTTACATTTTGAATAGACGTACGCAATATAAGTTTTTTTTTTTTTTTTTGATAATCGCAATATAAGTCCAAAAAGTAAAAAATAAATCAAAATTTGATAAAAAAATTAAAAGACCAAAAAAAAAAAAAAAAAAACATATGCCGATAAAGAGAACTTTTGGAGATAAATTTCATTAGACGGGAACCAAACAAAGCAGCTCTACGAAGATTCTCAATTTAATGGAGTAGATGAGATCCAAGATTAATTGTGTGGAACATGAGAGCTTATAGTAGTCGAAGAGGTATAATTTAGTTTTTCACAGATATACTTTTCTTGTTTTCATCGTGCATTGTAAGGTGTTTTATTTGGTGGAGCTTTGTGATACGTCACTTACTCCAGATGTCCAGGTGGTGATACGTCACTTACTCCAGATGTCCAGGTGGCATAAGCTCATTTTTTTTTTTGTCAAAAGTTGAGAGATAGGCATAAGCTCATTGGTGAATTGGTTGCTGGCGCGTAGGGCTCAAGCTTAGGTGCTATCAGTTGGTTATAACTTGTAACTAACTTGGCGCCTCTTGGGGTTAGTTACAGGGGAGCGTGTAGTTAGTTACAGTTCTTCTTGATATTCTTTCTTCTTGTTTAGTATAGATGTAACAAGTAGTTTGTAAAGACATTGAATATTTTCCTTGTAAAAGTCATAACCCTGGACGAGAGCTCCTGTGGCATTTCCTGGATGAGAGATCTAGTTCTATCAATAAACACCATTCTTTTTCTCTTCCATTTCCTGAATTCATTCCAATCTTGTTTGCATTTACATTTCCTGCAAGGAATCTTACCAAGTGGTATCAGAGCTTTGTGCTTCCTTGGACACAATTCGCCATGGACACGAGGTCGCAAGAACAGAGACGCAACAATGAAGCCCTAAAATAGTGGAGGGAGGATACTGATTCTACTCTCAAAGAACTCAAGGAGATGCTTGTAGCGATGAACATGAAATACGATCAGATGTCCACCAAGGTTAATCACCATGATCGTGAAGAGGGATCGCAAACCCACCACGATAGTCATCCCTCTGGTTCTACTACGGTTCACACACGCTATGCCAAGATCGATTTCCCTCGTTTCCAGGGAGAAGATCCATCTAGTTGGCTCTACAAATGTGAGCGTTTCTTTGAGTACAATTCAATTGAAGAAAACTAGAAGGTTAAGTTGGCCGTAATGCATCTAGACGATAAGGGGGTCCAGTGGTTTCAGTGGCTCGAAAAAACCCAAAACCCTATTAACTGGAAGGAATTTGAGTATGGGTTAAGGGTACGTTTTAGCCCAAATGTCTACGAAGACGCCATTGGAGAACTCACCAAACTGTGTCAGATTTCTACCGTAAAAAGCTATCAGGAGAGGTTTGAAGAATTGGCCAACAGAACCCAAGGATTAACCCAAGAGTTCTTTGTCAGTTGTTTCTTGAGTGGTCTCAAAGAGGAAATTAGGGCTGCAGTACAAATGTTCCACCCAACCACCATTTCACAAGCAATTGGGTTGGCTAGGTTGCAAGAAGAGACTTTTGAAGCCATTGCAAGGAAATCAAGAATGCCCTCCAAACCAAATGGTAATTGGAACCCAGTGCCTTCATTACCCCCTTCCAAAATTTCTAATTCTGTTGGGGTGCGAGCAGATGTTAGACCTAATACGGGAACCACTACCAGACCAGTTCCTAGTCAGACAAATCTTGCTCCTGTTCTTAACCCTCAATTTCCAATCAAGAAGTTAACCCAGATGGAGATGGATTCAAGAAGGGAGAAAGGCCTTTGTTTCAACTGTGATGAACGATATGTGAGGGGCCATAGATGCTTGAAAAGACAGCTGTACCTTCTCATTGGAGATGATGAAGAGGGTGAGGAAATTCTAGAAGCCCCTCCTGATGACGAAAATGGAGAAATGGATGTTCTCATTTCTATGCATGCCTTGGCTGGCAGCAGTTCGTTCAAAACTATGAGGATACAGGGGAAGCTCCGAGGCAGATCCATTACTATCTTGATAGACTCAGGGAGTACTCACAATTTCATTGAGCCTAGCATGGCCAGGAGTTGTGGGTGCCTGATTGAATCCACACCAGATTTAGCAGTGGCAGTGGCAGATAGCAGTAAGCTTTGTAGTCAAGCCATTTGTAAAAATCTGATTTGGGAGATGCAAGGAGAGAAATACACGGCTGAGGTCAGGTTGCTTCCCTTAGGTGGTTGTGATATGGTACTTGGAATTCAATGGCTCAGTACATTGGGTCCTGTAACTTGGGATTTTAAAAACTTGATCATGCAATTCACTTATAAGGGCAGACTTTTGGAGTTGAAGGGCAACAACCAGTGGAAGATTGAGCAGGTGACAGCTAAACAGATGGGAAAAACATTGCAGCAGATGCCACAAGGATTCATTGCTCAAATCAGTAGTTTATCAGTTGTGGAGGAGAAACCACAGGTACATCCTAAGATCCTTTCTTTACTACAAGAATTCACAGATATATTTGTTGAACCCACTTCTCTTCCACCCTTTAGATCTTTTGACCACAAAATCCCATTGCAACCAAACAGTACCCCTGTGCATGTTAAACCTTATAGACACTCCTACATACAGAAGAATGAAATTGAAAAAATTGTTCAGGAGATGCTGAATTCTGGGGTTATTAGGCCAAGTGTAAGTCCTTTCTCTTCGCCAGTTTTGTTAGTCAAGAAGAAAGACAATACATGGCGTATGTGTGTGGATTATAGGGAATTGAACAAACTAACAATCAAAGATAAGTTTCCAATCCCTATCATAGATGAGCTTTTGGACGAATTGCATGGTGCTAAGGTGTTTTCAAAGCTGGATTTAAGGGCTGGATATCATCAGATTAGGGTATGCCCAACTGATGTGGAAAAAACAGCCTTCAAAACTCATGAAGGTCACTATGAATTTATGGTTATGCCTTTTGGGTTGACTAATGCCCCTTCAACTTTTCAAAGTTTAATGAACCATGTTTTCAGACCCCATTTGAGGAGGTTTATTCTAGTTTTCTTTGATGAGATCCTGATTTATAGCCAAACCATGGGTGAGCACTTGAAACACTTGTCTATCACATTTGAATTACTTAGATTTAATGAGCTGTTTGTCAAGCTTTCCAAGTGTGCCTTTGGACAAACCAGTCTAGAATACTTGGGACATATAATTTCTGACCAAGGAGTGGCAGCTGATCCTGTCAAGCTCAAGGGAATGCAAGTATGGCCCAGGCCCACCTCTGTCAAATCTCTAAGAGGGTTCTTGGGATTAACTGGGTATTACAGGAGGTTCATCAAAGGGTATGGCAGTATTAGCCAACCCCTTACTAATCTGCTTAAGAAGGAGGCCTTTTGTTTGTCCAAGGAAGCTGAAGAGGCTTTCCAAACCTTGAAGGCAGCCATGGTTACCCCACCAGTATTAGCCATGCCTGATTATGAAAAGGTTTTTGTGATTGAATGTGATGCCTCAGGTTATGGCATAGGAGCTGTATTGATGCAGGAAGGCCACCCTATAGCTTTCTTAAGTAAAGCTTTGGCCCCAAAGCACTTGGGCCTCTCCACCTATGAAAATGAGATGCTATCTGTGGTATATGCTGTTCAGAAATGGGGACATTATCTGGTTGGGAGGCATTTCCTGATCCGGATTGACCACCTCAGCTTGAAGTATTTGTTGGGCCAACGAATTTCTACACCCATGTAGCAAAAGTGGATGACTAAACTCCTTGGATTTGATTATGAAATTGTGTTCAAAACAGGAAGGGAAAATGTAGCTGCAGATGCCTTGTCAAGGCATGGTAATGAAATGGTTGCTACCAACCTTGCCCTAACTACAGTCCAACCTTCATGGTTACAAGTTCTGAAACATTCAGTAGAGGTGGATGAAGACCTGCAGAAAATAATCTCACAGCTGATGGAAAACCCACAGTCCCATGTAGGCTATACATGGCACAATGGTGTACTAACCTACAAAGGCAGATTGGTTGTGGGAAAAGGGGTAACCATTATGCACCTGCTCATGACTGAGGTGCATGCTAGTCCAGTTGGGGGACATTCTGGGGCTGACAAAACATACAGAAGGCTTAAGAGATCTTTCCATTGGGCATGAATGAAAAAAGATTTAAAGAAATTCATAGCGGAATGTGATGTATGTCAGAGGCACAAAACAGAAACAGTGGCCAGTCCTGGGCTCTTGCAGCCTTTACCCATTCCTGAAAGAGCTTGGTCTGACTTATCCATGGACTTCATTGAAGGGCTGCCAGTTTCTGGAGGAAAATCTGTAATCTTTGTGGTGGTGGATAGATTGACCAAATATGTACACTTTATGGCATTGGCTCATCCCTTTTCTGCATTGGATGTAGCACAGGTCTTCATGGACAATGTCTTTAAACTTCATGGCATGCCCAGTTCCATAGTCAGTGATAGAGACAAGGTATTCATCAGTCAATTTTGGCAATCCTTGTTCACACTCCAGGGTACACAGCTTTGTTTGAGTACTGCTTACCATCCTCAATCTGATGGGCAGACTGAAGTGGTAAACATATGTTTAGAAGTATACCTTAGATGCATGACTAGTGATAAGCCTAAAGCTTGGTTCCAATGGCTACCTCGGGCAGAGTGGTGGTTTAACACCTCTTACCACTCTTCCACTCATTGTACCCCCTATGAGGCCCTTTATGGCCAAGCTCCTCCTACCTACATTCATTATGTTCCTGACATGTCTCAAGTAGCTACAGTAGAACAATGGGGACAGAACAGAGAAACTACTCTCAAGTTGTTGAAAGAACATTTGACTATGGCTCAGAACCGGATGAAGCAGCTAGCAGATAAACATAGAACTGAGAGGGAGTTTCAGGTGGGAGACTGGGTGTTCCTAAGGCTACAACCCTACAAGCAATCTACAGTCAATTCAGATCAAATATGAAGATTTCTCCCAGGTTTTTTGGCCCTTATCAGGTGTTGCAACGTGTGGGAAAAGTGGCCTACAAATTAGCCCTTCCACCTTCTTCCAAAATCCACCATGTATTCCATGTCTCCCTCCTTAAGAAAAAGATGAGACAATAGGAGGTGCCACAGTCCGTTTTGCCAGCAGTTTCTGACAGTGGAACATTGGAGCCAGTGCCCATTGCCATCCTTGATAGACGCTTGGTCAAGTGGAAGGGCAAGCCGACCACTCAATTACTGGTTCAATGGTCAAATGCCTTTGCTGAAGATGCTACATGGGAATTTTATCAGTCCTTACAGTCCAGGTTTCCAGCATTTCTGCCTTGTGGTCAAGGCTTTTCCCAAGGAGGAGGGAATGATACGTCACTTACTCCAGATGTCCAGGTGGCATAAGCTCATTGGTGAATTGGTTGCTGGCGCGTAGGGCTCAAGCTTAGGTGCTATCAGTTGGTTATAACTTGTAACTAACTTGGCGCCTCTTGGGGTTAGTTACAGGGGAGCGTGTAGTTAGTTACAGTTCTTCTTGTTTAGTATAAAAGATGTAACAGGTAGTTTGTAAAGGCATTGAATATTTTCCTTGTAAAAGTCATAACCTTGGACGAGAGCTCCTGTGGCATTTCCTGGACGAGAGATCCAGTTCTATCAATAAACACCATTCTTTTTCTCTTCCATTTCCTGAATTCATTCCAATCTTGTTTGCATTTACATTTCCTGCAAGGAATCTTACCACTTTGGACTCACACACTAATGCAGAGTGCCTAGAATCACACCACGCGAGCTGGGCTGTTGTATCCTGGGGAAGATAATCGTGACATGCAGTGGCGGACGCAGCATCTCCATTTTTGCCTAATTTGCGGAGGCCACTCTTCAGTAATTTTACAAAAAAATCTAAAAGTGTACTAAAAATATGTCAAAAATTGGAGGGAGTGCAGGGGCCGAACATCCCCCTAGCACCCCCCCGTCCGCCCCTGGTGACATGGTGCATCTGATGTGATGCAGTAGCCAAGGAGGAAGAATATTTTCGGCATTATAAGCCTCGGGTGGCAAAATCATAATTATGCTGCTGTGGAATTTCGGACCCGAAACGGCCCAACGGTCAAGACCCATCGCTTACTGATCGTGTCGTGCCGAGTCAAAAATATATTTATAATTACTTAGAATTAACTACTACTCAGAAGAATAGTGGCTAAGTCCGAGTGTCGATCCGCGGAGACAAATTGGCTGAGTTGCGTTAATTCCAATGAATTTCCAATTTAATTCAGTAAAAAGTGGTTTGATTGTTTGTGAAATAATTGAACCAAAGAGCGCAATAATTAAAGATGTGAAACTATTTGGGAAGAAGATCTAGGGTTTAGAATCCACTGATACCGCATAACCAAGCATCGCATAGATATGATTAATATTCGAATCGCAAAGGATTATCGCTAGGGCTTGCAAACCCTAACGATAATCGTCAAGAGAATATAGAGATTGTTAAAAGGCATGGACTATCCCATAGCACGGACCGTCTCACTATCGCGGCACGGTCCGTCTTACGAGCATAATCCATCTCAGAACTTCAATCACACCAGTGAAAATAATTATATGTTTATGGTATTTGAATACATGAATACAAATACGCAACAGATTGGAAGAAGCAAACCATGATTCCATTGATCACATGAAATCGAGTTCATAACATATAATCCGATTCAAGTATTAACCACAATCTATGCAGAAAAACAAGGTTACTTGGTGTAGAGCTTCATCCTCCCCCTAGAAAAGGGGTTTAGCCGGACATGGTGATGATCGACGAGCTTTGATTCGAAGAACGCATGAAGAACGTGAAGAACAATGAGTTTTTCTCTCCAAGTAGCCTCTCTCAATAGTTGGGGCACCCTAAAACAATGTTAGGTTATCCTATTTATACCTAGGGCCCTCAAAATTACACAAAAACCAGTAAAAACACTAATTCCCGTCGCCATGGTCCGGACGGGAATACCATGGTCCGGACTACCGAGTCAGTTTGCTCACTGATGCTTCCTAGAGTCTCTGGTCCGGACGGGGATTCTATGGTCCGGACCACCAAGTCAGAAAGTGGACTTTTGGTCATCTTTTGCTCCTCTCCGCATCCTTGACGCTTCTAACCACTCCAAAGCATGTTTTCCAAGTCTTCGAGCACTCGGAGCCTGTAACACCGTTAACCAACAAACGTTAATCAAATAACAACCTAATTTGCTTAACAAAGTACGAGTTAACGAGGTTCAACGGGTGCTTTTCGGCACCTATCACTTACGCCATGGCGTACGTCGTTTTTCGGGCTTTCGTCACTGTTTAGGGCTCCGAATGTCCAAATTTGCCGTTTAAGGAAAGATTTGACTTGCCAATTACTAGGGCAAGGAAAATCCGAATTAAGTTGCTCTTTTGGGAAACATTCTAGAATTTTATCTAGTTTTTTATTTTGCTATTATTTTCGAATTTTCCATTTTTGGTAATTTTGCGTTTTTTTATTGATTTGGCTTCCTTTTCGGAGCAAATCAATTAGGGTTTCCGGTTTCCTATATAATCAGTTGTAAGCCTTAAGGGCTAGACAGTTTTTGAGTATTATTGAATGATAAAAGAGTCTAGAGAGCGATTTTCTCTAAACTTTCTTGTTTGTGTTCGATTGTTGCACGTCTTTTCTGTAGTTCATAAGGCGCCCTGCATCATGATGTTTGGGGCTTTCCACCCGCATAGGGTATATCTCGTTAAAGAAAACGAGATACTTCTCATGTCTCAATTCTTCTGGTGTTGTGCTTGTCTTCTTTAAACTATATATATATATATATACAGAACATATCCTGTGAGGGCTCCCTCACAAAAAAAGTGCGGGAAAACAGTTGTGAACTGTCACGCCCTCAAATTTAATAATCCAAATGTAAATAAAATCCACGTGGAACAAGTCAAAGTCTCACAATTTCCCTTTAATTAGTCAAGTCAACAAGATACAACCTCACCATTTCGAACAAGCAAGTTCTATCCACTAGCGACCATAACCCGAATGCATAAGTACAAGGTTTCAAAGTTATTACATTGCCAAATAGTCAAAAAGATAAACTATAGAAGTTACAACACCATCTTTCCAAAAATATAATACAAAGATGGAAAAATAACTTCATGCATGTTCAAACTCCATGTAAGTGTCACTCGACAAACATCCGACTTCATGCTCCATGCCGTGTGTGCCAAAATTAATAGGTTGAGCTCACTAGCCCGATGGGGAAAACTATTCTACCAACGCTAGGTGTATAAACATGATACATGCATAATGAATGAGTATGAAGATGGATACAACCAAGTCTGAGGTTAAGATTAACGAAAGGCTATAGTTCAACCACGAAGTAACCAAAGTGTGTCCAAGTGTCCAAAATGTGTTTAAGTATCCCAAATGTGTTTAAGTATCCCACCAAAACCCAAGTAGTTACCAAAATCCACATTTTCATATATCGATAGCCAATTTTCACAAATACGCCAAATTAATCCAAATTCATCATAACCGACATTTCATAAGAAAACATTCATATATTTCTATAGGGAAATATCCCTCTGCCGGATTTCATGAGCTCCGTGCACCCCTGCGCTGGATTCGTGGGCTCATGCACCTCTGCCGGATTTCGTGGGCTCCGTGCACCCTGCCCGGATTTCATGGGCTCCGTGCACCATACCACTCTGGGTAATAATAATAACAATATTGTATACCAACTTTATCACAACGTGACTCACTTTAGCTTAAAGCATATCCACTCATCAACTATACACTCATCCTAAGTATGTAACGTCCCACCTATTCTCGACCATTCCTGATTCTCTCATTTTCACAAGCCATAGTGTCATCCTTCACTTTCTCCTACAAGGATCCATATTTCCAAGGGAATACCGGCATATTCGAAAGTAGTCTAAGTGTCCATTGTTTTATTCCTAACCGTTACAATTTGTGTTGTGTGTTCAATGTCACCAAAACACCACATTTTTCATAAAACATCTCATTCTCAAGTATTTCGTGAATTAACCAATTGTTTTAATAGGAATTAGATCCCTCCGCCGGATTTCGTGGGCTCCGAACACCCATGGCTAGGAACGCACCAAAATGTGGCCCTAGAATAAGCAAATTATCCTTTTCAAAGTTTATCAAACAATCAGGTGTCCAAAAATCTCCATGTAAATCATTTAGTTCGAAAGCTCGTAGTGTGTCGGTTGTGACAAAATTAATATGTGTCCAAGAACGTGAGAGATCATGACAAAACATCATTCATACCACGATAGGCTACCAAAGCTTAGAAGTCGATTTGTGAAGCTTAGGAAAGACCAATTAAGGCCCGGCGCAAAGAAACATGAAAATGGAGTTATGAACCTCGAGAAAAAAACCCGACACCTTGATAGGAAAAAGTACATTTCTTTCAAAATACAAAGGCTATGAATATGAGACCAATTGGGTTTGAAAGTAGACTCATAGAGCTTTCTAACAGTTCAAGAATCGCCTCAATCGGAGTTCGGATGAAGCCGGGGCGTGCCCGCGAAGTTGGGTAAAAATCTGCCGCAGTGGGTATCGATACTAAGGAAAGGCTGTATCGATACCGGGTAACTAAAATCTAGACAGAAACGCTGGGTATCGATACCGATGAAAGGGGTATCGATACAAAGGCCATCTCGAGCAAAATTTTCAGATTTCCAGATTTTTCCAAAATGGAGGGGGTTTCAACCCAAGCCAAAAATTTGAGGTTCTAGGCCAAAAATTGGAAATGTAGAGCAACTAACGGACATCAAAGGAGTGCAAATCAATCATCAAGTGCATCAAACAAGTACGCAAATCATAGATCACAAAATTGAGCTCAAACAAACCCATTTATGGAGAAACTCATGATTTTGATGGAATTGAACAACAAGAGCAAGAGATATGCTATACATCACATAGATACAACTAGAGAGAGTAGAATTTGTCTTCCTACCTCAAAGATTGAGCTTGAAATGGGTAGGAAAATGCAAAACCTTAGCCTTTGAGACACTCCAACCGAAATAGCCTTGCTCCAAGCAAAACCACGGAGACCCAAGCTCCAAATCACGCGTAGAAGACGATTTTGAGGTTGAATCTTGAGTTTGGGGATTGAGAGGGGTGTATTTTGGTGGGGTTTTGTGGAGAACTTGAGAGGAGAAGAAGAGAGAGGAAGGGGGCTGATTTTTTAGAGAGGAAGAGAAGAGTGATTTTTGCTCCAAAATCAGCCACACACACACAAACTTATACACACACCCCTTTGCACTTTCACCCCTTTAGTTTCTAATGTATTACAAAGACACCCAAGTGCATATACTAACTACACATTGAACCCGTAGCATTTTAAAACATTTCCCACATTTCCCCAATATTATTTCCGAAAAGAATTATATAAAAACACGGGTCCTCACATGAACCGTTGGATCCTATGCCCTTCCCGCGATCCAACGGCTAACAACTGTTTTCCCGCACTTTTTTTTGTGAGGGAGCCCTCATAGGAAACTTCTTGTATATATATATATATATATGAGGAACTCTCTAGTCCGGGACCCTTGGGTCCGGAACTCATAGTTCCGGATCAAATTTTCATGATCCGAACCGTCCAATGTGTTCAAAAGGTGTTTTCCACGGTCCACGCGGGAAATCTTCAAAAAAAAATACCGGGAAGGGCTTGATCCACGCAATTTTGTAAATATGCAGTTTTTGCGAAGAATTGCGTGGATCAAGCCCTTCCCGGTATTTTTTTGAAGATTTCTCGCTTGGACCTTGGAAAACACCTTTTGAACACATTGGACGGCTCGGATCATGCAAAAACATCTTTTAAAGGCTTCAAAACGCTTCAATCCGGGATTTCCGGGATCGTTGACAGGATCCTCCCCGTATATTTATATACGACATCTTTCCAATCGGTATACCTGGCGATGGGCTTCCCATCAGTACTCCTATTTCCCGATCAATTTTTCACCATCCGAACCGTCCAATGTGTTTAAAAGGTGTTTTTAAGGGTCCCCATGAAAAATCGGTGAAAAAAATACGGGAAGGGCTTGATCCGATCATTTTTCGATAAAACCGTATATATGCGTTTTTATCGAAAAATGATCGGATCAAGCCCTTCCCGTATTTTTTTCACTGATTTTTCACGGGGACCCTTAAAAACACCTTTTAAACACATTGGACGGTTCGGATCGTGAAAATTTGATCGGGAAATAGGAGAATTGGGGGTCTCCCTGATGGGAAGCTCACTGTATATATATATATATATATATATATATATATATATATATATCCACTTCTAGTCCGGGATCCGGACCTTCGGACCTCATTGATCCGAGCTTTTTTTTGACGATCCGAGCCGTCCAATGTGTTCAGAAGGTGTTTTCAAGGGTCCACGCTGAAAATCTTCAAAAAAAAATACCGGGAAGTGCTTGATCCAAGCATCGGATTTTCAAAAAAAAATTTGCAACACAAAAAAAATCAATTTTTTCTTAAATCCGGGAGGAGTGGATAAGAAGCTCACATTATATATATATATATATAGAGGCCCGATCAAGTCCGGGACTCTACCATCCGGGACTCCACCTTCCCGATATTTTTTTGACGATCCGAGCCGTCCAATGTGTTCAAAAGGTGTTTTCCAAGGCCCACGCGGGAAATCTTCAAAAAAAAAATACCGGGAAGGGCTTGATCCAATCGTTTTTCGCAAAACTGTAAATATGCATTTTTTTGCGAAAAACCGCTTGATCAAGCCCTTCCCGTTTTTTTTTGAAGATTTTCCGCGTGGGCCTTGGAAAACACCTTTTGAACACATTGACGGCTCTGATCGTCAAAAATATCGGGAAAAAGCATCAAAATGCTTCAATCCGGGATTTCCGGGATCCCGGATTGGATAGTAGCCGATATATATATATATATTCACATCCAAACCCCTTTTTACGGACCTAACGTCCGGACCTCCACCTTCCCAATATTTTTTTGAAAATCGAACCGTTAGATGTGTTTAAAACGTGTTTTTAAGGTCCAACGCGAAGATTTGGCAAAAACAAATACCCTAAGGGCTTGATCGGGCCAGTTTTCACAAAACGCTATAAAAACATTTTATGAAAAACTGCCCCGATCAAGCCCTTCCGGGTATTTTTTTTTGCCAAATCTTCGTGTTGGACCTTAAAATCACGTTTTAAACACATCTAACGGTTCGGATTTTCAAAAAAATATTGGGAAGGTGGAGGTCCGAACGTTATAAAATCCGGGAGTTTGGATTGGAAGTTTTTTGTATATATATATATATATATATATATATACGACATCTTTCCAATAAGGTATACCTGATGGGCTTCCCATCAGGTACTCCTATTTCCCGATCAATTTTTCACGATCCGAACCGTCCAATGTGTTTAAAAGGTGTTTTTAAGGGTCCCCGTGAAAAATCAGTAAAAAAAAATATCGGGAAGGGCTTGATCCGATCATTTTTCGATAAAAACTGTATATATGCGTTTTTATCGAAAAATGATCGGATCAAGCCCTTCCCGGTATTTTTTTTCACTGATTTTTCACGGGGACCCTTAAAAACACCTTTTAAACACATTGGACGGTTCGGATCGTGAAAATTTGATCAGGAAATAGGAGAATTGGGGGTCTTCCCCATCAGGGAGTCCTGATGGGAAGCTCACTGTATATATATATACAGTCCACTTCCAGTCAGGGAGCCCAGATTTTAAAAAAATCCGGACCTCCACTTTCCCGATCGAATTTCGACGATCCGAACCATCCAATGTGTTTAAAAGTTGTTTTCAAGGCTCTCCGTGAGAAATCATCAAAAAAAAAATACCGGGAAGGGCTTGATCCGAGCCGTTTTTCACAAAAACTGTACATATACAAAAACTAAGATGTAGGGGTGGTGAAAAACATTGTGTAGAGTCATGCTGTTAAGAGCTCGAGGGTGGTTTTTTCATCTGACATTGTAAGCTCTTATTTATGAGATAGTGGATCAATCTTTCTCTATCTCCTTTGGAGTAGATACTGAGACCGAGCCACGTAAATATAGTGTGTTACTTGTGCTTGTTCTTGTTTACTTTTATTACACTTCCGTTACAGGTGGGATTGGGTCTATTACCAAAATTCTACAAACTCCGCACTAGTGCGTGAGCCCAAAGCTCCACCAAATACAAATACCTTAAAATGCCTGATGAAAATAAGAAGAGTATATACATGAAAAAGTAAACTCAAACCATTAACTTTTGTTTATGTCAAACGGTAGGAGAATACAAGTGTGAATTACATCAAGCTCGAAACAATTAGTCCACAATTACTATAAGTGCAACCCAACTAATAGCCCCATTAAGGAGAGAAATAATCCAACAAATTGAAAACAAAATCTACCATCACTATAAGCTCAACCTAATTCCATATATTTAAGGGAAAAATAATGCAGCAAATACAAAAAAATGTCACTGACACACAAGGTGAGTAAATTCGAATTCCTGATGTCCTAGTGAGATACATGAGTCCATTGCCCAGTTGTTTCTCGAACCATTAACTCAGTCATTTGCAAAGCAGGTTAATTCTATAATCTATATACGCTAGCTTCTGCCCCGGCTTTGGTTTTGATTTTCTTTATCAGTTTAATTTCCTCTTTTCTTTATCAGTTTAATTTTTACGTTCTCATCAACTAGAATTTACTCTTTGTTTTTTTAAATTTTGTTTTTTGTTTTTGTCGATAAACTTCAAAACCAAAAGTGAGTACCATAAAAAATTGACCCAAAAGAGGGGTATGAATACTTGCTTTCATTCTCTTCATTTTAATTTTATAAAAAAGAAAAAATAAATAAATTTTCACTTGCCTATGTGCCTCTGCAACGGCTCCGGGAAGTTGTTACCGTTTGACACACAGAAAACAACAGTGGAATAGCCCAAAAGACACGTTGTGCGAAGGGGTATAGTAAAAAAACTTAAAACATTGGGAATTTGGGAGGATTTAAAAAAATAAAAATCCTTGAATTTTTATCGCAAACATCCCATATATACCCAAACTTCAATAAAAGTTATAGTGATCACTATACTTTATATAGATTTATTAACCAGCCCCCTACCGTCTGATTCCGTTGTCACGTTTCTGGTGATCAGGGCTAGGAAAAATTATATTTGAGCCCCCTTATTTTGAGAAAATTCAATTTACACCCTTTCTTTCTCTTTGTTTTCTTGTAATTCCTTTTCTTTTCTCAATAACCAAATTTAAAACGTTAATTAAGTAACTTTATCCATTAATTACTTGATAGATACCGACACCACCATCTTCTTCCTAACTTTCGCAACCCCTCAAAATAGAATCATTAGAGAGAAATCCAAATCCATATAAAAAATCAGCAATGCAAAATTAACACACCTACTGTGAATCAAACCACCAAAGTTCATACAATCCCAATACCAAAACAATAATTTCACTTGGAAACCCTCCCTCTCTCTCTGTACTTGTGTAAATATAGATCCGTGTGTTTGTGAGGCCGGATCCAGAGATACAAATTTTGGTACAAAAATAATCAGAGCCGTTCAATTTTTTTAAAACATGTTTCTAAGGGTTTCCGTAAAAACTCTAACTCATTCAAATATCGGTAACGACTCGATTCATTCAGTTTTAAATTTTGATCAACTAGAATTCAGTTCTTGGTTTTTAAAATTTTGTTTTCTATTGATGAACTTCAAAACCAAAAGTGAGTACCATAGAAAATTGACAAAAAAAAAAAAAGGGGTATTAAGCATACATAGCTATTATTTGCTTTCATTCTCTTCACTTTAATTTTACAGAAATGGAAAAATAAAAATTCATTTTTACTTGCTCATAAATTTACATGCACGAGTCACACTACCACGAGTAATTATTCAATAGTCTAGGAGCACGGCAAGGTGGTGTTCCGGATTATTGCAGTACCGATATATTTATGTGGAGCCGATACACTTGGTCATGAACCCACGAGAATGTGTAGTGTTTGAATGTTCCAGAGTACCACGTGGCTGTGCTCTGGGAGCACGATTAGACACAGATGACTCCGCAGGCAAAACAGCTTCCCCCAATGAGTTGACAAACATACATTTTATCAATTTATTGTAACTATTTAATTAGCTTCTTTCCTTCACCAAGTGTTAAACTTATTGGAGTTAGGCTGTCTAAGCCTTGCGAGGAGGATTGGAAGACCCTTTTCAGGCTTAGGCAAGGGATCGACAATGATCTTTTCGTCAGGAATCTTCTTCTTCCACTTGAACCTCTTTACCAAATGGTGCATGAACACGAGTATTTCCAATCGGGCGTATTCTTTTCCAGGGCACATCCTGGGTCCTCCGCCAAAGGGCACAAATGTGTATGGAGCCGGTCCAGAACCTTCAAATCTCGATGGATCGAATTTCAGTGGCTCCGGAAAGAATTCAGGATTCCTATGCGTTGAATGTGTACTCCAATATATCTGAATATCAACATAGGAACAAAGAAACCGGGGAAAAAATGAAACTATCCTTTTCATGGCGAAGAAGAAAATTTGTCGGCAATAGTCCAAATATGCTTACATAGTGAAGTGGTCGCTGAAAGATTTAACTACTCAGTGCCGATGCAAAATTTCCCTTGGGGAGGGAAAATATCTCATGTGCGCCTTACTTTTCTCAACAACATTTGCGACACAATTTTTTTTTCCGTTGCTAAAAGACACATTTACCGGCACCTACAAGTTTTTCATTGCCAAAAGCTTAAATTCACTGACAAATAATACCCTTGCGTCAACAATCTTATCTCTATTTGTGCATATCTCATCATAAGATGGTGTAATAGTTCCTAGCAAGTGCTCATGGTTTTTTAATGTCATTTTTTTACTTCCTCATTCAACAACTAGCATATATCTACAGGCGGCAAAGTTCTTGATAGACACACAACATTGGATATTTGAGTGTCTATATTCCTCGTTTTTATCACACTTGCATGCATTTAATACTCGTTTTCAGTTCATATCTTGGGCCACCTCAAGTATTGTAGTTGTGCAAATGCAACCACCAGTGTTTGTTAGAATCTAACTGATCGATGTTTTTCCTTTTTTGTAATATATTTTTGCAAAATCATGACTTGTTGGCAATGGTCGCTTAGATGTCACAATCAATTGGGTAGCTTGGTGTGCTCAGTTTCCATTAATCGGATCAGTGAGGAAGCATTGACATTGTATTTCCTATGTTTTAGAAGTGAATGCTTTGTAATTAATGTTGATGTGAGTATATTTTTTTTAAAGGAAAAACACATGAAAGTGAAATATTGCAAGATGTTATTTTTACTCTCTATCTATTAATAGGCCAGTAATATTGGTTTTAATTGGTTTCCATCACGTATGCCTTCCACGTGCTTCTAGCCTTCTCTACTAGTATAATTAAATGGATGTGTTATTTTCTAACAGTCCTTCTATTGTCCGCTCAATGGGCGGACGATAAAAGTGTCCTTTTACCGGTAAAAGAACACTTTTATCGGTAAAAGAGCATACACTTTTACTAGTCAAAAAATACTCTTATCGGTAAAAGGGCACTTTTATCATTCGCCCATTGAACGGATGGTAGAATTTTTCATTTTCTAAATATGTAACTAATTTAATTTGCTTACCTTCCAACCCTTTGGAATTGAGAAACCGTTGTACATGAAATCATTGATGGCTTCTCTGAAAGCACCTTGGACGGGTGGAGCAAGCCTCATCACTTCACATGCCACGTTCCACGAATACTTCATCTTCTGGATATCATCCCAGTTCAACAATTCACCTTCTGCTTTTGATTTCGCAATTTCCATTTGCTCTGTTCACAAAGTAGAAATATGCATATAATAATTTTTTTTTTAGTACTGCAAGGTGTCCCGAGTCAGCTTGCAGGGACCTTAGATATCATACTTAGGAATCCGGGGGTGCCGCGCACCCCTCGGCCGTCCGATTGTATTTTGGACGGGGGATGTGCTTTGATTTTTTACCTGTAAAAATAAATCAAAATTGCCAAACGCATCTGGGCCGTCCAAAACACGATCGGACGGCCAAGGGGTGCACTGCATGGAAAATTTTGAAGTTTGAACATGTGTTGCAACTTGCAACCCTCTTCTCTCACCCCCTTCTCTGTTTTTACCAAAACACTTGAAGATCTTCCCAAATTCACGCCTCTTAATCATTTGATCTCCCATTTTTAACCAAATAGTGCTTTATAATCATTTTTTTTTCATCGTTAAAAACAAGAAATCTATGTGATATAAAAAATTCCTATTCTCAATTTCGTAAAAATACTATTGGAAATTTCAGAAATTTTGGTTCAAATGAAGTTGCGCATTCGGAGGGTCTAAAGAGTGAAGAGACAACCTAAAGGTCCCCCAACGAATCTTGACAAGGCAAAAGTTATTGGCTGGTTAATATTTCCCCCATGATTTAAGGTTTATGGCAAATATTAATTTTGTCGGTTTCAGAATTCAATATATAGCTAGAATGACGTAGATCAGTTTGCCAAGGCAGTTTCCAATGGGGGTTCTGTGGGCCATGATCTAGCCATTTTATGCAGGGAGACAGGCGCTGATGCAACCTGCCACACCTTGGGAGGAGGCGGATCTTTTTCAAGGTCACATGACTCAGTTTGCAATTTCATTTATGTCTTTGATTCCTCAGTAATCTGAAATTTGTGATATTGTATAATGGAATTGTTCTCTGGAATCGCCATTTGTACTATACTTTGTCCCAACAAAGATAACCCATCATGTTATTTTTTCTATTTTCTCAAGCAGAAGAGTGAAAACATAAGTACCGGTAGACAAGCACAAATAAAAAGTGTGAGATCGAATTACCTTTGTAAACTCCTTCGTAAACTTCAGGCAACTCAGCAAGAAACTTAACAATGGAAGCACAAGAGGAGCTAGCAGTGTCATGGCCACCAATCAACAACCCCAAGATTTTATCAGCAATATCGGCTTCATGCATGAACTTTCCATTTTCGTCGCTCGTCAACAGCATGTGTGACAATATATCTTGCGTAGGCGACGCCTTTCCCTCGGCCAAATCCAACTTCCTCTGCATGATAATCGCTATCAATTCCGTCCTGATGAAGTTAGACGCCTTGATCGCCCTGTTAAATGGGGTTCCGGGAAAGTCAATAGGGAACGATATTACTCCTGCGATCAAACAACCGAAAGGGTCTTCGAGCTTGGCCACATGGCTAGGATCTTCCACGCTGACAAACAATCGACAGGCGATCGAGAACGTGTAGTGCTTGGTTAGAGGGAATACCACTACTTGGTCCTTGTTGTCCCAGTATGTGGCAAAGTGTCGCTGAGCGATCCTGTCCATGATTCCTATGTACCTCTGCAACGCTTCCGCCTTGAGGAAGTTGGGGAGCATTTTTCTCAACCGGATGGCCTCTTCTTTCGATGATGTTTGGCCAGAGGACGGAAAGATTTTTTCGACAGTGCCAGGCCACCAGGACTGGACAAGCTTGTTCTCGTTAGAGAACAAGAACTTGTTACCATCTGCCCCACAGAAGACAACGGTGGAATAGCCTAAAAGACTCGTTCTGAAGAAGTACGATGAGTACTTGGCTATGCGATCAAATATGAATTTCTCAGGGTGGCCTTTCCATCCGGTGGAAAGAAACTCGAGGGTTTCGCCAACCATCGGGAATCCAGTCGTACCGGGTGGCAGGGTACCCATAATGGAACCGGATTTTTGCCGGTAGAAAAGGAAATGGAAAGAGAGGGTGACAAAGAGAACAAAGAAGCCTAAGAAAGAAGCATAGAATAGCTCCATGATTTCTCTACTAGCTACTTGTGTTGTGATTGTGTGTGTGTTTCTTTGTTTGGGTTGAGTTGGGTAATGAGAAATATAGGCCCTATTTATTGGCATAATGCAGTTTTCCAATGTCTAAAGTCAAATTGTGCCAAGTTTGAAAATTTGGCATGCAATTAAACTGAAAGGTGGAATATCGGGTGTGATGGTGCCTTTCAGATTTTCCTCTATCCTTTTCCTGTGGTTTTCGGGGCAATATTTCCTTATGGAAAAGGCTACAATACACACCCCTTATTTGGGTGTGTATCATACACACTCCTATAAAAGTTATGATTTTTTTTACAAAAATTACGAGACACACCAAAATATTCCGAATCATAGAAAATGTTACGAATCATATTGCTGAAAAGTTACGAAAAAATAAAAAATATTACGATTGCCGATGAGGTGGCACAATCTGGACCATACAATAAGTGCATATGGTACAAACAAATAAGAGGTGTGTATTATAGCCTTTTCCTTTCCTGGAAAATTCCTCATTCCTTAATTCTTCTGTATAATTGGAACAATAAATAAGGTTTTTAACAGCCAAAAAATTTACATTTAAGGAATAAGGAAGTTTTAACAGCCAAAAAATTTACATTTAAGGAATAACGTGCCACACTAAAAAAATGAAAATGTCATTAACCTCCTTGGATTCCGACACTGCCGTTGTAATCTTTTTGTTGTATTTTATTCTCGATTTGCGTGATTATGCCATCAAGTTGCACCCTTCTAACAAACTAGCAATTCTTTTAGTTATCTCTATAATTATTTATCAGCAGTGCAATCGAATATGAATTTCTCAGGGTTACCGATATGGTAACTAGACGAGCAGCACTGCTACATATTCCGAATGGGCAGCCAGAAATTACCCATAATTTGAATTTTAACGGTCCAAATTTACTTGCCCAGAATGTGGACCGTTGAAGTTCAAATTCTGAACACTTTCTGGCTGCACATTCTGGGTACCTAGACTTTCCGTAACCAGATATTTGCCGGTAGAAAAGGAAATGGAAAGAGAATAAAGAAGCCAAGAGTGAAGCGAAGAATAGCTCCATGATTACTACTTGGTTGTGTTGGATCTGATTGTTGCGTGAGAGTTCTTTGTTTGGGTTGAGTTGAGTAATGAGATAAACAAGCCATACATAAAATCAAACAGCTTAATTCAATGTGGAGAAAAGGACCGCAGGGTTCCAAAAATCAAAATTTCAAACTGGAAATATTTAAAGTCAAAATTGGGATAAGTTGTGGCCAGAGATCCTCTACTGCGGGTTTCCCTTTGATGCAACGCAAGCGTACGGAAGCACAAAATTAGCACGAGTTAAAATCCGTTGATTCGCGCATGAATACCGGGAGATTAAATCTTTCTCTAAACCTGTTGATTCCGAGAATACCCAGGAATAAAGGCATCAAACATTTTGTTGATTCCGCAGAATACCAAAGAATTTGGAAGATAAGAGATACTCTCTCTATGAAACTCAATATCATTCAAATCAACTCTATCTACTTGTTACATTCACCACACAAGTTTAAATAGACAACTTGGAACATCCCTCCAAGTATAGGAAATACAAACTCCAATTTCTAAGACTATAACATTAATGAACTAAAGACTTTGACTACTAAAACCTAGGAAGACTATTCAGAACTTAAAAGACACTTAGGAAATTGAAATGAACTTAAAAGAGACTCTTTGATTGACGAAATGACACTAAAAACAGTATAAATAAATATTTAGACTAAGAATTAACAGACATAAAAGAAGACTCCTCGATTCAACTGTTATTCAACTGTTATCATTATTTGCTCCTGCATCACCCTTTGTGCCGAGGATTTTCGGCTGTTAGATCACTTGAAAATAAAAAAACCAAAAACCAAAAACATACAATCTAATGGCCCAAACTCCCTCGGTACAGAGGCACAGGGAGTTTGGGAACAGGTGATCTTCCACCATAAGTTGTAACGACCGCAATTTCCCCCCTGCATTATTTAATTGAAAATGCTACAATATTCCTGATAGGTGCGCAAATGTGCCAATTTACACTCTCTAACTTATTCTAGTTACGTCATTTTATCGTATTATTTGGAGTTTGATACTCGTATTCCTCGTTTCAGGATTCGTAGAGAAATTGACCGGCGCACGGAGTTAAATCGAGGAGAAAGTTGATAATTATTAATCAACGCCCTGGAGATTTGTTCAAAGTGCACCAGTGTTAACTTGGAGTGTGTAATTAGGTTGATCTTATATGTTCTAAACCTAGACTAGTATTTTACTGAGACTAATAAATCGATGTGGGCCAGGGTATATTTAAATTAATTACTGTGGGCCATTACTAGAATAGGTTAGAAATTGGAAATTTTCCTTTTAAGGGATAGATTACAGAGGCAGCAAGGTTTTGGTTTGAGGAGAGCTGGGAAGCAGCACGCATAACAGAAGGCCGCACCAGCCTGCGGCTGGGAATTGGAGTTTAACTCCACGACTAACGCTCCCACTTGGGTAACGAGGATATGATTGTATTCCGAATAATATGATTGTATAGATTTCTAGGGTTTTTTTTTTTGATTCAACATTAGTTGTGCAACTTTGGATAATCCGTTGTTTTCAATGAAGGTTTTTCTATTGTTTTATTTCCATATCGTGTTTGTACTCATGATATCAAACACCATTGTGCAACTGTTTTCAATGTTTTGGGATAGTTTCTGAGATAGATTATACCACGTGAAACGGGTCTTGCCGCCCGTTAACTCCAGTGAGACGATACGTGCCGTATTGAGATAGTCCATACGGAGTACGAGTCTTGATTATATTTTTGGGGACTATCGATAGGAATTGCTATCCTATCGACGGTCTAGTTATATGTTGAATAGAACCCTAGATTTCATTACAATTACATTATGAGGGAAGATTGAATTAATCGAAACCCTAGCCCCTTCTCTCCCTTTCTTTCGAAACCTTTCTTGTTTTTCTAGTTAATTTTAGTTTAACCAATCGAAACCCAAACTTCTCTTGTTCTCATAATTAAATTAGAAATTAATTGAAGGTACTGCCACTTAGCTTTTTACTCTCTGTGGACGATCTTGGATTTAACCACTAATCTTCGGGATTTTAGTTAATTCCTTGTTTTATAATTATGTTTTTGGTACGAAAACAACCTACCAATTCCCCAATTAAGGTGTCTCTCAATTGCAACAAGATCCAGGGTGCATAGCACGCATGCTGTGCAGACAGTTTGGGGCCCACCCGGGGTCCCGTTGTTTGATCCGAATTGTTCATTTTGTTCGTATCGTCAAGTATGTAGTCTACGTGAAAATTCAAGTTCATTGGACATCGTTAACTATGTTTTCGGACTGCATGTTTAGTGGAAACGAAACAGTCAAAAAAACTATTCTAGGTGATTTTTTTCTAAGAAACTGTAACCAAAATGGTCACCGATCAAATAGTAACCGATGTCCGATCAACCTGAATTTTTATGTGGACTAATACTCGACGAGACGAACAAAATAAACGTTTTGGACCAAACAACGAGACCCGGGGTGGGCCCCAAAGTGTCCGCAGAGCACGTGTGCTGTGAACCAAGTGCATCGCACAGACCCCAGACTCATTGTAACATACACCTTCTGAAAGGTTAATGCTATGTTGGGGATACATCAAGAAAAGTAAGTCATAAAATGTTATGTCTTCTAAAGGTTAACCTTATGCCATTATGTGGTTAATAAATATAAAAAATTGAGTGGTTTTTGTTACTCCATCCGTGGTTTTTTGTTATACGTCTTTGGGGTTAATGTTAGGGAGCCAGAATTCCAATTCAGAGGTGGCACTCAAAAACAATATTCTCTCTCTCTCTCTCTCTATATCTATCTATCTCTATCTATCTATATATACATGTGTGTGTGTGTCCCACAAAGATAATCTATTATAAAACGACGTACACTTTTTGAATAAAAATTTCATTTAGTTCTTTAATTTTGTTTCAAGAAATGTAATAAATTATGCATGGAAGTACTTTTTTTTTTAATCGGAAAATTCGATGTTTTTTTTTGTAGTAGAGTATTGTTATAGGTAGAGGGAGTAAATGGTATAAAAAGTACAAGTGTTCTAAGATAATTATTTCTAGTACCCGAAATAGTAGACATTTTCATATGTTAATCATCTGTCAATGTACTTAATACCCAAAAAATACACATTTTTATCAATTAATCACTTATCAATATGTTTAATACCAAAAATAATACACGCATTTTGTAGAATAACGTTGTTCTTACAATACAAAAATAGTAATTTTTTTTTTGGACCCGGAGTAGTGGAACCAGCGACTCCAAGTCGGTACCTTTTTAATGACAAACTAAGCTGGACTCTTTTTTTTTCGTCGATAAAGAAAAATGGAGCAAAAATGTGATTGTTAATTGGCCTTATTGAGCGGAGAGGCAAATTTTTTTTTGGTACACAAGAGGGCCTAGACCCTAAGAAATAGAAACACTTGCCGCAGTAGCTCGAGGACCATCACGGTCGTTGCGTAAATCATCCAGCACTTCTAGTGGAGCTGGATCAAACACTTGCTCGGTCCAACTGAAGACCTA
This sequence comes from Vaccinium myrtillus, assembly GCA_016920895.1. Classification (NCBI taxonomy): domain Eukaryota; kingdom Viridiplantae; phylum Streptophyta; class Magnoliopsida; order Ericales; family Ericaceae; genus Vaccinium; species Vaccinium myrtillus. The sequence continues at coordinate 7,698,494 of CM029276.1, forward strand.
GTCTAGCTAGATTATGTACACAACTATTTGCCTCTCTACAACCAAAAATTAAATTACAAGTCCATCCCATCTTAAGTTGCTCATGATCAACTTAATTAGATTATAGTTAGGATCAAAGGAATGCTGATTCGAAATCGCCCGGAGAGCCACTTGCGAATCCGTTTCCAACACTACATGGTGCGGCCCCAAATCACACACAAGTTTGAGACCTCTCCAAATACCCCAAAGTTAAGCCCTTAAAGCATATTAGGTTGTCTTTCTTTAAATTGATTGATTGTATTCCTTAATTTATTGGATCTTTCCTTGTTGTATTCTATTTGGAGTAGGAAACTCTTTTTTTTTAAAATTATAAAATGTAGGAAAAAAATTATTGTGGAAAGTTTTGTGATTACTTGGGCCTTGGGGTTCTCAATATTCTATCCATATCACAATAGGACTCTTCCTAAGTTGGTCTTAATACGTATAAGTACACAATAAGTTGTGAAACTTTGTTTGTGGTATTTATACTTGCTATGCGTGTGGAATCAAAGGATTGAGCGATTTGTAGATTTGCTCGGTAATTTATTTACTTAGTAAAGGCTAGGGCACATGCGATGCATGTCTCACTACAACGGAAGACGGAGAAGAAGAAGATGAAGGTTTCTGTTAATCGGTCTTATGCACGAAAGGAGGACACTCGAATTGGTGAATTGCCCGACAAAATTCTTGTGCTAATTTTGTCCCGCTTGACAGTTAATGAAGCGGCCAGAACTAGTATCCTCTCTCGTAGATGGGAAGATCTCTGGAAATATTCCACCGGAAGTTTGGATTTACGGGCTCCAGATGCAGTCAAAGATGGGTTTGGTTGGGAGGGCGGTTCTTGGTCGCATCTTTCTCGTTTCAGTGGGCAGTCTAATTACGCGAATTGGGTGCTTGCGCCCTTGGATTGTATTCCAATATGATTTCCCCAAGCGTAGGGTTTAGGCCGGCGGTAGCATGATAACCGGAAGTCCGGGTCGAGTCCACAGAGACCGAATGCGCTGAGTGTAGACACCCCAATTTTGAATCCAAAATGCACTCGAGCATTTTCAATGATGAAGCGGACCAATCATGATTACCTGGAACTTGTAAGTTTGACTTGAACTTGACCAAATTAACCAAGCAGCAACCAAAATAACCCAAACCAAACCAAACACTGTTGAACCAAGCCAAGCCAGCAATCTGCCATCAAGCACCCTGAGCGCTCAACCCCCTAGCCTTGAGCGCTCAACCAGGAGAAAGCACCTTGAGCGCTCAAGCCCACGGCTTTGAGCGCTCAACTCTGATCCAGTCAGCAACCTGCAGAATATCTAATCATGAGATTTTCTGCATGGGAGCGTCTGGGGATGATCTGCTACGATCTCTATACGTATATACACCCCACTAACTCCAGAAATACACTCAAAAATACCCCCAAATACAAAACCCACTCTTTCTCTCTCCTCTCTTCCCTCCCACTCACTCTATAAAATCCACTCACCACCCCCGGTTTTGGGGGTTAACAACTCTTACACTCCAGCTCTCAAACTCCCCCAGAAAATCAATCATCTCTCTCTCTCTCTACAAAACCGCCCTTTCACCATCAAAACCACTGATAAAACCACTCATCAAATCTAGAAATTCTGTTCTTGATCATCAACCAACCATATACATTGTCCAATTCGTCTGCAATATAAGCCAAAACATTCACAATCACCCATCCTCAAGTCCAGAATCAAGTTCAAACTACAAGCATTTCCAAAAGGTAGTAAAACATGTGATGAACTCACTGTTTTGGTTCATCTGAGGAAGACCAGGGGAGTTCAAGCAAGTTCTTTGTACTTGCATTGAACTCACAAAGGTCTTAGAATCGTTCAAAAAGAGTTTTCAAATTTGCAGTTACAACAGGGGTTGAGCGCTCAAGCTTCAGGCTTTGAGCGCTCAAGCCCAGTTCTGAACAGGTTCCCTTTTGTTGATTTTCGTGCTTTCTTTTGGTTTTGATCATCACTTAATGTTTATCAATGTTCATGGATTTCTTCAAACAGCTTATTTGAGTCATAAAACCATATGCATGAGCATTGTTTAATCATTTTATGATGATCAAAAATCAAAACCTTTGCAAGTCGTATCTTTAGGTGCAAAGGAGTGACTGAAAATCATGTTCATATGCTTCTTGTTTAAATTCCAGAAGGTCCTGAGAATCGTCAATCATCCCTTCTAAAGTCAAAAATTGGTAAGCCAGTTTATGGCTTGAGCGCTCAAAGTCATAAACTTGAGCGCTCAAGCTGTTCTTGGGCATTTTGTTGTTTACTTCATTGTTTCGATGATGGACCATGGCCTGGTTTGCTGGTAGTGTGTGTGTGTTGTTATTGTGGTGTTTGGAATCTGGATTTTTTCTTTTATTCCTCTTTTCGAAAGTATTTTCTTGATTAATCTATGGGGATTCTTCTCTCTTCCTATTCTTTTAAGGATCAATCCGTCTATTTTATTTGATTTCTTTTGAAAAACGTTTGATCAGTGTTGATCTTGTAAAGAATGAGAAGAGAAGCTGTGGAAAAGAGAGTAAAATCACAGAAGCCTGGAACTAGATTGAGCGCTCAAGCCATGGGCCTTGAGCGCTCAAGCTGGTTTAAAGGGTTTGAGCGCTCAAGCCTCTGTCTTTGAGCGCTCAACCCCTATTTCGGAATCCAGTTTGCAAAACAGTTTGTTGGGCCACAATATTTGTATTTTCTGGGTTTGTTGTATAATTTCTGTAATTTCTCATTTCTTTGCAAATATTTGTAATAATTCCATTTATCATCATCATCATCATTCATATAAACCATCAAGCACAAGCATCCACCTTAGGTATATCTCTCATGTTTTTATTGTTTATGTGGTTCCCATCCCCAACCTCCCTATGTTGTGAATAAATCGAATTTTGAATATTCTTTAAAATCCCACGGAACATCGAGTAGAGACCGGTTCACGGACCGGGCGAGAGGGGTGCCATAAAACCCTTCCCCTCTCGTAACCAAACCCCCGAATCCGAGAAATCTTTGGTCATATCAAGATCAGTGAAATCCTTTTTCAAATGGGTAAATGAGTCATCTTTTTATCGGTTTCTCGGGTTCGGACCTAAAATCCGGGTGGCGACTCAAACAATCACAATCTTTTCGAACGCGAATCGCGCCGAATCCCGGTGGGCCTTCCACAAGCTGGCGACTCTGCTGGGGACTATTGGTTAATATATATTTTATTTAATTACATTTGTGCAATTTTTATTACACTTGTGTAATTTTATTGAAATATGTGTTAATCAAAGTGGGTTTAGTTTGAAAGATGTTTTGTGGGATTTTTGAAAATATTTGAAATTCGATTTTGCATTGCACTTGCATGGTTCTTAAGCCCCGCTGGCGTGTTTTGGCAATCCTGCCCGGCTTGCCGGTGACAGGGAATCCCGAAATGCCCAGCAGCCCTCGACCGTGATAAATCACATCGTCACTATCGTCTTTGACGGTAGGAGGCGATTTTGATTTTGAGTCCGGGGTACCCTCAGCGACCAAAACCAGCCTTTTACATATAATTAGCCATAGAACCCCACGTTTAGCAGCCAACCGTGTATTAAGTTTATGTGCTCCACCATGTTAATGTGCTCTCTGTTATCGCTTTCCTCGCCATGCCATGTTGCATTCATACATTTGCATTGTACATAGTTGTTGCGAGTGTTCGTCCGTTTTTGGTTTTTTTTAGTTTAGATTTTAGGGCCTCTGCGGCTAGTAGGAGATTGCCCCGGCCCAATGATGAGTCGTGCATCCTATATGTGCGTTGTTCTTGCAAGTTGGTCCTTAGGGTGACCGGACATGGGAAACTTTGGATTATCAAAATTCCTAAACACTGATCTAGCCAGGTTTAAGGGACCTTGGCCCGAGAAAGATCAATCGCCCTTAGGCTTCTGATCTAGACCAAGTTTGGGGGTATCGATACCCAAGGTTCTGTCCAGCTTTGTTCTTCAGAGGTATTGAGCTTGCATCTTGTTTCTTCACCATCCATTGGCCTTGTGTGCTACCGGGCATCTTCCAAAACACTTCCGAACATCGTGCGAGCTTCGGGAGGGGGAGCACTTGGTCTCGTGAGTCTTTGTTCACTCCCGGATTCCACCGGGAGTCTTTGTGAGTCGTGATCACGGCTTTAGACTTCCGGTTTGATCTTGTGATCTTTGGACTTCTTGATCCTTAGTCTAATCTTCACTCATTGGCTCTTGGATTCTTGGGATGTGTCCCAAAGCACTTCAAATGTGCCTTATGCTGCGGTTTTACCTGAAACTTCCAAAAATACACTTCGCGCAACATCAATCGTATAAGGCATTAAAATGCGTGTGTGTGTGAACAAAAAGAGCTAGATAAGCCCGAATATATACAACATTGGGGGCTTATCATTGGGTGAATCATGTGTTGTGATTGCATAGGGGGCAGGCTCTGGATGAGTTAAGGGTCTTCTTTAAACTGGACAAAAGTTACGAGGAGATGATCAGTTCGTGGATTAACTTTGCAATAAAAAAGCATGTCCGGTTACTTCAACTTGATTTGGGACTTGGGCTGGACCATGAGCATTACACCTTCCCCTCGCTGTCTCATCTTGGTTTTTCCAGCTTTAAAAACCTATGAACCCTCTATTTGTCACCCATAGATATAGCTGCCCAAGTGATTGCTGATATTTTATCCAACTGCCCACTGCTTGAAGAACTATCAGTGCGTTACAGTTCTACTCTGGTCAATGTCAAAGTTTTCGTGGAACCCAATTCCATCCTCAATTTAAAGCACTTGGAGATTTTCAAGTGTGTTCCGAAAAACAGTATTGAAATCTCAGCTGTAAATCTCGTCTCATTCAAGTACATCGGCGCAATGATTTCCTTGTCTATTAAGAATGCTCCTCTTCTTCCTCAGCTGGAGATTGGGGATGGTCATTGTCGTTGGCTCTATTCTGACCTCGGTGGGCTTCTGTTAGTCCACCTTTGCCAATTAGAGAGAAAGTGCAGAGCAACTGGCAACAAAACTACCTCCTTCAACAACTAAATTAGTTATACTGTAGTGACATGGTTTCACATGTAACGATACCTCACATGGTTTCACTTTCTCATGTGACACAAAATGGGATCTATTTGGATTTTGTTTAACAATCCGATCATTCATTTTGTAGCCCTCGATGTATTATTCCTCTTTGTAAAAAGCTAAAGTCGATTGGTGATCGATGATAGTCTTATGAGAGAACCATATTTGTCACCCACAAGAGATGAGATGTGAATGGGCAGGCTCTAGTCGTTCATTTCTCTTCTTGAAAATATGGTTAAACCAAGTCATTCCTAATATCCCATCGATTTAATTTTTAGCGTGAGCGCGATTCACACATCGATGGCTACAAAACGAGTGGCTCGAACCATTGAATGGAATCACGGCAGGTGCCATTTTGAGTCACATGAGGGATCATCACATGAGAGGATGTTGACGCATATTTTATGGCGCAACTTAACCTACCTCCAAACTTGTATTATGTCATTGAGTGATTAATGTTATAGGGGACACGGTGTCCACCAAACAAGGGCGGATATAGTAGCTATTAATGGAGGTGTAAAAGCTTAAGCTGTTAGAGAGAGATAACTTTATTATTTGTGGCTGGATTCGGAGTCTTTTGACTAAGATTGGAGTGTGGTTACCAGGGGGCGGACGCAAGACTTATCATTAGGAGGGTAAAGATATTTAGTTCATTCGTTTCATTTTGATGGTTCCCTATGAAGTTACATGCAAATTTTCAGATAAAACATTAAAGTATTTTCGTACATGCAAATTTCATACATGATTTATCATTAGGAGTGTGTTACAATGGTGGAATCACAAAAAAAGGAAAACATCAGGGAGATTTGGTGAACTATTTGGGTAATGTTGTAAATATTTCTAGCAAATTTGGGGCAAGTGAATTATTTGTGAGGCAATGATCACAACGTAAAGACAACAAGATATACTCCTGTGGGGCAAAATTACAAAAATAACTAAAAAAATATGCATATCCCGGGGAGGATTTCCGACTCAGGGGGTCCGCTGCCCCCCCCTTGCCCCTACTTGGGGCCGCCCCTGGTGGTTACACTAAAGGTCTGGTACAGTACCAGAAAAGAAACCCATAAAAATACTCAAAAAATGCATCTGACATGTGAAATTCACCCAGTACACTTATGAGTTTTTTTTTTTGGAACCAAACACTTTCCCGGTTACACTATAACATTGGAGTGTGTTTACAGTGAAGAAATAAAAAATATTTGAGTTTTGTGTAGTTATTGAGGAAAGATCACCCTTTTGCGTCTTTAATTTGACGGAATTGGACGGAGCCCGATTGATTGAAAGAAGGGGTGCCGTGCACCCCTTGACCGTCCGATCATATTTTGGACGGTCCGGATACGTTCGGCAATTTTAATTTAATTTTACAGGTAAAAAATCAAAACACATCCGAGCCGTTCAAAACACGATCGGACGACCAAGAGGTGCACAACACGGTGCAAAGCACCAAGGTGCACAACATCCCTCAAATTCTCGATTGATTAATACATGTACAGTTCAAAGGAAGCATATTACAAGGGGTTTTATTGCACTCAGTGCCTCAATACGGATGTTTAAGGTTTTGATCAGTATCTACCTCCCAAGATACAGAGGCGTCAAACGATCAATTAGTAACACCTATTGAATCTCTCTGTCGAACGAACAAGGGAAAATCAATATGGGGAATTCAACATGGGGAAATTAATATGGGGAATTGAATTCAGTAAATTCTTTTTTTTTTTGTCATTCGTCATTCCTAATCTATTACATGGGGGAGATTACATGGGGGGGGGGACTCGATCCCGTGATGCAGTGTGAGGCATCCAAGAACTCTACCGCATGAGCTAGCCACCACTTGCGAATTCTGTAAATTCAATCTGTAGAAAACTTCGAATTCTATATGTTAGCTTCTGGCCTAGCTTTGTTTTTAGTTTCCTATATGTTAGCTTACGGGCTAGTTTTCCAAAAGTGCTAAAAAGTTTAAATACGGATTTCAAGATAGGTTATTTTGTTAACATATATAAACTATTTTTAACACTTTTAGCAATTTCGGAAAACTCCCCCAAAGCTTTTTGGTGGTCTTAGCCGCCATTCCTCTAAGTTTTTTTTTTTTTTTTTTTTTTTTTTTTGTGTCTTTAAGCTACGACAAAAATCAAATTGTTTCTCTTATTTTAGTATAAAATATTATAGATTGAAAGATATAAGTAATTGAAAAATGGCATGTACACCTGTACACGGACAAGAAATTCGGAACGGAGGGAGTATGTTTTTGGCCGCACACATATTGACCAATATTCCACTTGCTGACGCCATACATGTGTCACACAAGATGACTCACAAGCAAAACAGCTTCCAATTTAAAATTTAGCAAACATTTCTATATTCTAACGATTTATTGAAACTATTTTGCCTTCTTTCCTCCATCATGTAATAAAACACTTGAAAATGAAATGCTCCAAATTAAATTAGCTTTAGGCTTAAAATCTCTCATAATATCCTCTCTAAGCCTTGTGAGGATAAAGCCGGATTGGAAGACCTTTCTCAGGATTAGGCATAGGATCCACAATGATCTTCTCATTTGGAATCATCTTCTCCCACTTGAACCTCCTCACTAGATGGTGCATGAACACGAGTATCTCCAATCGGGCGTATTCTTTTCCGGGACACATCCTGGGTCCTCCGCCAAACGGCACGAATGTGTATGGAGCCGGGCCAGACCCCTCGAATCTCGATGGATCGAACTTCAACGGATCCGGGAAGAATTCAGGATTCCTGTGCGTTGAATGCGTGCTCCAATATATCTGAAGATCAACATAGAAACAAAGATTATTAACAAAATACTTTACAAGTGCTTAATCGATCAGACGGGTTGTCAAATAAATGAAAATTTAAGTCTCGTGAAATTAACATCCTATCGTCTGGCAAAAATAAAAAGTTACTATATGTATTAAATGTGCTTAATTACCTTCCAACCCTTTGGAATTGAGAAACCGTTGTACATGAAATCGCTGATGGCTTCTCTGAAAGCACCTTGGAGAGGTGGAGCAAGCCTCATCACTTCACATGCCACGTTCCATGAGTACTTCATCTTCTGGAGATCATTAAAGTTCAACAATTCACCTTCTGCTTTTGATTTCGCAATTTCCATTTGCTCTGTTCACAAAGTAAACAAATATAGCAATTAGCAACTTGCTTTTCCCATCATTATCCCCCAGAAGCTATTAAAACAAAATAACATAATAAAAAGTACTCCGTCTTAATTTAAGTGTCCCTTTAAAGAACCCTTTTTTTTTTTGACGTAAAAAATGTATTTCCATACAATTTTTTTTAAAATTTTTTTGTACCAGATTAAAGTCCTCATCGGTGTAAAGAATATAAAAAAATTATAAAGAGAAACATATTTTTTGAGGTTTGAAAATACACAAATTTCTGTAGTGGACACTTAAAATGGGACAGAGGGAGTATTTAATATATTTTTTTCGACATGAAGGTATCAACGCAAACTGGAGATCTCGATTTCAACGATTGTTCCTTTTGTTTCATACGTGAAATGAATTAAAGGAAAATGAAATTTGTTTTCGGGTATTTGTTCTATTGATAAAGAGTTTGCAGGAAAATTCGAATTCCTCCTTTTTAATAGCAATTAGCAAGTTGCTTTTCCCTTCATTATTCACCAGAAGCTAATAAAACAAAATAACATAATAAAAAGTACTCTCTCCGTCCCAATTTAAGTGTCCCTTAAAGAACAATTTTTTTTCAATTTTTTTGCACCAAATTAAAGTTAATTTTTCACCAAGTTAATTTTTTTTCCATTATTTTCATCATTTCCGTGCAACTGACCGGGGCCTTAAAGAAGGATAGGAATGAAAATTTACCTTTGTAAACTCCTTCGTAAACCTCAGGCAACTCAGCAAGAAACTTAACAATGGAAGCACAAGAGGAGCTAGCAGTGTCATGGCCACCAACCAACAACCCCAAGATCTTATCAGCAATATCGGTCTCCTGCATGAATTTTCCATTTAAATCGCTCGTCAACAGCATGTGTGACAATATATCTTGCGTGGGCGACGCCTTTCCCTCTGCCAAATCCAACTTCCTCTGCTTGATAATCGCCACCAATTCCGTCCTAATGAAATTCGACGCCTTGATCGCCCGATTAAATGGCGTTCCGGGCAAGTCTATGGGAATAGATAACACTCCCGCGGCCAAGACACCGAAGGGGTCTTCGAACTTGGCCACGTGACTAGGATCTTCCACGCTGACGAACAATCGACAGGCGAGCCAGAACGTGTAGCGCTTGGTTAGTGGGAAAACCGTGACTTGGTCCTTGTTCTCCCAGTCGGTTGCGAAGTGTCGCTGAGCGATCCCGTCCATGATCCCTACGTACCTCTGCAACGCCTCGGGCTTGAGGAAGTTCGGGAGCATTTTTCTCAACCGGATGGCCTCTTCTTTCGATGATGTTTGGCCAGAGGACGGAAATATTTTTTCAACTGTGCCGGGCCACCAGGACTGGACGAGCTTGTTCTCGTTAGAGAACAAGAACTTGTTACCGTCTGCCCCACAGAAGACAACGGTGGAATAGCCCAAAAGACTCGTTCTGAAGATGTACGATGAGTACTTGGCTATGCGATCGAATATGAATTTCTCAGGGTGGCCTTTCCATCCGGTGGAGAGAAACTCGAGGGTTTCGCCAATCATCGGGAGTCCAGTCCTACCGGGTGGGAGGGTGCCGTTATTGGAACCGGATTTTTGCCGGTAGAAAAGGAAATGGAAAGAGAGGGTGACAAAGAGAACAGAGAAGCTAATGAATGCAGCATAGAATAGCTCCATGATTTCTATACTTTGTGTTGTGATTGTTGCGTGTGTGTTTTTTTGTTTGGGTTGAGTTGGGTATTTATTGGCATAATGCAGTTTTCAATGTCTAAAGTCCAATTGTGCCAAGTTTGAAAATTTGGGATGCAATTAAACTGAAAGGTGGAATATCCGGTGTGATGCTGTCTTTTAGATTTTTTTTTCCTTCCTAATAATGCTAGAGACACACCACTCCACCACACTAGCAATTAACCTCCTTGGGTTCCGATACCGCCTTTGTAATCCTTTTGTTATATTTTGTTGTCGACTTGCGTGATTATGCTGTCAAGTTGCAGCCTTCTAACAAAGAAGTGAAGCAATTTTTTTTCTAAGAAACTGTAACCGAAATGGTCACCGATCAAATAGTTACCGATGTCCGATTTACCTGAATTTTTATGTGGACTAATACTTGACGAGACGAACAAAATAAACGATTTGGACCAAACCACGGGACCCGGGGTGGGCCCCAAAGTGTTTGCAGAGCATGTGTGTTGTGCACCAAGTGCACCGCAGAGACCCCAGACCCATTGTAACATACACCTTCCGAAAGGTTAAGGTTAATGCTATGATGGGTACACCTCAAGAAAAGTAAGTCATAAAATGTTACTATGTCCTGGAATGGTTTAAATGTTATGTCTTCCAAAGGTTAACCTTATGCCATTATGTGGTTAATAAAAATAAAAACTTGAGTGTTTTTTTGTTACTCCATCCGTGGTTTTTTGTTATGCGTCTTTGTGGTTAATGTTAGTGAGCCAGAATTCCAATTCGGAGGTGACACTCAAAAACAATATTCTCTCTCTGTCCCACAAAAATAATCTATTAATAAAACGACATACACTTTATGAATAAAAATTTCATTTAGTTCTTTAATTTTGTTTCGAGAAATGTAAGAAATTATGCATGGAAGTGTTTTTTTTATTATTTTATTTTATCAGAAAATTCGAGGTTTTTTTTTTTTTTTGGAGTAAAGTATTGTTATAAGTAGATGGAGTAATTGGTATAAAAAGTACAAGTGTTCTAAGATAATTATTTCTAGTACCCGAAAGGGTAGACATTTTCATATGTTAATTGTTCATCAACGTACTTAATACCCAAAAATTATACATTTTCATCAATTAATCACTTGTCACACGCGTTTTGAAGAATGACACTGTCCTTGCAATACAAAAATAGTACTCCCTCCGTCCCTTTTTAAATGTGTTGTTTCGTAAATCCAACTTATTAAAGAAACGTCATCATTACACCTTTCACATCAACTTTTTCCTCTACTTTACACTATTCACATCAACTTTTACCTCTACTTTCCAAAATTATCCTCCACTTTTACCCATTAACTCTTTACCCACTAACTTTTCAAAAGGGCAAAATGATAATTGTACAAACTTTTACCCATTAACTTTTCAAACCACACACTTATTTAGGGACATCCCAAAATGGAAAGTTAAACACTTAAAAAGGGACGGAGGGATTAGTTTTTTTTTGGGGACCCGGAGTAGTGGAACCAGCGACTCCGAGTCGCTACCTTTTTAATGACAAACTAAGCTTGACTCTTTTTTTTTTTTTTTTTTTCGTTGATACAGAAAAATGGAGCAAAAATGTGATTGTTAATTGGCCTCGTTCAGCGGGAAAATTTTTTGGGTGCCGAGTGGGTATTGCCACTTGGTACCCAAGCATGCTCCGAGCCGTCCAAATGTGTTTTGGACGGTCCAAATTGATTCACTCTCTCTCCTCTCACCCAAACACACACACTCTCTCTCTCTCTCTCTCTCTCTCTCTCTCTCTCTCTCTCTCTCTTTCTTTTCTCTCTAAAATCCGGACCGTCAGATCGCGTTATGGACGGCTGAGATTGCTGAGCAGGTACCACGTGGGCAATACCCACTCGGCACTAAAAAATTTCTCGTTCAGCGGAGAGGCAATTTCCTAGAAGAAGCATATTAGGTTGTCTTTCTTTAAATTGATTGATTGTATTCCTTAATTTATTGGATCTTTCCTTCTTGTATTCTATTTGGAGTAGGAAACTCTTTCTTCTTTTTTTTTAATTATAAAATGTAGGAAAAACTTTTATTGTGGAAAGTTTTGTGATTACTTGGGCTCTCATTACTCTATCCATATTAGAATGGCTTATATGTACGAATGGTCCCCAAAGTATTCGCGAATTGTCACTTTGGTCCCCAAAATAGAAATCGTGTCTATTGCATCCCCATTGTTTACAATGCGCATTTAAATGGTCCCTGGAACTAACTCTGTCGGTGTACAACGTTAAGTGCAGGGGTATTTTCGTCTTTTCACCCCAAAACACCATCTTCAACCTTAAAACCCTAACTCATTTCCTTTGATGAAAAAATAAAAATTGAAGACCTTGGAAGACAAACCCAAAAAAACAGAAGAAACAAATTGAGCAAACCCATTGAATGGACGTAGATGTGGAGTAAATCAATTCAAGGCTATTCTGAGTGATATTATAAATCAATTGAAGGCCTGGAAAATGTCGAGGAAATCATTTCCAGATGCAGTTCGGGCGAACGAGCCCGATGTTTGATCTTTTAATTGACGCTAATGCTGCTGTGCGTTAATTCTTTCTCTGGAAGTGTTGTATTACTCCACCTCTTTTTGTCATCTAAACATGATCTGTAGCAGATATGGAAAATATCTGGAAAACAAAGTGGGGTGCGAAGAAGGGAGCATTACTTCACCAGCAACTTCTTCAACATCTGATAATCCCCCTCTCCTCCCAGTAGCGGGAGCTTGGGCTTGGGAGAGGGGGGAATGGTGGAGGGAGAAGAGGTGAGAGAGAAGAAGACTGTTCTTATTTTTCTTTTTCTTTTTCTTTTTCTTTTTTTTTTTCATCAGAGGAAATGAGTAAGGGTTTTAAGGTTGAAAATGGTGTTTTGGGGTGAAAAGACGAAAATACCCCTGCAATTAACGCTATACTCCGACAGAGTTAGTTCCAGGGACCATTTACATGTGCATTGTAAACGTTGGGGATGCAATAGACACAATTTCTATTTTGGGGACCAAAGTGACAATTCGCGAATACTTTGGGGACCATCCGTATATATAAGCCATATTAGAATAAGACTCTTCCTAAGTTGGTCTTAATACGTTTAAGTACATAGTAAGTTGTGAAACTTTGTTGGTGGCTATGCGTGTGCAATCAAAGGATTGAGCGATTTCTAGATTTGCTCGGTAATTTATTTACTTATTACGGAAGACGAAGCAGAAGAAGATGAAGGTTTGTGTTAATCGGTCTTATGCACGAAAGTAGGACACTCGAATTGGTGAATTGCACGAAATTCTTGTGCTAATTTTGTCCCGCTTGACAGTTAATCAAGCGGCCAGAACTAGTATCCTCTCTCGTAGATGGGAAGATCTCTGGAAATATTCCACCGGAAGTTTGGATTTAAGGGCTCCAGATGCAGTCAAAGATGGGTTTGGTTGGGAGGGCGGTTCTGGGTCGCATCTTTCTCGTTTCAGTGGGCAGTCTAATTACGCGAATTGGGTGAATCATGTATTGCAATCTCATAGGGGCAGGCTTTGGATGAGTTGAGGTTCTTCTTTAAACTGGACAAAAGTTACGATGAGATGATCAGTTCGTGGATTAACTTTGCAATCAAAAAGCATGTCCGGGTACTTCAGCTTGATTTGGGACTTGGGCTGGACCATGAGCATTACACCTTCCCCTCGCTGTCTCATCTTGGTTTTTCCAGCTTTAAAAACCTATCAGCCCTCTATTTGTCGCCCATAGATATAGCTGACCAAGTCATTGCTGATATTTTATCCAACTGCCCACTGCTTGAATAACTATCAGTGCTTTACAGTTCTACTCTGCTCGATGTCAAAGTTCTCGTGGAACCCAATTCCATCCTTAATTTAAAGCACTTGGAGATTTTCAAGTGTGTTCCAATAATAAACAGTATTGAAATCTCAGCTGTAAATCTCGTCTCATTCAAGTACATAGGTGTAATGATTTCCTTGTCTATTAAGAATGCTCCTCATCTTGCTCAGCTAGTGATTGTGGGTGGTCATTGTTGTTGGCTCTATTCTGACCTTGGTGGGCTTCTGTTAGTCCACCCTTTCCAATTAGAGAGGCTCGTTTTGGACCTCAACTCCGTGCCACTGGTGAATACTATGAAGGCGTTTCTCAGAGGATTTGTCGAGTTCTCTAGAGTCAAGTATTTGGAATTGCGAGTGAAACTTTTCGAGAAGGATGAACACAACATCTTATTCCTCACTGTCATGATAGAGGCGTGTCCGTGCTTGCAGATATTTAGGCTAGTGGTGACTAACTATGGGACGTGCTATGACCGCTCCAAAGATTTGTCGGATGTGTGGAAAAGGGTTTCTCAAAGAAAGCCAAGGAAGGCAGATATAACGAGGGCGATGGACCCAAACTTTCCACTGCCTTCAAGACACCACCACGACCAGAATCGTTTGTATCAGTGCCTCGAGACGGTGGAATTAGTCGGCTTTTCTGGGCATCCAGCTGAGCTTGAGCTCGCCATATACCTGGTAGAGAATGCTGCTTTGCGCCTCCAAAGGATAACTATTGATCCTCACAACCAGCTTTTTGCCCGTGGTTTTATGCCTGCAGAGAAAGTGCTAGTGGCTAGAGAAAGTGCGAACCAATTGGCAACAAAACTACCTCCCTCAACAGCTAAATTAGTAATACTGTAGTATACCTTTGTATTTATTGTCAAGAATGTTTGTGCAATTCTTTTTTGAATTTCATATCAATTCGCTTTCTTGTTTTGAGACGTGAATGGCAGGCTCTGCCTGTTCATTTCTCTTCTTGAAAATATGGTTAAACCAAGTCATTCCTGATCTCCCATCGATTTATTTTTTAGCGCGAGCGCAAGTCACGCATTGACGGCGAATGGCTCGAACCATTGAATGGAATCACGGCAGGTGCCATTTTGAGTCACGTGAGGGATCATCACATGAGAGTATGTTGACGCATATTTTATGGTGTAACTTAACCTACCTCCAAACTTGTATTATGTCATTGAGTAATTTAATGTTATAGGGGACACGGTGTCCACCAAACAAGGGCGTATATAGTAGCTATTAATGGAGGTGTAAAAGCTTAAGTTGTTTGAGAGAGATAACTTTATTATTTATACCTTTAACAGGCCTCCACTCAAAAGGGTCTCTAGATCGGCAATAACACAATTGGATATGAAGAATGGTGGCGATAACGCAATTGGGAATGTGGGAAGTGATAGAGCCACAGATTAACTTGTTTTTTTTTTTCCATTTTAATTATGGTTTAAGGGTGGGAGAGGGTGGAGCTAGAAGATGTTATTGGTTGTGGATAGCAGTATAGGAAGCTAAAACAATAAACGAGTTCATAAAATTTGGAAATTATCAACAATAACACAAATTACACTAACTAAAATAAAATACAGAAACTGTAAATGAATCAAAGGATTGCAAAACGAGGTCTGTGTTTCACACGGTGTCCTTAAGATGAATTCGCTATCTCACCGAAGGTATTGGAGGTTTTGTCGGAATAAGTATCCCACTAACTCGGCCAAACTCAGTTGCAGAAGAACCGCTTGGACTGCCCATCGAACCAACTGTGTTAGTACTCTCTCTAGAAAAGAAAAACACGACTTTGAAGAACAAGTGGAGCTAGAATTTCAGTGTATTGAAATAGAATCAGAGACTCCCTTTGTATATAGCTATAGAAATGAACAATCCATTCAATAGGGGTTATTAACCAGGTAATTAATCTAGCAATTAACATTTTGCAAAAGTGAAATCACATTCTTCAGTGCAGCAATCACTAGGGAAAACTTCAAATCCGGGGTGTTGTGCACCGTGCAGTGCATTCCTCGGCCGTTCGATCATGTTTTAGACGGCCAGGATGTACTTTGATTTTTTACCGGTAAAAATAAATCAAAATTGCTAAACGCATCCGGATCGTCTAAAACACGATTGGACGGCCAAGGGGTGCACTGCACGTAGACAACACCTGGGGTGCACAACATCCCCTGGGTCCGGGGGAACTTACCCATTTAAATTATGCCATTAAGTAACAACAAACGTGGGCATTAATCGGTAGCGTAACTGAATTTTTGTATTCAATACACCTTTTAGGCTGCTGGACTAACAAACCAACCGGGTAAAGCTAATGGGCCAAAGCCCAAGCCTAATTTAATAATTGTCCCAGACCACAAACCTCAGACCATAGCCGCGGGCTAATAAATCTTGAGTCCCAGCCTCGGTCTCGTTCAGGTTTTCGATGATAGTGAGTGTGCGAACCCCTTTACTAAGTTGGCTTTTCCTTTACTAAGTTGGCTTTTGCGATCAATTTGACGGAATTGGACAGAGCCCGATTGATTAATGCATGTACACTTTTTTTTTTGCCAAAAACTCCCAAGATCTTATACTGCTCTCTCTCACTGCATTCTTGGCCACATCGTGCGCCATAGAATTGCCACTCCTTACAACACTCACTTTCACATCCACAAAGTCCTGCATCAAACGTTTCACATCCGCTATAAGAACCCCAACCGACGAGAAAGAGTCCTCACATCCCCGAATCATATTAATCACCTGTAGAGAGTCACCCTCGATATGAATTCGCTCCAATCCGATTTCCTTTGTAAACACCAAGCATTCCCTAGCCGCTGAGGCCTCCCGAATCAAAGGGCTCGACAAATGACGCTGATGAATTCCTCTTGCAGCTCGTAACCTTCCATCAGCGTCCATAGGTATAATCCCCAAACCACTCGTGCAACTATGGCTGTCCAACCCACCATCAAAGTTCAATTTCACCCATCCCTGGTATGGCCTTTCCCAACCATGCTGGACTCCCAACAAGCTCTCTTGATTCACAACAACAACCCTGCACCACGGCCTATGAGCCATAACAAAATCACTAGCTTCACGAATTGCCGCCGTACAAGCTGCATCCGGTCTCCACATTCTATCATTAAACACCACATCGTTCCTGCACTTCCAGATTCTCCACAAGATAGAACCCACTGCTGCCCATATTGAATTGTTATCTTGCGACCCTTTCCATCTTTCCAGCATATTACCCCACCAAGAGACGAAATCATCACCTGGGACGGTATTCATATTGACCCCCAACGGAGACATGCGCCACACCACTTGCGCAAAAGGATATCTAGCAAACAAATGAATAGTCGACTCTCTATCCTCTTTGCACAGGGGGCACAACAAATCATTTCCCAATTTTAACATCTTTAACGGAAGAATATCATGAAAACACTTCCAGACAAAGTGTTGAATCTTGCCTTGACAAGGCAGCGCCCACACACTCTTCCAAAGTTCCTTCCAATGTCAATTTTCCTTCACCTTGAAAAATGGCTTTCTTCGCAAAAGATCTTATTTTACTAAATTTCTCACTTGCATTCTAGTATAATGCCAAATCGGTTTGTCATTCCTCAAACCGGGATAACGGAATTCCCAATATAACTCCCAAGATCATCCACAAAGTCCTCATTCAAACGTTTCACATCCGCCATATAAGAACCCCAACACTCACTTTCACATCCACAAAGTCCTCACATCAAACCGAACATCCGCTTAAGAACCCCAATCCTCACATCCCCGAATCATATTAATCACCCGTAGAGAGTCACCCTCGATATGAATTCGCTCCAATCCGATTTCCTTTGTAAACACCAAGCATTCCCTAGCCGCTGAGGCCTCCCGAATCAAAGGGCTCGACAAATGACGCTGATGAATTCCTCTTGCAGCTCGTAACCTTCCATCAGCGTCCATAGCTATAATCCCCAAACCACTCGTGCAACTATGGCTGTCCAACCCACCATCGAAGTTCAATTTCACCCATCCCTGGTCTGGCCTTTCCCAACCATGCTGGACTCCCAACAAGCTCTCTTGATTCACAACAACAACCCTGCACCACGGCCTATGAGCCATAACAAAATCACTAGCTTCACGAATCACCGCCGTACAAGCCGCATCCGGTCTCCACATTCTATCATTAAACACCACATCGTTCCTGCACTTCCAGATTCTCCACAAGATAGAACCCACTGCTGCCCATATTGAATTGTTATCTTGCGACCCTTTCCATCTTTCCAGCATATTACCCCACCAAGAGACGAAATCATCACTTGGGACGGTATTCATATTGACCCCCAACGGAGACATGCGCCACACCACTTGCGCAAAAGGATATCTAGCAAACAAATGAATAGTCGACTCTCTATCCTCTTTGCACAGGGGGCACAGCAAATCATTTCCCAATTTTAACATCTTTAACAGGAAGAATATCATGAAAACACTTCCAGACAAAGTGTTGAATCTTGCCTTGACAAGGCAGCGCCCACACACTCTTCAAAAGTTCCTTCCAACGGTCTCGATTGCTTCCTTCACCTTCAGCTCTATTATTCAAATGGCCATTTCTTCGCATTGTCAAAGACGTCTCATACCCAGATTTTACCGAATAAATTTCGTTACTAGTATAATGCCAAATCAGTTTGTCATTCGCCTCAAACCGGGATAACGGAATTCCCAATATCAACTCAGCATCTTCCTGCCCAAAAGCCTCACGAACCAAATCTTCATTCCAACTATAACCATTAGGAGCAAAGAAATGGCTCACCCGAAAATTCCTAGCAAAGTTAGCAACTACTGCTGGTGTAAGCCCACTCGATTTTGGAAGCCAAGGATCAAACGCTGCTCGAACCTTGTTCCCGTTCCCAATACGTCAGCGAACGCCATGCTCCAATACTCGCCTTCCTTCCAAAATACTCTTCCAGGTCTAGAATGCACTAGGGGAAGCCGAAGCATCCATGAACGAACAATGAGGAAAATATTTTGCTTTCAGAACTCTACGAAGCAAACTATCTCCCCCATGCATAAGCCACCACCCCTGCTTAGCGAGAAGAACTAAATTGAAGCACTTAATGTCCTTAAATCTCAGCCCACCATCCTGTTTCTTCTCCGACAACTTGGCCCGAGACAACCAGTGAATTTTCTTTTCTCTCCCCTTTGAACCCCACCAAAATCGAGCCATCATAGAATTCAACTCGTCACACAGTTTAATAGGAAATTTCACACATGACATGGCATAATTAGGAAGAGTTAAAGCTACAGAGTTAAGCATAACCTCTTTGCCTGCATTATTCAATAAAAACTTTTGCCATCCTTCAGTTTTCCTCAACAGTCTGTCTTTGAGATAAGAAAATGTATTGAGTCTTGTCTTGCTAAGATCAGTTGGCAATCCCAAATAATTCCCCAGACACACGTCCCGTCAAATTCCAAGAAGCTGACTCAGACGTTCTCTATCACTCACCGGCGCGCCAAAAATGCTTGCGACCTAACTTTGTTGTAGATAGCGTCGCCCCAAGCGTAGGGCTAGGTCGGGTGCAGCATAATAACTCGGAAGTTCGAGGTCGAATCCACAGGGAAGGGTCGGAGCTAGAGAAAGGTTTACTTTACAGTAGGGGTTTTGGCGTTAGGACGGCCAACCTTTTGGTTTGGTTCTGTTTGTGGGATTCTCTATCTACCTCTAATGCGATTGAAAATGAAGTCTTAAACTATAAATTAAAGGCGGCAAGGTCTAGAGGTTTATACCACCTATGACTAAGGACATTCAATGGCTCTCGATTATAACTCAAGTGAGAGACAAAGTCTCTTCCTCTCACTCGGAAAATTTAGCAATGAAGATCATTTTGACTCTAGAAAATGGGTTTAACAATGGGATAAGTTCTTTGAGGCATTTTTACAAACACTTGGAGTGACATAGCTCTAAGCATCATGTGTGGCAAGTAGTCAAGCCCTTGCCTACACAAGATCAAAAAGGTTAACAACTCCTAGTTTTGGTACATAAAACATAACTTACCCAATGAAAACCAATCTTTACCACAAGAATAAGGTTTGAAAATGGAAAGAAACTCTCTTAGACATTTTGTCGAACACTTGGAGTGACATAGCTCAAAGCATTGTGTGTGCCAAGTGATTTGTCTACACCCAATCAAAGAGGTTAACAACTCTAAGTTTAGACCGAAAATAGAGTGATTAATCCATTCACAAATCCACATAAGCATAAAAACGTGAGAAGCCATTGAAACACCGAAGTCATAGGGTGATATTCACCCCATGACCAAGCCTAAACTACTACTCAAACATGCTTAAAGTACACAACAAGGAGAAAAACGTGATTAAGGAAAACATGACGAAAATGGAAATAAACGCAAGATTAAGATAGATAAAGATGAGTACTACAACATTAATGAAGAGCAATTACCTTGAAACTAAGTGGGAGTACATCAAGTCCTAGAGAGAAAGGAGAGAAAATCCTAAGCTACAACTAAGGGAGGTAGAGTAGAGAGAGAAGGTGAAAATATCAGCTTTTTCTAAAATTCTGAGGTTGAAGACCTTATAAAGGCCCCAAAAGTCATCCAAAGTTATTACAAATTTGCCACTAGATATTTCTTGATCGGGCTCAAAAGTTGCAGAAAAATGCAGCTTCAACCGGTAGAACAAAAGAGCTCTACCGGTTGAAAAACCTTATGTTCCCCTTCTACCGGTAGAGCAAAAGTGCTCTACCGGTTGAAAATGTAAAAACTGAGATTTTTCTATGTCTTGATCCCTTGACCTTCCGGCTTGTCATCATGACCTCTAGGCTTCCCGAGTCCTGTTCAAAACTTCATTACTTGTCTCCCGGAACTCGGTGGCGGGGTGCCATGTGGCCTCCGGTGCCCGGGCATTCGTTGGTTTAACAATGGCGTTAAAACACGTCTTTTTCTCCCGTTCTTCCTGCTAATAACAAAAACACAACCTTGCGCAAAATCAATCGTGTAAAGCCACAAAATGCACGTGTGTGTGATAAAAAATGAGAGAGATAAGTAACTTTATTTACAATATTGAGGGCTTATCAGTACTGAAAAAACAAGACGATTTCCCGTAATTTATAAGTTGACCCGAAGCTCTGCCATACACTTCAAGAATTCCTTTGATGCTTGATACACCTTGGCAAGATGCATCCCCAAACAATAGCGTATCATCAGCAAAAAAGAGGCGACTGACCGCCGGACCCTCGAGATGACTGAATAAAACCCGTAATCTCCCCATCAAGCAAAACGGAATAAGACACAGATTATATGCATTCCATAATCCAACCCACCCACAACCGATCAAAACCCAATTTCAACATAACTCGTTCAAGAAACACCCACTCCACTCTGTCGTAGGCCTTGCTCATATCAAGTTTGATTGCCACACTATGATTCCTGCCGTGCCGACGATTTTTGAGATGATGGAACAACTCCTGGCCGATGATGATATTATCAGTAATCACTCTCCCTGGAACAAACGCACATTGATTCGTAGAAATGATAGCTGGTAATAACAAGCTCAACCGATTTGCTAGCACCTTAGCTAGAATTTTGTATCCAAAGTTGCACAAACTGATAGGGCGAAGTTCGGTCATGTGGACAGGGAATTTAACTTTTGGGATGAGCACAATATGCGTATGATTCATCCCTCTAAGTAATTTCCTTGAAAACATGAAGCTACGGACTGCATTTGTAATGTCCTGCACTACCACTTCCCAATATTTTTGGAAAAAACTAGGAGTCATTCGATCCGGACTAGGAGCCGTGGAGGGCTCCATCTGAAATAAAGCCACCCGCACCTCCTCCATAGTGACTGCCCTCGTGAGCATAGCATTCATACCTCTTGTAACCTTAGGTTGAAGCCCCTGCAACACTTCTTCAATAGCCGAAGGTCTGGACGATGAAAAAATGTGTTGGAAATGATCACAGATGATGCTTTTAACCTCGGAAATTTGATCCTTCCAAACCCCATCCTTATCCTCAAGACCATGAAATCTGTTAGCCGCCCTCCGCTGAACCGTTCTAGCATGAAAGAACGCGGTGTTTTTATCCCCATGTTTCAGCCATGCAACTTTAGATTTGGCCCGCCAATACTCCTCCTCTGCGCTTGCTTGCTTCATTTCTTCCTCCACCCTTCTATACCCCGCTGCATTAAACTCAGCCCTTACATACTCTTGCTCTAGTTGATTTTGCGAACGATTTCAACCGCACACTTGAATTTAAATTCTGGGAAGCCCTCGACTGTCTAAGCTTACAACGACATAGCCTGATTTTTTGTTGAATACAAAACCACCTCGAACCCACAAATTTCACAGCCCAACATGACTTCACAATATTACCACAAGCTTCCTTCGCCACCCATCTCGCATAAAAAATAAATCTAGAAAAACGAGACGGCTTACTAGCCCCATACCTGAGCAAAAGAGGGCAATGATCTGACCCTCCCGGCTGAAGATGAACTAGGGCAATTAGTTCTCCACCGGGGATTAACTAGGGCCCTGTCCAAACGCATCCGGATATTAGCATTACCCCCACGCTTGTTATTCCAAGTAAAAGGGTACCCAACATAACCAACGTCGATCAGATCATTATCCTCCACAAAGCATTGAAAATCCTTCAATTCCCAGTCACCTTTGTCTACCCCACCATCCTTCTCCTCATTAGAAAGAATACAGTTGAAATCACCCGCCACAACACACGATTCTTGGGCATTCTCCAATTTTTGCGCAATCGGTCTCCACAATCCCCTGTGTTCCATGAGAGATGTACTCGACAGAGCCCGATTGATTAATGCATGTACAGTTCAAAGGTTACACTAACTTGTACTAAAATTGGAGTGTTTATTAGTCATTGCGAAGAAAGAATAAGGATTGTTTTTTTAAGAAAATTTCCCTAAAACATTGGTATTTTTGGCTGCACACAAAATGCAAAAATGGGCAAGGAAGCATATTACAAGTGGTTTTATTGCACTCACCGCCTCACTATGGGTGTTTAAGGTTTTGGCCTCAAACGATCAATCAGTAATACTTTCTGGATCGTTCTGTCGAACGAACTAGTGTATGTACTCTCTCTCAAAAACAACAATATGGAAGAACTCTGTATGAAGAATTTTTCGGTGTGTTGAAATAGTGTTGAAACAATGTCAATGACTCCCTTTAAATAGCTGAAGGAGGAGCTAGTGTAATCAATACTATAATCAATAGGGGAATTCAACACAAGGAAATCAATATAGGGAATTGAATTCTGTAAATTAAATTTCTAGAAAAAATCTGTTGTAGCTATTATTCACAAAAAGCTCGAATCTATATGATAGCTTCTACTCCAGCTTTGTTTTTAGTTTCCTATACGTTAGCTTACTGGGGCTAGTTTCCCAAAAGAGCTAAAAGGTTTAAAAACATATTTCGAGGCGGATCATTCTGCCCACATACATCAACTATTTTTAATACTTTTAGTAATTTTAGAAAACTCCCCCTAAGCTTTTTTGTGGTCTTAGCTACCATTCCTCTAAGTTTTTTTTTGTCTTTAAGCTACCTACAAAAGTCAAATTGTTTCTCTTATTTGAGTTTTTCGGGCTTTTTAGATGATGTATGTCAATATGTGATGAGAATGATTTGTATTGAAATCCATAAAAACTAATGTAAAAGACCAAAAAAGAAAAAGAAAAAATTGCCCCCATAAGCCAATAAATAGAACCGCATTATGAGATATTGAAGTGAAACTTTAGGGGTTTTTTTGGAATTTTATGTTTTTGGCGGCACACATTGACCAAAATGGCCAAGGCAGCGGGTCTAGTTGCACTCACGTACCAAAACTTTTAATTCAATATGTTAGGTTTTGCCCCAGCCTCGTGTTTTTTAGTTTTCTTTATCAAAATTGTCCTCATAGGAGTTCTCACCTACCACACTTTTTAAATTTTTATATTATGTTAATGAAACTAAAAAGTAAAAGTCAGTACCTTAAAATTTCAAAAAAGCTGTGTGTACGCACGTCCGTGTACGTATAATGCACGGACGGTGCATCTTGACCGTTCAAAAGCATTTTCGACGGTTCGGATTTGCCTTGGCTCTTTTGCCGGTAATAGTTAACTCTTATCAGTAAAAGAGTGTTTAAAATCTGAACCGTTGATTTGTTGGAATAAACGATTAAGATTTATTCGTGTATATTGCGTAAGCTTACATCCGTACGCATAGCCGGACTGATAAATTTTGACCAAAAAGGAGTGGAGTATTAATTAACAATAGACAGAAATCATTAGCTTTCATTCTCTTCGTTGAATTAAATTTTACAAAAGGAACAATAAAATAAAATATATTCCACTTGCTGACGACTTTACATGTGTCACACAAGATGACTCACAAGCAAAACAGCTTTCCAATTTAAAATTTAACAAACACTTCTATATTCTAACGATTTATTGAAACTATTTTGCCTTCTTTCCTCCATCATGTAATAAAACACTTGAAAATGAAATGCTCCAAATTAAATTAGCTGAATTAATGGAGCTTTAGGCTTAAAATCTCTCATAATATCCTCTCTAAGCCTTGTGAGGATAAAGCCGGATTGGAAGACCTTTCTCAGGATTAGGCATGGGATCCACAATGATCTTCTCATTTGGAATCATCTTCTCCCACTTGAACCTCCTCACTAGATGGTGCATGAACACGAGTATCTCCAATCGGGCGTATTCTTTTCCGGGACACATCCTGGGTCCTCCGCCAAACGGCACGAATGTGTATGGAGCCGGGCCAGACCCCTCGAATCTCGATGGATCAAACTTCAACGGATCTGGGAAGAATTCAGGATTCCTGTGCGTTGAATGCGCGCTCCAATATATCTGAAGATCAACATAGAAACAAAGATTATTAACGAAATACTTTACAAGTACTTAATCGGACGGCTTGTGAAACAAATGAAAATTTAAGTCTCGCGAAATTAACATCCTATCGTCTGGCAAAAAAAAAAAAGTTACTATATGTATTAAATGTGCTTAATTACCTTCCAACCCTTTGGAATTGAGAAACCGTTGTACATGAAATCGCTGATGGCTTCTCTGAAAGCACCTTGGAGAGGTGGAGCAAGCCTCATCACTTCACATGCCACGTTCCATGAGTACTTCATCTTCTGGAGATCATTAAAGTTCAACAATTCACCTTCTGCTTTTGATTTCGCAATTTCCATTTGCTCTGTTCACAAAGTAAACAAATATAGCAATTAGCAACTTGCTTTTCCCATCATTATCCCCCAGAAGCTATTAAAACAAAATAACATAATAAAAAGTACTCCCTCGGAGGAAACGTGTATTTTCTTGGACATAAAAATATGTATTTCCATACAATTTTTTTTTGAAATTTCTTTGCATGCATGCATGCACCAAAT
Organism: Vaccinium myrtillus; assembly: GCA_016920895.1. Lineage (NCBI taxonomy): Eukaryota > Viridiplantae > Streptophyta > Magnoliopsida > Ericales > Ericaceae > Vaccinium > Vaccinium myrtillus. Next base: position 7,723,623 of record CM029276.1, read on the forward strand.
TAAAGTGTTCATCAGTGTAAAGAATATAAAAAACTTAAAAGGTGAAACATATTTTTTTTAGGTTTGAAAATGAATAGATTCCCGTAGTGGACTCTTAAAATAGGACAGAGTATTTAATATATTTTTTTTCAACATGAAGGTATCAACACGAACCGGAGATCTCGATTTCAACGATTGTTCCTTTTGTTTCATATGTGAAGTGAATTGAAGGAAAATGAAATTTGTTTCCGGGTATTTGTTCTATTGATAAAAGTTTGCAGGAAAATTCGAATTCCTCCTTTATAGAAAATGTATTTTGCAGGGAAGTGTTTAACTTAATAGTAGCTGAACACGTAAAAAGTTACAGAAAAGTTAAATTTTTTTCCATCATTTTCATTATTTCCGTGCAACTGACCGGGGCCTTAAAGAAGGATAGGAATGAAAATTTACCTTTGTAAACTCCTTCGTAAACCTCAGGCAACTCAGCAAGAAACTTAACAATGGAAGCACAAGAGGAGCTAGCAGTGTCATGGCCACCAACCAACAACCCCAAGATCTTATCAGCAATATCGGTCTCCTGCATGAATTTTCCATTTTCATCGCTCGTCAAGAGCATGTGTGACAATATATCTTGCGTCGGTGACGCCTTTCCCTCGGCCAAATCTAACTTCCTCTGCTTGATAATCACCACCAATTCCTTCCTGATGAAATTTGACGCCTTGATCGCCCGGTTAAATGGGGTTCCGGGCAAGTCTATGGGGATAGATAATAGTCCCGCGGCCAAGACACCGAAGGGGTCTTCGAACTTGGCCACGTGACTAGGATCTTCCACGCTGACAAACAATCGACAGGCGAGCCAGAACGTGTAACGCTTGGTTAGTGGGAAAACCGTGACTTGGTCCTTGTTCTCCCAGTCGGTCGCGAAGTGTCGCTGAGCGATCCCGTCCATGATCCCTACGTACCTCTGCAACGCCTCGGCCTTGAGGAAGTTCGGGAGCATTTTTCTCAACCGGATGGCCTCTTCTTTCGAAGAAGTTTGGTTCGAGGACGGGAAGATTTTGTCGACGGAGCTAGGCCACCAGGCCTGGACGAGCTTGTTCTCGTTGGAGAACAAGAACTTGTTACCAGCTGCCCCGCAGAAGACAACTGCGGGGGAGCCCAAGAGACTCGTCCTGAAGACATAGGACGAGTACTTGGCTATGCGGTCGAATATGAATTTCTCGGGGTGACCTTTCCACCCAGTGGAGAGAAACTCGAGGCTCTCGCCCACTATTGGGAATCCGGTCCTACCGGGTGGAAGGTTACCCGTATTGGGACCGGGTTTCTGCCAGTGGTAGAAAAGGAAGTGCAAAGAGAGGGTGACAAAGAGAACGAAGAAGCCAAGAAGTGAAGTATAGAATAGCTCCATGATTGATTGCTATTTCTTTTGTTCTGATTGTTGTGTTGTGTGTGTGGTTTTCTTGGTTTGGGTTGAGTTGGGAAATGAGAGAGAACAAAGCAAATTTATAGGCAAAATGCAGCTTCGCAATGTGGACTAAAGGGAGGGTTCAAATGGTAAATTTAAAAAGTCAAATTGTGCCGAATTTGAAAATTTGAAAAACAAACTGAAAGATGGAATATTGGGTGTGAAGCAGTCTTTAGGATTTTTCCTATGTCTTTCATCATTATGCAATAAAATTGCCAACCTCACTCGTCTTCCTATTTGCATGATGTCAAAAATGGTTTTCATTAAATAGTACTTCCTCTGTCCCTTTTATTTTTGGCACCAATAAAATTGAAATTGAAATATAATTGCTGTACTTTGTGGACTGGTACCGACCAAAAATATTACTCTAATTGGTCAAACAAATAAAAAGTCTAAAATACAGGACTTGGTCCTAAGTGGATGCTACTCAATATTGCAGTGGGAACTCAGGTGAGTTGGCCCAACTGGACCCCAGATCAACCAAAGACACTACGTATAGTACGTACTACTATACACAACTACACTTTGCATACGTATACGGACTTGCGTGCGAGTAGAATTTTTTAAATTCAGCCCGACTATCTGTACGCACGCACGCATCTTAACCGTTCATTTCAACAAATCAATGGTTCGGATCTTAATTACTCTTTGACTGGTCAAAGAGTTTTCTAACTGGTTAAAAAGTAAATAAAATTCAGACGGTCGAAAATGCTTTTAGACATTCAAGATGCACCGTCATACATACACGGATTTGCGTGGGCGTAGAATTTTTGAAATCTTTATTTGCACTTTAATTTGTAGCACATACTCAATCATCTCCTTCTTGTTCATCTCTTTTTTTATTATTATTTGATTTTGTTATGGATTTTATGAGGATACAGAATTCTTATATATTGGGTAAATTCACTAGCCTCCCCTGTGGTTTATGAAAATACACTGCTCTCCCTTGTTTTTTTAAAATATTAATTTTGTCAAAATCTGTTAACAAAACTTAATTTTTTTGGAAAATATTTTCCCAAAAAAAAAAAAGTAACAGTTTTACAACAAATAAAAAACTGTTTATTTTCTGAAAGAAATTTTTTAACTCTTAAAAAAACATTATTTTAACAGTTTTTTTTAAGGAAATAGAGTTAAAATAAATATTTTTTCATTAAAAGTTTTCTCAAAAAAAAATTGAGTAAGATTAAAAATAAAAATTGAAAATAGTCTTTTGAAGGGGAAAAAAACTAGTTTTGAAAAAAAATTTGAAAACAATTTTTGAAAAATAGTCTTTTGAAGGGGGGGAAAAACTAGTGAAAAATAGTTACTGAAAACATTAATTTTTTTACAATCTTTTGAAATAAGAAAGTTTTCAAAACATTTTCTTGGACTAAAAACTAGTTTTTACAATTTTTTTAGAAAAGATTAGATTTTGAAAACATTTTTTCCAGAACAAATTTTTTTAAAATTTTTGAAAACATTTTTTCAGAAAAAAATAAATTTTTGAAAGAAGCTTTTTTATAAAAAAAAATTGAAAAAGTAACGGAAGTTAGGAGAGGAGAGAATCTAAGGAATAGTTTAAACAACAAGGGAGGACAATGTATTTTCAGAAACTACATGAGAGGTCAGTGTATTTGTCAGAAATCTCAGGGGAGGTTAGTAAAATTTACCCTATATTTTGAGTGCTGAATAATGCATAAATTTTCTTCTTTCTAAATTTTAATTTTTGTCATAAATTTTCTTCTTTCTAAATTTTAATTTTTTGTCAATTTTTTTAGATTAAAATTTTGTTTTGACTATAGGATTAAGTAAAAAGTTATGAATTAAATTTGAAAAAATTATCGCTTATGTAGAAAGTACTGATCAAGACATAAAGTTTTTTCGAAAAAAAATTCACTTATACCCTTGTAGTTTTTTCGAGAAAAAATTCACTTATACCCTTGTAGTTTAGACCATGTGCAGTTACACCCCCTATAATTCATTTTGTTCCATCCGCACCCCTGTGATTTTTAAAAAATTGTATTTGCAGTCATTTCCATCAACGTTAAAGGATGTAGTACTTGTCAACCACTAAACTATGAACGGTTTGTCATTCCTTAACAGTGCAAGCATTATGCATCTACACAAATCCCCAAACCACTGGGGGTGCGGATGCAACTAAGTGAACCAGAGAAGGTGTAGCCGGCACCACACATCGCCCAAACCATACACGGCACCACACAGGGGTATAAGTGGAGTTTGCCTTAGTTTTATTTTTTTTTTACCCTTTTTTTTGTTTTTTGTTTTTTTTTTGTTTTTGTGCATGTCTATTCACTTTTTATTGCCAAAAGTAGAAAAAATAAGAGTAAATTTTTGGAGGATTGGGGATGGGATCCATGAGGTTTGAAACCACCACCTAATGTATGGGAGCATAACTGCATAAGGTGTCTCTCATAGCGCATGCATGCAGTAGATGCTATATCTCCATTGTTTAGAAAGCTTCTCTCGCATATTTTTGGATGAACGGCGATACATAAACTCCCTGGGAGCCACCATCAGCCACACCCTGTCTCACATGGGGTGTGGTCCCCACATCTGGGCCCCACACCCCATGTGAGTGAGGATGTGGACGCGCAGGAGTGGCTCCCAGGGAGTGTGTGTATCATTTTTTTTTTTTGGATTGTCCAAAAATAACCGTGTATCTGAATTAGTTTATGTGCAACTTTACTAAGTTTGAAATTCTGAATTCACCGATCGATGGGATAAATCTCCTGCAAGCTTAAGGGCATCCTGACTCAAGCGGCCGTTGGTCTAAGTAATCAAAGACTTTAAGACTTAGGGGATTTTCTTTCTTACGGGTCCTGGGTTCGAAATCTCCTAAGTGCTATCACCTCTTGCGCGACTAAATCATATGAAACTTCATCCGACTTCATTTCCGGTACAAACATTTATGGGGCCCGAAGTGAATTTTTTAAATGGCACTTACATGCATTTTGCATACAAAAGTTGATCAACATGGAGTTTTCATATAAAAGAACCATTAAAAAAGAATTCCATTATAAAAATTTAAATATATTTTCATACAAAAATAAACAACCTTGCACTACTTCAAAATCCATTGAATCATGCGATCCACGAAGGCTGGAGCATCTATTGTAATGTTCTAAAATTAAGCCTCAAGTTACTAGTAATTTTAATCCCAAAACCGGTTTTTTGGGCCCCCTAAAGTTTGATTGTGCTTATTTTCATGTGTAGCAAGCTTAAACAAAGAACAATTAGAGAGCCTTATATTTGGGCCCCCTATTTTAAACAATTTTTGGAGACCTGAAGTCGCGGCTTCATTGGCTTATACTCTAAGCCGGCTCTGCCGACCTTAAATGAATCCCTTGCTTGTGGAAAACGGTGATATTGATATTAAACGAAGACATTGATATTGATATTTTGGGATTAATTGAGGTGCACGTGAAGGTCCAGACATCCTGATAACTGCGTTTGTTAGTGTGGCATAGCCTAACCCATAGGTAATTAGGGAAAAAAATTCAACAAAATAATAGGGAGCCCATTCACTTCCCCTTGCTTTTTTATGAAAGATTATGACAGATGATGATAGCATAGCCCGTCTATTAATTATCTATTGATAGGGGTGCACCTAATGATGCAACACTTATCTGGGATTAAGGCATGTATCTGAAAAATAATTACCGACAAGGTAGCCCATTCACTTCCCCTTGCTTTTTTATTTTTCTGAATCTTTCTTTTTATTCTTTGGTGATTTTTTTTTTATAATAGTAATGTTAATTTTTTTAGAGAAAGTTGCTTATCTATTTAGCTTATTTGTAGGTAATTGATTTTTCCTTTTAATTCCTAAAGGGTTTTTCTTTTCGTGTTTTTCGTTGATGTAGTCGAGATGAAAATTAATTGAAAGTAAATGTGAGAAAAGTTCACTAAAGTAAAAACAAAGGAAAAAAAAAAAAACTACGCAAATAGCCAAATAGCAAGGAGAGCCAACCAGCTCTCCAGTGGAAGACGGTTAAAACTTAGGCTAAGTTTCTACTATAGTATTTTTGATATTATTTTACAAGTCATTTTTCTCATATGCATTAACTGATTTGACATTTAACGAAAACAATATGCACTTTTCACTACAGTGAGAAGACGGTATTACTATCCAGTTAATACAATTGATTCCAGAATATCATTAAAATACACGAAAGGTTAAAGTTGAGTAAAGCAAGTTTTTTTTTTTTTTTTTTTTTTTAGTAAAACCGATATCCAATAAACGAAAATAATGAGCTCTTGAATAACTATTATGTTTTTATTCATCAAGTTGAAACTTCCCAAAAAAATTCGAGATTGAGTTTACCTGCCCTAACATAAAAAGAAAAGAAAACTGAAAAAAAGCTTGCATTATTAATCAAGTGGATTGTATCTGTAAGTGTGGTGTTAGTGCGTAGTTTTTAGTTTTGGATGGTATTATTGTGGTTCCCTCTCCGGTTTTGGTGCTTGGGTGCTTTTATTTGGACGGACTCGGGGAGGTGTTGTGCACCCCTCGGCCGTTGGATCGAGTTTTGGATGGCTCGGATGCGGTCGGCAATTTTTTTTTAATTTTGATTTTTTTTACCGGTAAAAAATCAAAACACATCCGAACCGTCCAAAACTCGATCCAACGGCCAAGGGGTGCACAACATCTCCCCCGCTTCCCTTTTATTTTGGGGAGGTTGGTTTTGTGTTAGGTCTTATTTTTGCGGCATTTCCTTTTCGGGTGTTGTTTTTTTTAGCAGTTCCTTTTTTTTTTTGGTTGGTATCTTGTCATTTCCTTAATGTACTACTTTTTTAAATCCTTGTGATGAGTTAAATTTATTTTGCCGATAAAAATATTAATGAAGTGGATCTGAGTCGACCCAAGGGAGTCATGAATCGTTGTATCTAAGCTGGTGAGTCAGACCCAACTCAGAATGAGTCGGTGTTTTCTCTAGTCAACTTCCCAGTAATTCAAAAACTATAAAAATAATAGTCCTGATTTTTTTATTTTTTTTTTAATTTCTCAAAAGAAGGAAGACTTAAAACACGTTTACTTTGTCAATGCGAAGACAAGCAGAATGGAATAGCTGTTCCATTAATTTTACTTTCCAGGTCTATAATTAGTGGTTGTTGAGTTCAAGTTTGGTAGATTCTAATAAGGTGGCTACGAATAGTACTATAGAACTAGTTGCCAAAACTCATGCGTAGTTCAAGTGACAATATGGATGAGTCGTAAATTCAGACATCATGAGTTTGAAATTTGGCAAAAAAAAAATCAAGTTGTCACTAAGGACATGTGGTTGGTATCCCTTACTCTTATTTTTTTTAGTCATTTGATTTGTATTGTATTTAAAATTTTAAATCAATTGTATTGTATTTAAAATTTTAAATCAACATGCTAAGCAAAAACAATAATCCGTAAATATGAAAATAAATAAAATAAAAGCACGAATTACTACATCAACATGTAATATATAGGATGGCACGTATTATTGACAGTGACGACTTCAGGAGCTCGGAAGTGTGGGGTCATTCATAAACATTAAACACTTTTATCAATAATAAATCAAAGAAAACGTCACAGTAATGGCAACTAAAAATCTTGTTCCAACAAAAATTACATTTAAAGCTCAACCTAGCAAAACAGATCAACCTCTCAATATCAAAAGAACAAAACGAGTGATTAGGATTCAATTACAAGACACGTGAAGAAGCAACTTTTATGAACTTTTAGGAGTTATCCAATGGTGTCACCACCAATTTTAGAGGGTTCATTTATGAATTTTTTAAAAAAATTAACATAACAGTAGTATATTTTTTTTCCCGTGGGGTCGGCTAACCCCACTCTTTCTACTATGATGTCGCCAGTGATTGTTGAGAATATAAATATTATGTTGCCCCTGTTTCTAAAAGCTTAAACTTTTAGATAAATTGGTGGTTAACAATCTAATATGTACCAGAGTAGGCAACGATCCTGTGTTCAAACATCACCGCCTACCAAATGATTAAAGTTACACGTATTTTAGCCTGCTTATATATGGAGGAAAACTTGACTACACGTGCGGGGGCGTGTTGCGAATATATATAATAAGTTGTCCCTCTCTCTAAAAGCGTAAGTTTTTAGATGAGTTGGTGATTAACAATCTAATAGATAACTATACCGAAAATAAAAAAAAATGTATAAGACGACTTTTGGAAGTCAATTATTTTTTGGTTTTTAGTTCACTATGTGCACAGGCAACCATCTAACTTTAAAATTCTTAATTCAGGAGCTTTGGATGATTAATTGGCTCTGTACTACAGAATATTGATATTGATGGCTGGAAATCTAAAAAACTTACAATAGCTGTGGATGCGTTGGAGTTATTTTTTTTTTAGGGTAAAAATTACATTGACCTACCTGAACTTACTGACAATTTTACTAATCTCCCCTCTATTTCGGAAATTTCGGTAATCTCCCTTCCTATACAAACTAATATAAGCATATCTCCCTTGCCGTTAACTTTGAGTGCTAAAAGACTATTATAACCTCCTCACAAATAATTTATGTTGCATTATCATTCCCTTCTTTATATTAACATATGAAAAGTAACAAACAAGAGTATACATGATTATTCTTTTTTTGGGATCCTAAATAAAATAACCAAAAGGAAAATTTCAAGATTTTAATTTTTTGTGGACATTTTTCTTATTACTAGTGTTTTTTTCCATTACGTTCTGCTTTATATATAATTTAAATAAATTCATCAATAACTCTAAATAGTTCAATAAGGATAAGAAAAAAATTCATTCCTTTTTATCTTTATTGTATTGTTTTCCAAACTTGGTACAAATTTTTTTCCTTTTAATATAGTGTATTTTAAAATAAAAATTATCCAAAACTCTTTTCATCAATATGTGCTAATATAAAGTAGGGAATAATAATGTAACATAAATTATTTGTGAGGAGGGCATAATAGTCTTTTATCAAAATATCTTATCTTTTAGATTCATCATGATGGGGAGACGCCCCATTGACTTTGTTTCCTGCCGATTTTGGTCAAAAATCTTTCGTCACACATAACTAACCAAAATAATGCAAAATAAAGATTGTCCAGTGAGGCATTGTTGCTCTCAATTGTCTAAATTTTTCTTGTTGCCGATGATTTTTATAACTCTTCAGTTCTCTTTTTCTTTTCTTTTTTCGGCTTTACATTCAATTTCTCGCTAGATGTATTGTCTTCCTTGTCATTGCATTTGTGCTTGGATATGGTTTTCCTCAATGTATCCTTTGTTGAGTTTTAATAAAATTTTGTTGCCGATCAATTTTTTTTTTTTTTTTTAACTCTTTTAGGTACAATCGTATTCGTGACTACACCGGGGAAAAATGTAATATGTTTAAAATAAAGTCTTTCGTCACTCATAACTAACCAAAATAATAGAAAATAAACTCTTCAGTTCTCTTTTTTCCCCTGTTTTTCCGGCTGCCCTCCCTCATCCTTTCTTTCCCTCCCCCCATCTCCCGCTCTCTCCATTATTTTTGGATGACGGCAGCCCAAATTTTCTAATCTGGGATCTTTGGCCTTCAGATCCGAGCTTTGGTGCCGGATTTGTGGGTCCTCCAGCAGCAGCGGTGGTGACGCCTGGCAAATGCGATTGCGGTGGGACGAAGAGATGTGAGACTCCGGACGCTGATACATTTCTGTCATCTTCCTCCAGCCACATGGCCCACATTTGAGCGGATTGGTGGTTTCCATCATCGTTGTTATACAATTTTGAGGGTTTTATTTATTTCTTTTGTTGTTTTCTTGTATTTTTAGACTGATAGGGTCCCTTTTTAGTCTAATAATATAGGAGTAAGTCTTTTCGGTTTTAAAACAAAAAAGAAGAAGGAATTATGCGATTACTTCTTCTCTAAAGCTATCATTAGGTACCTCACAAACCCCACCCCATGGGTAGGGCTTTGGGTGGGAGCCTTGTTAAATTCTTGATTAGACACCTACGAGTATCTTCAACTGGTGATTTAACAAAAATAAACTATTTAGTTATTTTCTTCTTTATTTAAAAAAAATTGCATTTGTTAGTTTTGCGTTGATTTTTTGTGGTTTATTTGGTAACTGTGCGGTACTCGGTCCAGGGATTCTTTTTTTTTTTTTTACTTTTTGGCTTTTTTAGTTTATAGTAGTTAGAACGTATTTTAAATTTGGTAAAGTGTTTGGGAAAAATGTGTTTAATGCATTTTGAAACAGGTGTACTGTTTGAGAGATGTGAGCAGAATACATTTTGTAGGTGTTTTTGTTAATCAAAATGGGGAAAGTGAAAAATGAGAAGTCAAAAAACTCATCTCAGCTTAATTTTGGCTTCTCCTCTCTAATGTCAGAAAACCAAAACACATTCTCACATAACACATTTTCCATTTTCCAGCCAAACAATCAAAAGCAAATAATGCAAAAATGAAAAGTAGAAAAGGAAGCACCAAACAGGCCTCAACTATTGGGGTCTCCGTAGGGACCCAAGTCACCACATCCCTTAGTGACCTTAATTGTGAGCTCTCTGAAATCTTCATTTGGGATTTGAACCGTTCATTTTCTCAGGAATATTGAGCATGGGTACAAAAAATTATGAACGTCATAGATTGGTAGACACACAAGTGAGACAAATTTGTCTTACATTTTATTCTTTAAATGATATTGGTCATTCATTTTTGTAAAATAAATGATATCCGACCATATGACTACCAAAATTCATGTAATTTGATTTTTTACATGAATGATCTACTCAAAATTCTCAAAAAATTAAACAGTTTCAATCCCAAATACATATCATAGAGGACCCAAAATTGAAGTCACTACGAAAGTGTAGCAACTTAGGTCACTACGGAAACCTCAAATCTAAAGATAAATACTTCTATCTGCCTCATGTGTTACTCTACAGAGCAGCGCATAGTCACCAATTAAGGGGGTGATCCACTAAAAAATAAATAATATTTTTCAAAAATCAATACAGATTATTCTCTCACAATATATCACATAAAAAACTGTAAAAATACGATTTATTTAAAAAAAAACTCTCTTAATGGAACACCCCCTAACTTTACTTAGCGGGTGATTCGGTTGTTGAGTCTGCGAAACCAGTTCTCTGATACGTTTCCACTATGAGGTTATGACTCAGCTGAAAGTACCTGTTTGGTTTTTTAGTTTTTTGTCAAATAATCCAAAAAACCGGTTTGGTTTTTTCTTAAACTTAATCCAAACTATTCCCTCATTTGGCTAATAATCCAGATTATGGATTATTGGATTATTCGTTTGTCCTTATTCAAATTTTTTTTGCATTCGTTAGTTTTGCATCAAGATTTTGTGGTTTCTGGATTCCTCTCGACGAGACGAATCTAACAAGTATAAAATTATGGTCAGAACTCAAATTTTTTTGAATAAAGCCAAAATAGGTGGATTATTGGCCAAACTAGATCGTTTTGCTTGATTTTTTGGCACACCTCTAAAGTTTCAAAAGGCCTTGTTTGGAAGAAGAAAAAACCACTAAAAAGTGCCTAAACCCAAAACTCGAAGTGCTTAAACCCACTATACCCTACCCCAAAAAGCCTAAATCCCCTAAAATTGAATTAAAAATTAACTCTCCAAACAGGGCCCTTGGAAGCCTTGGAGGTGTACCAAGAAAATGAGCAAAACAATGTAGTTTTGCCGCACAACACCCACCCCGGATTCGCAGTGTTGTGATCTTGGAACCATAAAATTCAATCGGAGAGAACGCAATTTTTTTTTCAGCATAAACTAATCCTGTGAAATATACTAAACATATCATGAATTCCTTACTTATATATTCGGCCATGTTATTGTTCACAGCGTTTGTTGATTTAACTCTTCTACTTTTCGTGAAGACTTTAGGACAAGAATATGGTTAGAAAATTAAATTTCTTCCAAATATGTAATTTTGATTTTATATATGAATGTAAATAGGCAACATAGACCAAAAAATACGAAATGTTGCAATGTTACACTCTATGTTCTCCATAGTTTTCTCCATCATTTAATTGTACAATATTTACTTCTTCTTCTAAGCTACACCCTCCATTCTTAATTGGTAGTTCACTTTTTTGTTTTGGAATGTTTCAAAATGTTTGTCCAACTTGAAAAGTCAAAAAATTTAAAAATGGCAATTTTCGGAAACTATCCTCGTAAATATATACTCACATGTTGTTCAATTGAGTTAGAATAAGAGCTAGAGTGTGTAGAGGGGGGGGGGAGTGAGCCCATCCGGCTGTCGATCTCAATAATGGCCCTGTAGTTTGGGGCTCACTACAGGTGTAGTGAGCCCATCCGGCTGTCGATCTCAATAATGAACACTCGGACTTGAATCTAAACAATGGACGGCTCAGATCATTTGAAATTTGGATTAAATCTGAATCATCGATGCCGAGATGGACGGTTGAATGAGACTCATTACATTCCTATAAGGAGTCCCCTCACTACAAGCCCCCATATTCGAGGAAGGGTGCATCAGTGAATGTGGGGTTAGGTGAAAAGTTTTCTGAATCCATATTTTTTTCAAACATCAGTGGATGTTGTGGAGAAGGGTGAGAATAGATCCAATTAGAGAAAGGAAATTTGCATTAAAGAAAGGAATTGTTGAGAGGATAACATTAGGAGGAGATAGTGGGGTACTGTGAGAGAATTAGTAGGAGGGAATTACGTGGTGGGAGGAGTAGAAAATGAAAGGATAAGTTCTGCAACTCTGCTAGAGGTACCGACCACTTGGATACCGATGGGTACAGACAACATGCGAGGCTCTCTTAGAAGTTTCGTACAAATTATTCAAACCATTTAAAAATTTTAAAATAATTTTTAGTCATCCCGCTAGAAATCAGCTCAAATGTATACATACCATTATGGTACTATTAGTTAATTAATATTGATTTTCCTTTTATCAAATGCTCCGATGTACTCATTTTTCATTCAGATTACAGGATTGATTGCCCACTTATTATTGTAAGGATTTATAGATATCATTAGGTGGTACTATTAGTTAATTAATATCTTCAGAATTATTTTCCTTTTATCAAATGCTCAAATTATTTTATTTTTTCATCCAAATCAAATCTAGTACCACTAGTACATGCAATCACATCCATCATCCTTGGAAATTAATCGCATGTCATCGTTATTTCTATCATCAACCTCATCTTTTTCAAACTATTCAAAAAATAACCGGACAATCAAACATGTCCTCGGTATCAACGTAAGGTCTCCGATTACATTTCAATTCAACTTGGCCGTCATACTGTAAAAATTAATCATACATTATTTTTTATCCCATTCATTACAAACTGGCGTTTGGTATCATCATTGGTTAGTGGGAACACGATCGTGGATCTTCAAAGCATTTGAAAAGGAAGTCAATAATTTGAGGTTGGATTGAAATAGGAACATGAGGAGCTAGATAACGGTCAAGATCAGTTGGACCATACTGTTGGCTATTTGTGTTCTCCATAGTTTTCCATCATTAATTCATCATTTAGACCTCGTCGAAATTACTAATCACACGTCAAAAGTCATGACAATCGAGTTTCGATCAATATGATTTCATAACCACACAATCTTGAAAACTATTAAAGTCGCACAAAAGATCAGAACACATTTATCTCAATATTTTTGGCACGGTTGATGTTTTCAACAAATTTTTATTAAAAAAAAAATTACAATTAAAGTGAACCTAGTAAGGATCCACAAAAGACACTGGTGGCTTGAATTAATCTTTCAAAAACTACTCATTTTGGAAAAGAAAAGAAGAGTTACTGGAAGTACTAATATTCCCATGCATGAATTATTGTTTCATAATCAGCTTTTGAAAATTGGGTCATTCAGCTCACTGAACTGATAATAAGCAAAGAAAAAGATTATAAAAAAAAAAACATAAATTTATGTGTACTTTTTATACTTTTTAATGTACTTTCAAACACTTCTATACATCTTTTTACACATTTCAACAAATTTTTTAAATCTTAACGACAGCCAAAGAACTGATTTTAGAAAATTTTGCTTCCTATGGGAAATGATTAAAATGTGAAAGTCATGGCATGGTGAAATACATGCCAATCAGTAAAGTCAAGACTTGACTTCCTAGGGTTCATTGGACAACTTGCACCATGCAAGCTGCTCCCAAATTCCAAATGGCCCCAAAATTATGTCTACAAAGTAGGCCAGGCTCTCACTTTTAGGCTTAAAAGAACACTGTATTAAATTAAAAGTTTGTACAAGTTACTTATTGAGGCAGTTACTGATGTTTAATAAATTTTTAAAGCTATTGGTCACAATATTTGACTTTCTATCCATCTCCATCAGATGATGAAAAATTGGTATAGAAATATAGATCAAACATGGAGAAAAAAAAACTCCGCAAAAACAAAATAAGAAACAAATACTTTCTTGTTTTATTTATTTTTGTCTTCAATTAAGTTTTTTAACTTTTGATCGTATTATTTTATTTTTAAACTCCTCTCATTAAGACAAATCAAAAAATAAGTAGTAGTGAATATCGAATATAGATACAGACTGCCATATTGGAGCATATGCCTAGCCCTAGCAGAGGCGGAGCTACATACCTATTTTGAAGTATATTTTGCATATATTTTTTATAGATGATCTTAAAAAAAGTGTAAAATTTCGACAATAACGAAAATGTAAGAACAATATTCAAGATTATTTTTCAATTTATCAAAACCGTCCATAAAAACTCGAATAATTGGATTTAGTCAAGAAAAAATCTTCGAACCAAAGTTTCTTTCATAATTTGGCCCCCTCCGATTTCGATTTTTGGCACCGCCATTGAGCCCCAGTACAAGGAAAGGAACCATGTAGCCAAACAAAATGAAAAGGAAATGTTTTAACCATGATTTTTTGACGATTGGGTTAACTTGGTTCCGGTCGTTTGCTTTTGTTTATTTGGATGGAAAATATATGGTTGGTAAGGTACCACAGTCCGGTATGCCGTCAAAGTCATAATTAAGTGGGTTTGCTTCAAATCTGGACCTGCCTCTCTCTGGACCTGTTTTGCTATGTAAAAATATTAGTGTTTTTTTTTTGTCATTCCTCATTCCTAATCTATTACATTGGGGAGGGGGGAATGAGACTTGATCCCGGGACGCAGTGTAGGACATCCAAGATGCTCTAACAAACTTGATTCCTATGCCTCACATGGCAGATTCTGTTAGATGGATGGCTCATCCTAGTGGAATTTATACTGCTGCTTCTACCTGGAACGCCATTAGACAAAGGTTCCATGTTGTGCCCTGGTGGAAGATAGCTTGGGGTAGCAATCACGTGCCTCGTTGGTCTTTTATTTTTTGGCTAGCTGCCCAATTTAGACTAAATACTAGAGATAGGCTGCAATCGTGGGGTATGTTGGTTGATGATAGTTGTTGTCTCTGTAGCTCTGGCATTGAATCACACCATCATCTATTCTTTGAATGTCCCTTTTCTTTGACTGTTTGGAAAGCTTTGATGTTAAAAAACCAGGTCCAAAGGATGTCTAGCAGTATGGAGGCTGTCTTGGAGTGGTTCTCTCTTAATGTTAAGGGCAAAGGCCTCCGGTGTATTGGCCTTAGAGTGTCTTTTGCTGCTGCAGTGTATGGTGTGTGGAGGGAAAGAAACTCAAGAATCTTCCGAAACGTGTTTGCTGGGTCAGAGCAAGTGTTCGACCGTATTTGCACTGAGATCAGAGACTTCCTCAGCTCTAGAAGACATTTGAAGCCCTCATTGAAGAACAAAGCTCTTTGCTCCAGTTGGGGCTTGACTGAGAGGATTTTTACTTCTGTATAGTTTGTGTTTTTGCTTGGCCCAAGTTTGTTGGTTGTTTTGTTTGTTTTTGTCATGGCGTTGTATTGGGGTAATAATCCCTAAACTTTGGTTCATTCTTGGTTGAGCTTAATAAATTCTGCACTTATCGAAAAAAAAAATTAAATATTAGTTTGAACAGATGAGTAAATAATTACCTGAACAAATTTACTACCTTTTTTTTTTTTAAGAATTGCACGGCAAAAATATTTTTAAACCCGAATAGTCTATTTTATTTTATTTTTTTGCTAGATAATATGTTATTAGTTTTTGTTACATTACTACAACGAGGGCCAACCTTCAGTCTATATGAATTTAACCTTAAACCTCATGCTCCAAATGAGCGCTAGACAACCATTAATTGGGCAAGGGCTCGGGAGTCCTGTAGGGTGGGAAGTGTCGTACAGGGGTTAGGGCTGTCAAAAAAAACCCGCGAACCGTGAATCCGAACCGGACCGAACCGAACCGTAGGTTTTGGATTGGGTCCGTGGATTAATGGTCCGGACACGGATTAAAAAATTAGAAAACTGTGCTTTGCAGTTCGGTCCATGGATTTTCATAAAAGAACCGTGGATAAACCGAACTGGACCGTGAGAATTTAATCAATAAAAAAAATATTTATATATATAATATTGGGATAAGAATTATAATTAAATATATTATTCTTAATTTTATACCCTAAATAGGTGAATGTGGTATAACTGAAAAGTAAAGGTGCAAACTGTAATTAACAATTGTAATTTTGATTGCACATATATTAGCTAGTCCCGGACTCGGGACTGGTTGTAGTGAAGACTTTTGTTTACTCGCTTTATATTATGCTGTTTCTGCATCTTTTTATTACTGCTAGTGGTACTTTCTTGAATGTGAATCTCTTTTAATCATTTTGAAGCAATGTTGTTGGTGACTTGGTGTTGTTTATTAAAACTTAAAAGCTACTGATGAATTTGTTCCAAAAGTTGCATTGAGAGAAATATGTTTTTTTATTTTTTTTATTTTGTGGAATGTTATAATCCATGGATAAACCGTGAACCGAACCGTGATTTTTTTTATTGTTTCGGAACCGGACCGTAGACTTTTGGTTTGGACACGGATTGCCTTACATTAAACCGTAGATTTTTGGTTCGGTCCTCGGATTCATGCCAATCCGCACCAAACCGGACCGTTGACACCCCTAACAGGGGTGTCGTGTACGATCTGGATCATCCAAAGTATTTTCAACGGTCCAGATTTAATACATTATTTTTGTAGGTAAATAAAATATCCTACACATAAAATAATGTATTAAATCTAGACCGTTGAAAATACTTTGGACTGTCCAAATTGTGCACTACATATAACCCTGTAGGGCAGCCCCGCCCCCACAGGATCCCCGATTCCGCAGGCTAAACCCCTAGTTCCAATCAGTTTATTGTAGGTAGGTGGTTTGGGTCACATCCATGGAGAATTCTGATAGATTACCAAATTGGGGCCCAAAAGGCTATGCTTTACTTAGTGGGAAGTCCACCGTACAAAAAAAAAAAAAAAAAAAAACAAAATACAAAACGGTTTGCCTCTGTGCCGAGTGCAGTTGAACAGTTTGATTATGTGAGTTTTTTTTTATGGTTTAAAATTTCGGTGTAATCCAATGGCCGAAACTACTCTTGGCATAGAGACACAATTTTTCGGCACAGAGGATCTCCGGCCGCTTTACGTGCCTAATGGGAAAGTCGGCCATGATAGTAGGTTGGTCACAATCCATGGTCAAATCTTTTGAAGATTACAGGTGGAGTTTGGAGAGTTTTATTAGTAGTAGGTTGGTCACAATCCATGGTCAAATCTTATTAATTAAGCTTTCGTTGTCAAAGCTAATGGACGGCGGTCTGGCAAAATCTAGTCAGGCCCATATCATTTAGTGGGCCTAACCAGAGCAAAGTGTTAATTGTTCGGACCACGATAGGCTGGGCCAAGGTCGTAGCCCATTGAATGGCGGGCGGTGGCCATTGAGCCAAGGTATGTCTCAATGGCCGCCCGCCGTTGCATGGATGCCATAGTAAGACTATTCGGTGACGTGGCAGAGATTAACGTGGCGCTCAGCGGAACTAAATGCATGGCAACTTGGTGTAATCCAGATACGGTTATGGATGACGCCAAACCCTCAAAGTCATTACGAGAGCACAAGCCGAGCAGTGGTAGAGCAACATATAGACCAGTGTGGGCACAAGCCCACACTGGATTTTAGGGAGGATTTATTTTTATTTTTATTTGTTGTAGAAAAATATAAATTGGTACTCACTTCTTTTTTTATACAAAAAACTAATTAATGCTCTTGGGGCACCATTACTTGGAGAAGGGTGTTAGGGCATCACGTGGCGATGCCCAGAGCCACTGAATAACTAATTACTCATAGACAAGCCTCAATTCACTGAATTTTTTCCTTGAAACTATACATGTTTATGGAACCCTAGACCTCCACTGACTCCAACCTCAGACCTTTCCCTTGGAAGTCAAGGGGTACCACCAAATAGGCTAAGAGATACATCTGTCCATAAAATGTAAATAAAGCGAGACTCATTTCAAATGAAAATCAAGACATGTTAGATTCTTTTGAGAAAAATTTTTTTTCACAAGAAAAGTATTTGGCGTTTATGAATTTTGCCCTCATTAGCCCAATTTGTTGGCTACGCCACTGGAGCCGGGCATGATATATGCTTAGAGGCCGGGTCATTCTCTCTAATAAAGTACATCACGAAATCATAGAGAGGTACGTTGTAAATTCTGCTTTTACTACTGTTGATTATCACATAAGCATCAGAAAATATACCCTCTGATCTACTTCCGGCCAATTGGCACTGATGTGTTGCTCATTTTCTGGTTAGTCTATGAAAGGGAGGAGCTACACTAGAAAATTTCCCCATAAAAATTTTAAGGAGAGAGAGCCATGAATGTTCAAGAGATAAATCTCATGCACATCCATTAATTATCAATGACAGATTATATATATCTTTTAACGACAAAAATAAATTTTATTAATCAATGCAAGTATTACAAAGATTAAAGGGAACGTATTATTGTATATATAACCAGCCTAACCAGTGAAGTTGAAACCGTCAAAAATTCAATCAACCCGCTGGTTTCAGAGATCAGTGAATTTAGCGATGAGTTAGAAAATTGTCAACCCGCCAACTACTGATTGGTTGAATGATACGCTCTTAACCCACCCAACCCGACCCTGAGTTATCAAAATATGGTTCAGTATGTCCCATATAGCATGACCAATTATGCTACCTATAGACCTACAAGTAAGAGGTGAAGAGATTTGGTGAGCAGAGTTGGTAATATATGAAAGCCCTCATTACGAGTGTCTGTATGCATTGGCATAAACAACCGAAAATGATCCCATGGAACTGGCATTTATTTGCTGAAATTGACCAATGAATTATTGTACTCAAGATCTTGACAGACAATATGCATAACCACATCTCATCTTCTCCATAAAATTGAATTAACTAACTGAGTTTCCACTACGGTATTTTCAGTTTTCTTGGACTACAAGTTATCAAATCATTTGATGTATGTTAGGAGAATGACTTGTTGATTTGACAACTTGTAGTCCAAGTTAACGAAAATACTGAAAACACCGTAGTGGAAACTCAGCCTAACTCGAATAAGCAAAAGATAAATTGTTGGGCCTGTAGTGCCCCTATGGTTTGGTTACACAATGTCACTCTTTGCGACCGCACTAAAAATAGACTTGCGGGTGCGATGTTGAATGTCATAAAAGACTTAACTGAAGCCCTTCTAACATCAATTGGTTTTAGGAAAGATGGTGGAAAAACGGTCCGACAAGTGGTATCAGAGCCAGGAGATCATGGGTTCAAGTTGTGGGAGCGTTATCGTGAGGGAGGGATTGTTGGGCTCGGAGTACCGCCATGGGCTTAGGTTACACAACGTCACTCCCTGCGACCGCTCTAAAAACAGACTTACGGGTGCAATGCCGAATGCCATAAAAGATTTAACTGTAGCCCTTCCTAACACCAATTAGTTTTAAGAGAGATGATGGAAAAATGGTCCAAAAACTAATTTTGGCATACCACTTTTTGAACACTAAAAGACAAATATTGAAATGTAATTATCAATATATTGAGTGCCAAAATCATTTCTAATGTGCTTTCCTTTTAGTGTCGACTTAAGGGTTTGTTTGGTAAAGATTTCTAGGAAAGTTTTTGGGGTAATAAGAGAGAGAGAGAGAGAGAGAGGGAGATAAGTGGAGAGAGATAAATAAATATACGAGACTAATAACTCCTTTGGGGAAAAACCAAAAACGGATTATTGGTTTTTTCATTGTCCTTATTCAAATTTTTTTTGCATTTGTTAGTTTTGCGTCAAAATTTTGTGGTTTCTGGATTCCTCTCGACGAGACGAATCTAACAAGTACAAATTTATGGACAAACCAAATATTTTTTAATAAAGCCAAAATTAATCTAATAATCCAAGTATTTCGGCTTTATTAAAAAAAAATATTTGGTTTGACCATAAATTTATACTTGTAAGATTCGTTTCGTCGAGAGGAATCCAGAAACCACAAAATCTTAACGCAAAACTAACAAATGTAAAAAAATTGAATAAGGACAAAATGAAAAAACCAATAATCCGTTTTTGATTTTTGATTTTTTTTTCCAAAGGAGTAATAAGTGGAGAGAAAATTTATTGAAACCGTACGGAGTGACAGCGCGCTTTTGAAAAGGGAAATGTTAGGTACACACAAACACTGCAGTGTGTGTGGGGGCCACACACTTGTGTGTGTGTTTGGGTAATTTGTGGGTAACTTTTGTGTGTATGTAGTGTTGCTCTTTTGAAAACCCCAAGTGATCCTGAACAAAGCCGGTTCAAAGTCCGCCTTGAGGTGAAAATAACATGCATCTATATCAGGTACAGAAGAATGATTCGTCCTTTTGCTTGAAATTTCAGCACTCTGCTTTGCTCTTCTGCTGGGTCGGCTTGACAAAAATGTTGGGACTTTCTATGCTAATTAATCTTGCATTTAATAGTGTTGACAAGGGCTGCAAATTATAACTCCGTAGGTACATGGTTGCGTGCAATCCTCGTATTATATCATCAAGTTGTCCACATTGAAAGGTGACATGCAGGGGCGGACCGAGGGGTGCAGGGGTGGTTGGCATCTGCACTCTCCCCAATTTTCTTTCTATTTATAGTATATTTTTTAATTTTTTTTGTAAAATTATTGAAGAGTAGTCCCGGTAAACTAGGTGAAATCCACAATCCTGCGTCCGCTACTAGTAACATGAAAAAGTACATAATCTTTCGGATCAAGAGAAAAGGAAAACTATAGTATACATTTTATGGGCAAAGGGAAAATAATGACGTGTACATGCGTATAATAACGAAGTGATTAAGACTTTGCAATAGATAGCAGATTGAACGGTCAGCTCTTTTTCTTTTTTTCTTTTTTTTTTATAAATGAGAGAGTATTCGGTTCGGACCAATTTGTGCATACTTTAATAATTTTAGTGGGATTGAGAAGTTTTGGAATATGTATATTGAGACCCTCTGAACACTTCTTTTTTTTTTTTTTTTTTTGACCGGCAAAAGTAAGATTTTATTGAGGGAAAGGAGAAGGGGAATCCAACAAAAAGTTTGATAGTACAACCCGTTGGGACAAGCCCAAACACACCAAAAGGGCTTCGGCCCTAAACACCCGAGAGCCTAAAATGCCCAAGTATAACAAATAAGCGCTAAAACAACATGTGGGCTAAAATGCCTAAATACAACAATAAAGCCCAATCTGAGAAGTCCAAAAACCAAACCCTAGACTTTCTATGCTACAAAGCCACCGCTGGCCGCCTATTCCCCACTAGTTCAAGAGCAGTACCACCAAACAAACTACATCATAGCGTCATCACCAAAACCACCACGCCACCACCGGCAAACCTTTGGAGAAAAAAAGCTTAGCAAAAAAAAACCTTTGGAGAAAAAAATGAATCGACAACAACCACCTACTGCCTTGGAAGCTCACCATTGCCGCTAAATGAAAATCGTGAAAGCCCAGCAGAGATCATGGCGAGAGACCAACACCATCCAACCTTTCACCACCGAAAGACCACATTGCCATTAGGCAAAAATCCAGGGAACCCACCCTCTAAACCATATTTGCTAGTTATATATCTTGAACATGTAAATTTTTTTTGTTTTCATGTCATTATTGTTGTTTGTGGAACTTCTGGATCAATTTCCAATACCAAAGTCAGCTAGGGGATTAATTTGAAAGTTATGAAAGTTTATGGCCCAATCTGTTAATTTAATTTATTGAAATTAGTCTGGGTGCAATTTCTACCCGTAAGAAACCAAAAAACTTTGTTACCCGGGTTCCTTGTAGCTCTCACTTCGTGTATCATTGTAGTCGATGGTTTGGATTCGCAGAAACATTCTTACCAGTCGGAGTTGACGGGGACTCAACGGGTTAACAAACATATCTGAATCATTGATTGTCAAGATGGACGACTGGAACGCTGGTGCTACAGCCTGCAGCATGGAGGGGATGCTAGGACCCGATTTCAGTTGTTACTTCTTTTGCAATGGGGTGTGATCTATATGCATATAAAGAGGGAACCCAGATTAATTTTTTGTTGTTACTCCTTTTGCAATGGGGTGTGATCTATATGCATATAAAGAGGGAACCCAGATTAATTTTTTGTTGGAACTTCATAAGTTTTAAAATTTTAAAAGGAATAGTAATTAGAGAGACATTCCTTTTACTAATATGGGTGACTTCTAATTTTGTATGAAAAGACATGACTTTTGTGCAAAGGTGTTTAAAAATCTAAAAATACATTGCCAACCCACATTGTTAAGTACTAGAATTCTCTTTATCTGTCTCCATTATTTTTCTATACTCTTTTTGGCAATTCGATTCATACTTGTCATCCTCGTCTTTCACTGATAGTATAACGTGGAGACAAATTGCGATTATTTTTGGATTGTATCTTGGAGTCGTATTCAGCCATTAGAACTTACACGAAGTGAGACAAACATGACTTTAGAACAACGACTTATTGGGCCTTTCATGAATAGGCTATTTTCCCATCTCTAACTATCTATCATATTTGCTTGATTGTAGTGATGATATTTATTATTTCAACGATTTTCTAATTGTTAGTGTTTTATGATAATTGTATGATAAATCCCCTAAAATTTGGTGGGGGTTGAATCTTTGGAAAGGCAAAAAGAGGCATGAAAAAATAAGAAGATGTGCGGGGAGGCTGTTGTGCAGCCTATGCACAGTACGTGCTGTGCAAAATCACAGTCGTCCACAAGTGTTTTCAACGGTTCGGATTAAAAACAAACTATTCGTGCGAAGAATTAGTTTGAAATCGGAACCGTTCATCCAAGCAACGGATGGCCCGAATTCTGCATAGCCCCTGCTGTGCACAAGCTGTGCACAGCCTCCCCTGCGTCAAGGATAGGCAATAGAAAAATGAGAAGGGGAGATTCAAGGAGCTTTTTTCAATGGAGATTCTCATGAAGAACTTGAATTCCCACATCACCAAGATCAGTTAATTATCTTCCTCTCATAGCGGGTAGAAAAACTCCTAATCATATTTTTTTTTATTGATTCAGGTTTTGGGTTATCAAAATGATGGTTGTATAACATTGAGATTCAGACTCAATGTACCCTTCATCAAGTTTTAAATAAAAATTTATTTTTGCCGATCAATTGAAAAACAAAATATTATTTTTCCAATTTACTGATAATCTGTTTCTTGTGATTACAAATACAATAGGGGTGAGCATGGACCGGATTGGTCTGGTTTTATAGTAAACCAAGAACCAAACCACTACTTATGGATTATGAATTTGGAGAACCAAACCAAACTATTTAATTCATTGAACCAAACCAATCCAAACCACTAATAAACGGTTCGGTTTCGGTTCTGAACCATGGTTTACTTGAGATTGCGATATCACTTTTATAAACTATTTAAAGTACTTAAAATTGCAAAGATAAATTAAACTAAAACTAATAATAAACTGATTCTATTAAAATCACCAAAACTCCTAGCATCAACCAACTAAAGAAGAGTACAATATCAGTAATTAGTAAATGGATAGGGCAATGGAACAATGCATTAGATTGAGAAATTAGTTACCGAGAGATATATTAAGAAAACAATAAACTAAGCTGTATGTTTTGTGTATTCAAATCATAGGAATATGTTATGATCATATGTAGAAGTTTAGGGAATTAATCTTGGAAGTGAAAGAATAGGGCAATGGAATGGGTCATTAGATTATGAAATTCATTAACCATGGAAAAAAAAGTTTATTCAATGTACTCAAATCGGATTCTATACCTATATGCCGATATTTTTACATACATGTGTGTGTGTGGTTCGGATCAGTTTGGAACCAGAACCATGAATGCAAACTCACATACTAAACCATTTGACACGGTTTCTAATTTTTTAAAACCGGACCAAACCACATTACTAAAAAACAGAACCAAACCATTCAGTTTGGATTGGTTTGGACTGGACTCGCGGTTTTATGGTTATTTTGCTCACCCTCTTGGTGCATTGGAATTGAGACTTGAGATAAGCAATGCCTGGAGAAGACGATTGTTTCAAACAAGTGATATCCGCTTCTCAATTAGCTAAATACTCTTGGCGATAGTTGGTATAATTACTAGATTTGAGATACCCGTAGTGATCTAGGTCAATACATCTCCGTAGTGACCTTAATTATGGGTCCTCTACATATTGTATTTGGTATCGGAACCATATAATATATCGGGATTGTTGAGTAGACCATTCATGTAAAAAATCAAATTAATTGGATATTGGTTGTCATATGGTCGGATACCATTTATATAGATGACCAACATCATTTGGAGAATATACTGTAACAAATTTGTCTCAATTGTGTGTCTACTAATTATCTTCGATGATCATAATTACTTGGTCACAAAGTTAGGAAACTGGCATTTAGTTGCTGAAATTCACCAATTAGTAATTGTACTCAAATCAATGTGCTTTCAATCCCTTTTAGTCTCCACTTAACTGAAATTAACATCTCTATCAATACAGAAGAATAATTCGTCTTTTCTTGAAATTTAGCACTCTGCTTTGCTTTTTTAGCTGGGTCGAATTGACAAAAACGAAGATTATGATGATGGGACTTTCTTTGCCAATTACTAATATTCGTTGGGCCCGGAGTGTCCTGTGGATTTGGTTACACAATGCTGCCACCTGCTACCGCTCTAAAAACAGAGTTGCGAGTATGATATCGAATGTCATACAAGACTTAATTGAAATTCTTCCTAACACCAATTGGTTTTGGGAGAGATGATAGAAAAGCAGTCCTACAAGTGGTATCAGAGCCAAGAGGTCATGGGTTCGAATCGCAGGAGCGTCATCGTGAGATAGGGATTGCTGGGCCCGGAGTGTCCTCATGGATTTGGTTACACAATATCACTCTCTACAACCGCTCTAAAAACATACTTACGTGTGGATGTCGAATGTCATAAAAGACTTCATTGAAACGTTTCTTAACACCAATTGGTTTTAGGAGAGAGAGTGAAAAAGCAGTTCGACAATATTGTATTAAATGTTGACAAGGGTTGCAAATTACTCCCTCCGTTCCTAAATAAAAGCCCCACTTTCTCTCTCTTATCATTTTTCAAATAAAAAAATTAAGTGCTTCCGTGTATCTTTTTTTTCGAATTTTTTTTCGCACCGAATTAAAGTACTTGTCAAGTACTTTAACTCGTCAAGTACTTTAACTCGGTGCGAAAAAATTCAAAAAATGATTTACGGAAGTACTTCATTTTTTTTATTTGAAAAATGGCATGACTTTTCGTAATGAACTATTATTTTGGAATGGAGGGAGTAGAACTCTGTAGTGTATGGTTTGCGTGCGAAATTCATCTTAATGTATCATCCAAGTAGTCCAAATTGAAAGGTCGTGATATGAAGTACAGAAAATCTTTCAGATCATGACCACCATTTTCAACTAAAATTAACTATAGTGTGCATTATGCCCGAGGGAAAAGGAAAACTATAGTATGCATTTTGTTGGCAAAGGAAATTTTGTATGACTGATGACCTCTGAATTGATTGGTGGCCTCCTAAGAATTGATAGCACCTCGGATATTTTTGAACCTGAGACCTAACATGTGCTATAAATTATTGAGGTCAATCTAGATATTTAATTTCGGAAATGATTTTCACACACTGCTATTATCCCTTTGCACTCTTTTTTTTTTGGTCTTTATTCAATTGAAAGTATCAAATTGCCTCTTATATGGAAAAAGTGACTCAAGAAGTAAGCGTAATTCAGTAATTTTAAGGTGAATAAAGACAAAAAAAAAATGGAATGCAAAGGGATAATAGGGGGTGTGAAAATCATTTAAAACATGCTACAATACAACTTGTTTCGAAGGCTATCATTGAATCAGATGCCGAATCGATAATTAACAGTTTTGATATCTCTAAGACTCCGGCGTCTGACATCGTGGTTTTGTTTAGTTCTAAAGAGCTCTTTTGTTTCGTGTCAGTTTTATTTTGCTAAACGAGGTTGTAATCGGGCCGCACATGATTGTGCAAGAAAGGCCCTTTCTAGTGGTTTGTCCGATCTGTGGACTTCTGCTCTGCCCCCATGGGGCTCTTTGCTTTCCAATGTTTAGGTTGTTGCCTACCAGATTAATAAAACTTCTCTCTTTTGCCAAAAAAAAAACCAAGTAGTTTGAATTGCATTTTAGCAATTAAAAGTTGCACGAAACATATCTACAACTTATTTAAATTTTCAAAACAATCTATCAAATATGGAGAGTGGGTATGTTGATTTTTTTAGCCTAAAGTGACCTAATGGCCTCTGGAACCTTTATAAGGTATTCTAAGAGCTCTTGGGTCAAAAAATAATAATTTTTGGAGGGAACTTTGTCGCCAAATCACTTTAGTGCGCATAGGTGTTAGTTTTAACGGAAAAACTAACGGTTGGCCAAAGTTGAGGGGGTGTAAGTATCCCAAAATCAAGTTGATGGGGTGTATTTCAAAATCCAAAGTATAAGGGGTGTAAGTCAAATTTACCCTAAAAGTTTTTAGAGACAATTCATTTAGGAATTATGTGAAGTATGTGTATATGTAAAAATTATTATCGCTTTGTTCTGCTATATATTATCATAGAGATGATGGTTGTTAGAACGAACATTAGGATCAGCAAGTTTGGTTGGCATATGTACATAGACATTAATAGATAAATGGAAAGAGGAATAAGAGTCAAGTGTAAAAGACCGTTGCGATCTTTGTTGAAATGATTATTCTGTAGAGATGATTGATGGTTAATATTCACATGCATTATTGTGCTTAACGTATTGTATAATTGTTCACTGTTGTAATGAAAAATAGTTGCGTTGTGGTACTTAATGTATAAAGTTGTAGTCGCATTCGCTTTATGATACTCGATAGACAATATTATAGTTGCACTATGATACATGTGAGATATACAGAATAATAGATACACTATGGTAGTCGATGTACAGAATCATAGTTGCGTTTCTATGGACAATCTGGTAGATTAGTTCATTCCCTTAAGATGGCAGTAGATGGCCTAAATAAGTGGAATGACGAGGATAACTTAGTCTAGCAGTTAAGCTGATAAAATGTTATTCATGGATGAGATTCTAGAAAGGTACTATTAAACTAAAGATTGGAAAGCGTATTAAGATACTTTGTTCATTATTCTGCAATTCCTTATATTAAACTGTAAATTACTTGTAACGTAAGGTCAGTGGATATGAGTTCGCTATTGAATGACACTCTCATGGTGCTATATTGTTGCCTCTGGCATTTCACACCAAGTTATCGAAGATGAAGGAGAGGAGCCGCTATTAGGAAGAGAGACTTGCTGTCAACCAGGCGCCAAATGAAGACCGTAATCTGAATTCAAACCTCTAGAATATGATCTATCCCTTCATTTTGTATTTTGATGACATGTGATCATAACTATGGTACTAATCAAATTAAGTAATTTGAATGTTGGACTTATTATTTCTGCTGCAATCAAAGGTTATCATTTTGTCCGGCCAACAAATCTTTTTATAACAAAAAATTTAAATAATAATTCCGAAAATCGAGGCGAAACACAAATAATCATAGCACATTTATCTTATCGTTATATTTTAAATCGTTCTATTTTTTCTTTAAAGACAAATAGGTTCGGATAACATAAATATATCGATATCCGCTTCAATTACACGATATTTCGTATATAGGAGACACTTGCGTATATTATGTTTTCCTTACCTTGCAATAAGTTAAGATTTTCATAGTGAATGTTTTATTTTATTTAGTAGATATGAACCTAAACAAACTAGATGATAATCACGCAATAACTCTTATGCCTCATGTATTTACACCAAATTATGATTTACATGTATACTTATTATAGTATTTCCTCCTTTATTTTCCGAAAAGACCAAAGAAATACCAAACAATGTATACTAGAATCTTTAAAAAATTGCTTGTAAAGAAAAATTAAAAGTTAAAAAAAGACGCTAATAATTCTCTAGATTCCTATGAATCTCGAGTCTAGCTCAAGTGGCAATTAAGAATGCTAATGACTTGGTTTTTAATTTCTTTTATAACTCAGGTGTTCGGGTCAGCTTACGTGCACCTCGACTGATTAATTTTAGGAGCCGAATACCAGCATTCACATGAGAGGAGTCCAATCAAAATCGGAGCAGAGAGCTCCGCATGAACACGCTACTGATTTTGTTTTTCTCGGAGTTCAAAATGTCAAACTTTCAATTAACTCATTTTCGATGCAGTTGGAGGAGCTTTCTGAAAGTTTAGAACTTTAATTACATGGCATTGTCTCTATCATTTCAGTTTCAGAGTTCAAAATGCTCATTTTCATCTGTTGGGAGGTGCCTTTCTGAAGTACACAACTCATGTTGTTTTTGTCAGAAAGCGGCAGCCTATAGCTGAAATCCACTCGGTCCACTATTTTTTTTCATATTTTTCTTCTCTCTCTCTCTCTCTCTCTCTCTCTCTCTTTTTTTTTAAACCTAGGGGGAGGTGGGATCCAATAGTGAGTCACATAAGGGATTATTGGCCCCAATTAGTCCCACCCTGCTGGTTGGTTTACCCATGGGATTAGAGGACAACCAAATTATCTGATAGTGTACAGATTTGTGTGTGGAGCCCATTCTAGAGTTCTACAATCTACACAAATTATCTGAGCTATTCATAAATTGTAAAATATTTTTTTGAGTGGCCTCTTCAAAAACCAACTCAATCAGGTTAATGTGGGTGCTTAATCCAATATTTTAATTTTTCATTTAGAATTAATTCAAAATTTAAAATCCTAAATTCTAGATGAAAATTGAAAGATTGGATCAAGAATCTACATTTATCTGATTGAGTTAATTTTTAACAGTCACCGAAAAAAATATTTTAAAATTCATGAATGACTTGAATAATTTGTGTGCTCCACACGCAGATCGATACACTATCGGTCATTCTCGGTAGGTACTCATAGTGGACCTTTGATGACAGTGATGTGGTAAGTCCATTGTGGTGGAAACCAGGCCGAAGAGTGATATTTAGGCTTTTCCATTCAAAAGTCGAACTCGGGGACCCTACCGTCCCATTAGGGACGGCAGCTCCTGTCAACCTGATCTCAGTCGTTCAAACGTATTTTGGACTATTTAGATTTTAGGAATGCCGAAGGATGTTTATTATTCCCTCAAATTTGAGCCGTCCAAAAGACACTTAAATGGCCGAGATCGGATCGGAAGGACCTGCCATCCCTACGGAGTCCCCAATCCTCAAAAAGTCTTTTCATTTGGGTTAGTTGGTAGCCTTTGAAGATTGCATTTTTGTAATGAACTCATTTTGATTATTGGACTTGTACCTCAGTCAATCATTTTTGTCAATGGAATGATATTCATCCATATTCACACACACATCATATGTGCGGCTGGCAATAACGACCATTTTTCCCCCTCTTCCTCCATGATTAAAAAGACTCGCCTTCTGCATAAATTGAAGGCTCCGTTTGTCTGACGCGAAATGATTTTTTCTACCCATATCATTGTTTGGTTGAATAAAAAGAGAAAACACTTAGAGAGATATTTTGAGGAAGAATAGAAATATGATGCCTTATTTTTATATATATATTTCCTACGTTTAGAATTGACCAGAATAGGAATGCGGTTCCTGATGGTATATTCAATCAAGAATCACGTCCCCAAACTAAGTAGGAATCTGATTCCCCGCACTCCATGGGAATCCTAGATTTCCGGCCCAATCCATACAAATAGGAAATGTTTGACTTTAGTAAATTTCTAAAATAAACGATTCCTGAAAAAGATTATTGAAGTTAATCCGAACATCGATCGACATAGAATTACTCCGAGTATTAGATTACTGGAATCGGAAATCAAATTCATATCCCCACCGAAGATTACAGGCGTCTAAACTCAGAATAAAGTACATGTGAATCCTAACAAAGTCAGTAAGCCTCCGGGGCGGACCCAAGAAGAGGCAATGGGGGTCAGTTGACCCCACTGGATTAAAATTTCCTATAGACGTGTACATATTTTTTTGGATATTTTAGTAATTTTGCCCCAAGATTCTACACTCGATTCACTAGATCTTGCCCCAAGATATGAAATATATACAACCTTTGTAGATTCTTGACATAGAAAATCCTGCGTCCGTCCCTGGTAAGCCTTCCAATAATGGGTTCTAACTTCTAATGCGTGTGAATACAAATATAGCTAACCTAATTACGTTGACAAATGAAATAGAAGGACAAACAAGTACATGTCCAACAATCTAATGGGGTTCTACATAAATTACAAAAAGGCAATCTTCAAAGGCCAACATGTAACCAAAATGACAGAAGTTTGAATGGAGAAAGTCTTCCTAGTTCACGCCACGACGAAATGACCCCATCAACAGGAGAGAGGGAGAGAGAGAGAGAGAGATGACAAAAACAGCATGACATGTTATCTTCTTCATTGAAAGCACACCTTCTTCACGAGCAAACAGGACCATGGCATGAGCCCGAGGTTAGTCCAGTTTGTCGATGGGTTTGATCCCCATACAATTAATTAAAGTTCGATTTTTTGGATCAAGCCGCAAATGAATAATTTCTTATTAATCCTTTGTTCCCGAGTCCCGGCATACATGACCTTCTTTTGATAGGACCGGGTAGTATCACATTAAACCATTAAGTCTGTGGTCTCAAGTTATTAAGAGGCCCCTGAATTTTGGTAAAATTCATAATATGTTCGGTGGGGATTAATAGATATTCAACACATGATTGTAGGTCTGGTCTACCATGATTGTAAGCCCACCAAAGGTAAAGTCCAACTTCAGTGAACCAGATACGTCATTTGGACCAAATGCACATTTATTGCAGCTAAAAGAGTCTCGTCTTTCCTATTTGCTTAGTTGAGCGCAATTTTGTTTGTTCTCTTTAAAAGAAGGTAAACAAAACGCTCTCTTATTAGTTAAAATGATGTAGATTCCGCCCTGCAGTACACTCCTGATATCACTTTTTGGTGGGCCCTCTATGCAGATAGTGATTATTTGCTATTTCGATTTTTCTAATAGAAAAAATGTAAAAGAGCCAATCTTCGGAGTTTGTTTCCGGCCCCCGAAAGTCTTGAGCCGGCTCTGCCTAAAAGCAATTATCCCAGCCTTGTTACCCACAATCCGGAATATGGCCATGCAGGTTACAAAACCATGATTTTAGCAATCAAAAGCAATCCCAGATTTTTTTCCTATTTATGTTTTTGACACTCTTCCTACTAGAAAGGGGTAAACTACAGAGAAGTACAAATCGAGAGAGGGTCGAATTTCAACAAGGCAGCATAATTAGAAACCTAGTGGTCCATTTCATCGATTGTTTACTTCTTGAAACAAGAAATTTTCTTATTGTAATATATATAGAAGCTTACGTGCAATAATTTAGGGCATGTGGTGCATCATATTCTTGTTTCGGTAGCCTTCTATGCACTGTTCTAAAAGTCGGCCGCCTAGGCTGATTAGTCCCCGTTTAGGCGCTAGGCGGTGGTCCAATGCCTAGATTGGAAAGCCGACTAGTGGGCTTCTAGTCCCCGCCCAGGGCACTAGGCGGCCGATTAGTCGACGCCTAGGTCCTATGTGCCTTCTCCGCCCGACTAGCACCTATCGAGTTTTAGAACATTGCTTCTATTTCCAACCAGCCAACTAGGCTAAATAACTTTCTTTCTTGTCTGAGCTGGTGTACCATGTTCTTGTTTCGGTAGCCTTCTATGTCCAACCAGCCAACTGGGCTAAATATCTTGTCTGAGCTAGGATGGGGACTGCTGAAAGAAACCGACTCCCAAAAGAATTCAAGTACTCAATGCCAAAATAAAGGCTAAACATCAGCATTCGTTCTTCAAGTAAACTACAAAAAAATGAGGAAATTCCCATGTTCCGCGTATGGAAATAAGTAACAGGAAAACAAAGTTACAGCAAACTGAACCCTTAAATATGAAGTAAAAACGAGTTGCTAAACTCAAGGACAACAATTCTAAGGGCATGTAATGTGAGTAGCACAACCAACAAGGATTCTTGTATTACATGTAACTTAAGAAAGAGATACAGAAACTTACAGAAAGTAAGCTTACTACATTACAGACATAGACATTATCTGGCGAGCAAGACCGGGATCTTGCTGCAACAACTCCTTCAGGTTGTTCTCCACTTCTGCAATCTGTTTCTCTAAGTACTCTTTCGAGATCTGTACATAGGCACCAAAAAAAACAGCTTATTTATACGAACCTACTAATTAAACACTTGTTTTTTGCACTACCTTGTGATCCAAGTTCAAGCGCAAACAATACGCAATTGGCTTGACAGACTCGAGGCAGAGTTCAATTGTGCACCACATAGCTCAATGCTTTGGAGAATCGTTATAGTTATATTTCTTCACATTTAAACTCAATTTTCTTTGCTCTTTCCCTTTTCTCCATTTATTTTCTTTCTATCTTCTATCTAAAATGAATGAAAGTTAGTTAAAAAAAAATTTCCCTTTATTGGGTTTTCTTTTCCTCTCTATTCCTTGTAAAACCAAAAAAGGGAAAAAAAAATTAACTAACTTTCACTTCAATTTCTTTATCAATTACTTCCCCTTCACTTTTCTTGATCTGGAGTTTTGGGTGTCTTGGTTGTTTGTTTGGTTCTCTGTTTTGGTTGGTATCTTACCACCCTTGTTGTGTCTTGTTATTTCCCCTTTTGGGTCCTTGGCTTTTTCTGTCTAGGGCCCTTTTAATCTTTGTAATTTGTTTTCAAAGATTAATAAATTTTTTGTTTATCAAAAAAAAAAAAGTTCCAAAAACACACCCATAAGCTTTACAAACTGCCACACTCGGGGGTTCGAGCTCAGCCTTTAGTTACTGGAATATTGATGGACAGAGATGCCTATGAATCAACAAAAACTAAGCTTGCACTGAGATCCGGTTTACAACAATAACAGTACCAAATGTAAACTACCCGATCAATGGGGGTATGGGCAGGGGAGGACTGGAGACGATCCTAATTTTGGCAATATAAGCACAAAGTGGTTGCTCTCAAAGTTTTACCGCAAAATTCGAGGAACTCAAGAGATATCCAGTTTCTAGTTATTATTTGTAACTACAGGATGATGTAGAAACAATCAGCAAAGGCTAATCATCAACCACCCTTCTCCCTATCCCCCTAAACTACCCATGCACACCACAAAAGAACACAGTTTCACATGCACATGAGTCTCTTCCTATGTCTGTGGAGATATAAGACGATCTATTGTCATACAATGTTGGCATACCAAACATATGAATTCTCCCAATATAATTAAACAACTTGTAATACACACACATGCCCACATTTAAGATAAAGATGGAAGAAAGGGGAAAAGGGAAAAGTGATTTATACTAATGGTGACTTTTGAAACTACAGAGACACGCCTATACTGATATTTAGTCATATTTTGTCCACAACTCCCTTGACTGACAGACGACCCTTTCACAGATCAAGTGATAAAATGTTCAGACGCCATCAACATATCCTTGAGAAACTAGTTGGCTTTTTGAAATAAATCAAGTCCAGCCAACAGATTCATATTAACTTTGTCCCACACAATCCAGCATTGAAATCCATTAATATGCATGAGGGGAAAAAAGGTGTGTTAGAGCTTGTCCTACATTGTTAATTATGACATCCAAAACTAGTATGTGATCCAGGGTAACCTCTTTACTCACAGTTGGTTTTGAATTGGATGCTTTAATATGGATCAGAGCAAGCAATAGAGCATGCGTTCGAACCTCACCGTCTACCCGATAATTAAATACTTGCACGTGTTTAGCCCGATCATGGAGGAGACATGACTACACGGGAGGGGGTGTGTTGAATACATAAATATATAATAAAACTTACCCCTCTCTCTAATAGTTTAAGCTTTTAGATGAGTTGGTGGTTAACAATCTAATATGGTATCAGAGCACCTTGTTTTGTTATGATCCCAATGTTAAGGATCCATTGTTTAACTCTCCAATGTGGATTAAAGGTCACACAACCGAGTGAGTGTTAGAGCTTATTCCACATTGGTTAATTTTGACCTCCAAAACTAGCATATGATTATGGGCAGCCTATCCACTCATAGCAATTGGTTTTGAGTTGGATGTTTTAACATGATATCAGAGCTAGGGCTTCAGAGGTTTTTGGACAAGACTCTCTTGGTTGGTTGCCCCGTTGTTTATGCCTTAAGGGCACCTGTTTCGTTATGATCCGTTGTTTAAATCTCCACGTGCGGGTCAGGATCGCACATGCGGGGGAGTGTTAGAGCTTGTCCCACATTGGTTAATTATGACCTCCAAAATTAGTATATAAGCTTGGGCGGTCTCTCTACTCAAAGCCAATTGGTTTTGAGTTGGATACTTAACAAGGTGGATTTCATGTAATCCAGCGCATGGATAAACAAAGCCCAAAGCTATATAGTATTAAACAGTTTTCCTTTTAGATGGGGCAGCGTAGTAAACCGTTGTGCAATTCAAATTGTGGAATTGCAGAACTGCATACAAAAACCTCTACAAAGTACACATGCGCATAACCGACTGCAGCCATAACTTCGATTTTCCTTTATAGTGCGGAGTAATATGCAACTGAAGACATGAATAAGTACAATAAACAATGGAACAAAAGAAGAGACCTCAGACCTGTAAGGAAGCAATTGCTGTTTCACTATCCTTGAGCTTCTGTTCCTGTTCCTCCATTAAAACTGATTTGGGTTCTAAAACAAACCTGGCCAATATTAAACAGAGTAATGTAAAGCAATAGAAAGAAATTGGAAGGAAATTACGAGGAGAACAAACAAAATCGTTAAAGCATATGATATCAAGTCCCAGCAAATCATGAATCAGGATTAGCAGCAGTTTATTAATCTTTATATAGGTTGGCCGAAACTCACGTTCTCCCTGCAAAACAAGAATGTCGATGTCAACCAAAGTTCACAAACATCGCAAAAACGGATGTGGAAATACAAAACATATGAACTATAGTTGGGTCAATCCTGGCCAAAATTTGCATTCAATAAATCAGCAGCCAGGAATGGTAGAGTAATTGACAATAGTTGAGGACAATGGATGGGCCATTATAAACGGACTATGAAGAAGCTTTATATTTTTTTTGTTTAAAAAGGTTGCCACTGTGGACATACTACTATGAAAATACAAGCAAGCAACTCTAAGTTAGGTAATGGTTCTGCGCCCATACCTATAGATTTGTATGTATTGGTATCATCAGACAACTGTCGTAGCTCCTCCAAGGTTAAATAAGCACGCTTCTTTTCTCCTTCTTTGTTTCTTACCTGGTTCTGAACCTGAATTTCATGGATTCCACATCTCAGTTGAAGACAACAAGGATAATTCCGACCTTTTTTAATATAAATGCAAAACCACCGAGCCACGAAACAAAATAAGACACCTAAGGATATGTACCAAAACCCCCCACAGATGACTAATCTACTAGTCCTATTCCAATACTTTTCTACAGCAAGGAAATACAAAATGATATGGAATTTTGCAAACCTTTATTCAAACCTAGTTGTTTGCACTTACATTCAAATAGTCCAATGGATGGAACCTCTTTTCACATCGTGAGATGTTGCACAACTATCATATACAAATTACTAAACCCTAAGTTCAAACAATTCGTATACAGGTAACTGAGATGTTTGCAAGGTTTTCCCTCAACTTAAACATAAGCCTTTTAACCTTCTACACAATGAGCTAGACACCAAAAATAATATTCAAAAAGCAAAGATAAGTACTATGGGGAA
The DNA here is from genome assembly GCA_016920895.1 of Vaccinium myrtillus. NCBI lineage: Eukaryota > Viridiplantae > Streptophyta > Magnoliopsida > Ericales > Ericaceae > Vaccinium > Vaccinium myrtillus. Next base: position 7,759,221 of record CM029276.1, read on the forward strand.
GCAAAGTCTAAACATTTAATGTCCCATACTAGGTTTCGTCAAACAATTGACAAAAAATGCGTGCATCCTCAAAATAAGTATGAACAGGAAAGTTCTGGTGGTGCAGTCAGCATCATGTAGTGCTTTCTGGCCAATAATGCCCTCACTGCAACTCAAGTTTGCTGGAGTAATCAACGGTAGTTGATCATATTGCAAACATGAACAACATTGTTTCAAGTATTCACATGGTATTTACCAAATCAAAAAAAGTATTAACATAGGATGGTATCTTTAACCAACAATCTTGTACAAATGGAGATTCAACTTACTAGTACCAATGAGAAAAACACATGAAGAATTATGATGAACCAAAAAAATACGCAAAACTCTCAGAATGTTTGATGTATGAATGCGCTATGCAATGCAAAAAATTTCGTGAAATGCATGAGAGGAGAAGGGTCCTATTTATAGATAAATAGGCCCCCAAATGGAAAGATACGAAACGGAAAGACATGGTTGTTCGGAACCGAACGGATGCAACTTGTCGGAAGCAAACAATCATAGGACATGACTGTTGTTGGTTCACAAACAGATGCACAGGAAAGGAAAAAAACTTTTCAGGATGAAACTGTTTCGGCAAGGAGAAGGAAATAAAATTGAAATGAAACGAACCCGGTTCGACCCGACCCAGTCCGAATATAACATTTCAGTAAAAAGATTAGAAGCTCTTGGAACAAGCCCAATCTTATCTTTTGCCCCAACCTTTCCCCCTTCTACCGATGTTCATGTAGGCACTTTCAAGGTCAATTTCTCATTCACCTTAACTTGATTTTAGCCAACCAATGGTTCGATCTTAATCTCCTATCCAAGACGAACACAACGGTATGCGGGTCCGTCCACGTGGACATGTGGGACCCACTTAACTATCAATTTAAAAATAGAAAAAATCAAGTTTTCCCAATAGAGGCTTCAATATGAGCCAGATGAAGACGAAGTTTTTGGCTACCTATACGCCAAAGGAGACGAGAAGTTGACGGAGCAAACGAGACGTGACGAAAGTTATGGGCCAACCAGCATTGACCAGATGTGATCGATTAGACGAGAAGCATCAAACTAGACGGATTTGTAGCAGAATATTGACGTGAGACGCATTACCATGACACGGAAGACAAGACGTTGACGAGAGGAGCCCACCAAGCTCGAGAGACGAAGGACAAATACCAAAATAAAATGAGATGTTGGTAAGATGGATGAGAGAATCACAACCAATACATGATTGGAATCTAGACCAGATTTGTGTCATCAAAGACGGGAATCAATCTCTTCCTAGGCGGTGTGTGAGACCATCTGGTGGTGGAATGAACCTCTGGTGTGAGCAAACCGTTGTTGTGTTGACAAGATGACGAGAATTGACCCGCCAAGCGGTTCAAGCCATGTTTGGACTGATGTTCGACGTGTGGAACAAGGAGCAACGTACTCCTTGTGCGACGAGATCAACCATCAAAGTGGTTGAAGAGGCTCGAGGAAAAGGAACCAAGACGAACAACAAACAGTTGTTCCTAGAGATAGAGAAAATGACAACAGACAGTTGTCCAGCGAGACGTGATGACGAGAGACGGACGTGTTGACAAGAGGAATCAAGCTTAAGGGGGATGTTGAACAATAAGCTTGATGTAATTCCCACATGGGAATTTCAAAGTCAAAGATTGGATATGTAAACTGAAAGATTTTGGATAGCTATGGTGCAAGGAAGTCTTCAAAGGCTATTGCTGCTGCAAAAGAAGAGTAAGTCAAGTTTGGAGGCTGGGAAGGTTTATTATGGACTGGTAATGTGTGGCTATGGGTAGTATAAATATGTGTTTGTATTTGCTTATTAAAGTGTTGGAAAAAGAGAAAATAAAAGAAAGGCAGAGAGTGAGAGAAGAGACATGGTACCTCTTTGGGGCTTCCCCATCACAGGCGGGAGGAAAATATCTAGTGTGTAAGAGTATCAGTGTTATGTAATTTTGTTACAGATTAATAAAATAGAGTAGTGTTTGAGTATGTGCTATAGTTCTCTTTTTTCCCCAACAGAAAAAGTAGCAGGCTTTCGAGATTTTCTTGCCCCATAGTTATCCAAAATCTTCCCACTCGCATATCCAATCTTTGACTCTCAAATTCCCATGTGGGAAATACAACAATCAAGCTTACCAATCAACATCCCCCCTAAGCTTGATTCCTCTCATCAACATTTTCGTCTCTCGTCGTCACGTCTTGCTGGACAACCGTCTGTTGTCATTTTCTCCGTCTCTAGTAACAACCATCTATTGTTTGTCTTGGCACCTTTTTCTCGAGCCTCTTCAACCACTTTGGTGGTTGATATCGTCACACAAGGAGTACGTCGCTCCTTGTTCCACATGTCGAACATCAATTCGAACATGGCTTGATTCGCTTGGCGGGTCAATCCTCGTCATCTTATCAACACGGCAACTCTTTACTCATGCCAGAGGCTAATTTCACCAGATGGTCTCACACACCACTTGGGAAGAGTCTGATTCCCATCACTGATGAAACAAATCTCGTCTAGATTCCAATTATGTATTGGTCGTGATTCTCTCATTCATCTTACCAAAATCTCATCTTCTTTTGGTATTTCTCCCCTGTCTGTCGAGCCTAGTGGGCTCCTCTCGTCAATATCTTGTCTCCCATGTCATGGTAACATATCTCACGTCAATATTCTGTCACAAACCTGTCTGGTTTGGTGCTTCTCGTATGATCAATCACATCTCCCCAATTCTGTTTGGCCAATAACATACATAACGTCTCGTTTCTTCCTCCATCTTCACATCTCATCCGTCCTATTTAATGTTAGGCATGGAGCACCCAAATCTTGCGTCTAACATTCGTAAAAAAAAAAATTGCCGATCAAGAAAAATATATTTGTAAAATCACGTTCGAATTTGCTCCGTCCCATCTCGTCTACTCCGTCAACTTCTCGTCACTTTTGGTTCATAAGTAGCCAAAAAACTTTGTATTTGTCTGGCTCATATCAAAGCCTCTACCACGTTCTCGTCCCCTTTGGAACGTCCCCCATTGCTCGTTTTCATCTCTCCTCAACATTAGTCTCATCTGGTGGGCATCTAAATGAAACCTTTGAAACTTCTTGTCTTCAACTGGAAACTTGAGAGTGCAAGGAGCAGGCTGTAATTTTGACCTTAGCCTTTAGTCATTCATCAAACAACCTCTTTTTCTTTTTCTTTTTTTAAAGCATGGTGAGTTTAAGAAAAACTAGAAATCATAACCAACTGTATTCCGCCATCATGTTCCTCTCTTCTCTTTCTTCTCCTTTCTTCAGCCTTCTCTGCAAAAACAAACGAAAACCGCCAATCTTCAAATAGCTCGTGGGAGCTCATTTTAACTCCAATTTTGACGCCATCTCCACCAATGAACTCGTCTCGTCAAGTTCTATCTTCTTCAACTCTCAAAAGTGATTTTTGATCACTTCGAAAAATCAGCCCGTCTGACTCTCCGTTGATTTTGCACGGATCATCGCTGGATTTTTAGCCCATCTGGCCCTCGATCATAGCAGAAGCACACATCTCACCACAGTCCAAACTCTTCGCACCCCGTGCTCTGATACCAATGTTGGGAAAAAATAGAACTATAGCACAAACTCAAACACTACTCTATTTTATTAATGTGTAACAAAGTTACATAACACTTGGACTCTCACACACTAGATATTTTTCCTCCCACTTGTGGTGGGGAAGCCCCAAAGGGGCACCACGTCTCTTCTCTCACTCTCTGCCTTTCTTTTTTTTTTTTTTTCTATTCTCCTTTTTGCAAAACTTTACTAAGCAAATACAAGCACATATTTATACTGCCCAAAGCCACAATTACCAATCCATAATACACCTTCCCAGCCTCTAAACTTGACTAACTCTTCTTTCGCAGCAGTAGCCTTTGAAGACTTCCTTGCACCATAGCTATCCAAAATCTTCCCGTTTACATATCCAATCTTTGACTCTGAAATTCCCATGTGAGAAATACATCAAACTTATTGTTCAACATCCCCCTTAAGCTCGATTCCTCTTGTCAACACATTCGTCTCTCGTCGTCACGTCTCGCTGGACAACCATCTGTTGTCATTTTCTCCATCTCTAGGAACAACAGTTTATTGTTCGTCTTAGCTCCTTTTCCTCGAGCCTCTTCAACCACTTTGATGATTGATCTTGTCACAAAAGGAGTATGTCGCTCCTTGTTCCACATGTCGAACATCAATCCGAACATGGCTTGAACCGCTTGGCAGGTCAATACTCGTCATCTTATCAACACAGCAACCCTTTGCTCATACCAGAGGCTCATTTCACCAGATGGTCTCACACACCACCTGGGAAGAGGCTGACTCCTATCTTTGATGACACAAATCTTGTCTAGATTCCAATCACGTATTGGTCATGATTCTCTCATCCAATTAAGCTTGATTGGAATGAGAAAAATATGTGGTTAATGTACCACATCAGGCTCACAGTCAAGAAGACTTTTTGAATTCCTTGATTGAGTAGGAAATTACAAGTTATCCAAAATACCCTGTCTTCTTCCCCCATCTATATCTATATATATGTACATGTGCGGTGTGTTGTAAAGTGTGCAAGAAATAAGAGAGACTGAGAAAGGAAGATATAGACGAGTGAGAGAATATGTAATTGTTTGTGCGCATTTGAAATAAAACTGCGTTTGAGATTGCGTGCAAATCCGTGCCGCCTCTGTTTCTAGAGCACTGGTGACGAACCCAGTGCAATTTCCGATGAGAACCAACGGCAAGACAAGCGACGGGCCGAAAACCACAGTCAACCCCAACACGGGTCAGAAATCAAAGTCTACAAAAATCAATTTTGATCCCATAAGTAGGCTTGCCTCGACGAGACGAAGCCAAACGTACCTGGTCGAAGAATATCCAACGCCGCGATAGCCTTAACACGTGAAATCCACGCTCAGAATGGGGGCATTTTAAGATATCATCTCTTTTATGGATGAGGAAGTCTAAGAACACAATAACATGTACAACATTTTGCACAACATGCATGTCTATGTGGTAGTATCTCACGCATAATTATCACGCCGGCACATATTATTTGAATTACGCCCTTTTTCTAGTCACTAATAGGAAGAATTATATATCAATAGATGATACTCCAAATATGGTCAAAAGCCACACAGCCATAGAATTAAGGACGCAACTGCAAGAACTTTTAGATAAGGAATTCATTTGACCAAGTACTTCGCCATGGGGTGCACTTGTTCTAGTCGTAAAGAAGAAGGATGGAACAATGAGGTTGTGCATTGACTATCGGGATCTCAACAAGGTAACAATCAAGAACAAGTACCCATTACCAAGGATTGACGACTTATTTGATCAACTGCAGGGGGCTCGTGTTTTCTCAAAAATCCACTAACACTCGGTATATCATCAATTAAAAGTAAAGAAGGAAGTTGGGAAGAGGACAGCTTTTCGCAAACAATATGGACACTACAAATTTTTGGTTATGCCCTTTGGGAGTGACAAATGCGCCCACAGCTTTTAAGGATTTGATGAATCGTGTCTTTTCAAAGTATCTTGATGATTTCGTCATACTTTTTATTCATGATATTCTCATTTGTTCTAAGGATGAGGAACAACATGCTCAACACCTATATATGGTTCTTCAAACATTGCAGGAGGAGAAGTTTTTTGCTAAGTTAGTACAAGTTTTGGTTGAAAGTTTTGTATTTTGGGGACATATAGTTAGTGGGAACGGGATATCTGCTGATCCAGCAAAGTTTGAAGCAGTGATAAATTGGCCAAGACTGACTACAGCAACGAAAGTTCAAAATCTTCTAGGATTGGCCGGATACTTCCGTAGATTTGTGCAGGATTTCTTAAAAATTGGAATGGCGTTGAAGGAACTGACTCAAAAAGGTGAGCCATTTGTATGGAACATAGAAGTTAACAAATCTCTTAAGTCACAGTTTTAGCATAAACAGACTCTTGAGGGGAAAAAATGGTCACACTAACTCACAATTTTCCAACATAAACATTCTGGACCAGAACTCTAAAATCATGTGTACGGACTCAACATTTCGTGCATGGAATGGTTTGGGTGTAAACAAGCTAGTTTGGTCAATAAAAGGTGCCGGGGTCCTATTCTTGGCACCGTACGTCATTTGATCGCCAAATGATGCACCCGGGGCTTAAGTAATTAAATGAAAAGCCCCTAAACTAACTCATTCCTAAGTGACCGAACATAAGTCAACATGAGAGCTCATATAAACTCATGCATATAAAATAGCTAAGGTATAAAGCTATTATTTGACTACTTGAGCAAATCTGTCACACTTTCTTAGAAAAATCATAACATACTCATACTAAATTCAAATACATTGAAACCAACGCCAAAATTTGCATAACTTAATGCACTATTGTCAGGAAAAAAAAATTCAAAGCCATAATTGAAAAGAGTTTTTCCCAGAAATCAAAACAACACAGGTCATTTGCCGTTCCTGTTTCAGTCAAACAATTCTTCTTCAAGAATTCACTAAAAATTGCATATTTATCCAAATGACTTGATTCCAACGTAAAAATGTTCCTATCATTAAGGTATAGTTTTGTATAAGTTTATAACCATACCAGTTGTGAAAAAGTCTCAGAAATCAAAAGGATATAGCCATGAACAGAATTCGAAGCGCTCGTCCTATAACACAACTACACTATGGTGCACACAACCTCCCATAGAATCTTGTTCTGCTTTGTAATGTTCAAATTCTTTCTCGGACAAATCAAGGGAAAGCACAATACAAGAAGGGCAGAAGCGGGGGCCACCGGAGCTATCTACATCGAGTTTACCGATCATTATTTGGTCTTCCACTGTAAGAATTTCTGATTTTGCAATAATATTTGGAAGCGGAGAGAATATTGGGGGTCTCGATTTACAAGAAGAAGAGAAGACGAAGAAGAATAAGAAAAGACTGATCAAGATCTAGAGATAAGAAATTGGTTGAAAAAATTCTACCCTTGGCCATCTTCCTGCCTTGCAAGGGAAGAAGAATGATTTGGAACCACGCGAGAAACAACTAAAAAAGAGTAAAAAGGTCACAAGAATCCAATGGGAGCAAGAATTTGCAGAACATTTCGGAAGTTACACTATCAACTACAGACATTTAGTTATGCAAAATGGGTTTTGTCCATAAACACATTTAAAGTGGTACTCTAGTACTCTGTTTTATTGGGGCCCCATAAGATAAATTAGCTGACCCAAGCCCCATTAACTCTGAGACAGATTTAGATGAGCATGGATTCAGGTACACATTGCCACCCCAGATGTAAGCGATATACCTTCAAGAAGGTGGACAAATTGGTGGATCATTTGTTGATTTATTGAGAGTTGGGTAGCTCCATAAAACCTCTATGATTGGCCCATTATAATGCTGCACAATATGTTTTCTGCATTTGGAAGTTACCGACGCAAACCTAAACCTTGCTGCCACAAGGTTGAAAAGCGACGACTCTACATGGTCAGGAGTTTGGACTTGACTCAGCCGCAATCTATAACCTTGCATCCATAATGTTTGACCTTCGAGCAGGAATGACAATTATACCCATACCCATAGATACCGAATCCAATCTTGTCATTGGAAGTGGATATTACCTGATCTATTTAGCCGTTAAGAGTGGGTAAGGGGGCAATACTATAGCAAGCCAATCCTATATGGGGAGGGTATGGTTTTGCTATCCCCATACTCGAACTTGGCCAGAACCAGAAGTCAAAATTTTGGTTCGTTCATAGTCAGCGATCAGCCAGTGGCATTATGCCACTAAAGCACTAATCTTTTTTTGGTAAGTAAAAATTAATAACACCACCGAGCAAAAAGGTACAAAGAATCAGCAGAGGCATACCCCTGGAACAAATAAATCAAAGACAAACTATAAAAGACCAAAACTCAAACCATATACATCAAAAGCAGACTCTATGGGCAGTGGTTAACAGCAAAAATCCTAGAGTCTAAAAGCCAATCTTCACACAGCCTTCTATTCGAGGCTGAAAATTTGATGGCCAACCAAGAGCTGACCTTGGCTCTAACGGAATTGAAAATGGCTAGAGACACCCCATCCACATCCCTCGCTTTTCCTTGAAAAATTCGCATGTTACATTCCTCCCATAGTGTGTAAATGGAAGGTGCCATTGACAGCTTGTAAAGAGCATCACGAAAGCTTTTCCCTTTCCTGTTATGTACTGCCCACTCCAATTCTTGGGCAAAAGGTAAAATAGGCCGAGAGATTCCATTCTTAACCATCATTTGTCTCCAAATCAATGAAGAAAAATGGCAATCAAAGAAAAGATGACTATGAGATTCCAAACTAGTCAAACATAAAGGACATTGAGGGGACACCACCATACCCCAACTAATTAGCCTATCCTTCGTGGATAGTCTTCCTAACACGACCAACCATTCAATGAAACTCCATCTCGGAACATCTTGCCCAAACCACACAAGAATATGCCATGCTGGAAGGGATTCTGATACCTACAAACCTCCCAAGCAGATTTAGTTGTGAATTTACCATCCGAAGTTAAAGTCCACAAGACCTTGTCAGGAATGGATGGATTAGGGAGAAAACCATCAGGAGTTTGCCTTATAATGTCCATAAGCCTCCTATTTCGCTGCCTAGGCCATTTCCAAGACCCATGATCAATGATGGAGGATACATTAGCTCTCAGAGCATTGCCTCTACTAACCACCACAGAATCACCAAACCTTTGGTATAAAGGCCCCATAGGGTGCCAATTATCTGCCCAAAGCACTAATCTTTATACAAAGGATGAGATGTTCACTTGAGTATGTGCGAAAGAGAGACATCTGTACAGTTTCATATGGCTACATGGTCATAGATCCGCCACTGAATCATAAATGGGAAGTTTACAGCATTAAGAACTAGACTCACAGGTTTCAAGTAAGATCATTACCTGCTTCAACTTTCCAGTGGATTCAATCAAGCGACCTTGAATCTCCATAAACGCCTGTTCACAAATTCAGCACCCAAAAGATTTCAAGAATTATATACATATTTCTCATGAATGTATAGATTTAGAGAGAATTAGGTACCGCTCTGTTTGCTTCGTCCGCCATTTTTCTCTTCTAGTTCAGAGCGTCTGGAAATTCTTGGAAACCTATAAAGACCTTTTGCAACAATGGGCAAGACGCAAATGGGTTTGGGTTGTGTTTGGGTTCCTAAAGTTTTCGGCGAAAAAGCATAACAAAGGAACAATATTCTTCCACTAAAGGTGTTTTTTTTTTATTGGCTTTTACTTTTCATGATTTTTTTATGTCATGTATCAAGAGATAATGACATGTTTCGAAAACTACAATAAAATTGGCTTTTTGGCTTTTCGAGTTGGTGGAATGGGGTAAATTTTTTTCATTTTAACCGCATAAAGCAAAAGGAAAACATGATTTTTTAGTCCAAAACAATTGTCTCCCTATGAGTACCCCTTTCTTTTACCCAAATTCAAAATTGAGTAAAACCACTAAAAACTTATGTCCAATGGCATACCCTTTTGCCTACTCTTTTTTTAGTTTACCTTTTTCCTTGTCCAAATAAGGGGAAACTCAAATCCGAACCCTTTTTGTCACCCCATTTATCCGCTTTCTTATCATTTACAAATGTGTCATGATAAGAGTTTTAGCATTCTGGAGCTCTGACCCAAATTTTAGAAGAAATTTGGGTTTGGAAAATGGGTCAAGTTGGAGATACTTCAAGCCCCATTTCTTTCACAAAAAAAGAGCCAAAAATAATAATAAATAAAGACGATTTTTTTAAGTTATAATTTTTTATTTAAAAATCTTTTTGACATTTCCAAAAATCCAACCCACAATTAAATGGACTAAGGCTTAGTTTTCAGTTTGATTTTACCATGATTTTAGCAAATGAGTTCAGGTGCTAAAATCATAGGTATTTCAAATCATAAAATTAAAGTGGTTCCGTTTATCGTTTTTCGATTTTTTTCACACCGAATTAAAGTACACGAGGAGTACTTTAACTTGGTGCGAAAAAAATCGAAAAACGATACACGGAACCATTTCATTTTTTGCATTGCTGCATACACAACATGTCAGTGTTGCATTGCTTCATTGGGTATTGAAAAGCACAATCTATTAAAATACCAATAAAACAATGTCACATTGTTATATTATGCACAATGTTGTACAAATTGTTACTTCCTTCCGTCCCAAATTTATTGTTCACTTTTATTATTTTGAATGCCTCAAAAAATTGCTTATATTTTCAAGGGGGGTGATTTCCACACCCCCAAAATTGTTATCCACACCCTCTTTTTTGTCTTCTAGTGAGATTTTCATGTGTAAAAATTTCACTAAAAGACAAAAAGGGAGTGTGGATAACAACTTGGGGGTGTGAATATCAATTACCATTTTCAAATGCATAAGGTTTTTAAATATGCAATATGGATCTTATTTGATAGATCTTAATTAAATCTATTAAACAAAGTTTTCATAATCATAAAAATATTATAGATCGAAATTTACAAGTAATTGAAAAAAGTCACGCATGCCGAAAATGGACAAAAAACTTGGAACGGATGAAGTACTTTTTTTAGAATTTTCCTATAGCCATTCTCTAAACAATCGATTCATAAAGTGGGAGTTGGAAACCCACATCATCATTAAAGGGAAGCGGGGGGCCTGTAGTGACTACATGTGTAGTGAGTGAATCTCGGCCGTTAAAAGTGTTTTGAACGGTCCGGATTTAAAATAGTGAATAATGTAATTGTTCGCACGAACAATTCAATTAAGATCCGGACCGCCCAAAACAAGAATGGACGGCTGAGATCTCACTACACGGCCTGTAGTGAGTTACTCACTACAGGCCCCCCGTGTCCATCATTAAAGTACTTTCAAATCTTGTTGATCAATTGGGGTCTTCGACTTCTTTATAAAGTGGCTACAAGAGAAACAATAAGCCCATTATCAAGAATCAATAGGCCCAACATTTGGCCCAAACTCATATTTCTTAGGTCCAATTAATAAAATGTATAAAACCATAAAGGTCTTGTTCGTTTCCCTGTTTAGTTTTAGTTTTGATGACATCATCATTTCTCTCATTTCTCTCTATATCTCTCTCCACTCATTACACATGCTGACATCATCAAAACTAAATTAAACTATCTAACCAAACACAACCAAAACGATTATTATTAGATAGACAATGACGGATGGATGTTTTGAAACACTATTTCCAATACTCCTCGCATTTTTCTTCTTCCTTTTTTTTTTTTTTTTGACCCAGAAGTTTTAAAACACTCTAAAATAAGAGGAGCACGAAAAAACATACATTAGTGTAGTAGTTGTAGGTTTTAACCTTACCTCAAGATTTATGAATGATGGTAGAGTTAAAACTCTTTGAACCAGATTGCATTTTATGTGAGATAACAGATTCATGTTAATCCACACAACTTTGTCTCATCAGTTAATCTCACAATGGGTTGGCACTATAGTATTGTCATGTCATGCTTGTCTGGGCATAATTAAGAGCCCCGAGACATGCTCAAGTCTCATGAAGGTGGCATAAATCACACCCATATAGGTACTGTTGTGCACACTCACGGATCATACTCCAATCACACCCAAATCATGAATCAAAAAAAGAGGAATTTTTTTATTATATTGGACAACTAATATACATCGTACAAAAAAACTCTCTCAAAAGAGGAGCACCCTTAACTTGAGCTCGACACACACCTACTCTCTCATAGATCTTTGTCTCAGCCTTGCTCTTGCACCACATTGCAGCACACAAATACAAGATGTTACAGTAGTTATATTGGACAACTAATATAACTATATGAACCCATCACCTGACCATATGAACTCATCCCCTTATGAACCTCCTCAACCTTCACAGGCTTAACGGTGGATCCACAATTGTCAAAAGCTACACCACTAGCAACAGCCGCGTCGCAGGAATCTTTAGGCCCAACTTTCAAAAAGCTAACACCTTGAGCCTCACAATCCACCTGTTTAGAAGCACCCAAAGACAAATCAACGACTCCACGGTCATTCCAAGAGAAGCCCTCACAAGACACATCCATTGCCCCCTGATCCTCAAGGTTTATTGAATCTGAATCTTCATGTACTTCTTCCCAAAGGCCATAATTCAGATCAAAGAGGTCCCTCAACTGATCTGCCGCCTTGGCCTTGTACTTCTTGAATTCAAACTAAGAGAACTTCAACGATACATAATAAACTATTACAGTACCATTTTGCTTGTGACCAAATGGAAAAAGGAAGGCGGGTGCTCGAGAGTACCCCTGGAGAGTGGTCCTGGTGTGCGGCATCAGGGCCGTCAGATGTGTTTTCAAAAGCTCGGATTTTACCTTGGCAGTAATTCGAGCCGTTGAAAACACATCCAACGGCCCTGATGCCGGACACCAGGCCGCTCTCCAGGGATGCTCTCCAACACCCCGGGTCCCGGAAAAAAACATGCGCACTAGTTATTGTTGGTAAACTGGCCTGTAATTTACATCTACTTGCACAATACTGACCTATGTTTACGTCTAATTATTCCAAGTGGATGTAGTAGGTGTTAAATGGCTTGGCCCAAGTAATATGTAATTACACAAACTAAGTGGATTCACTGGATTGTAATTTGCTAATTTTCCAGAGGAGTGCGTCGAAATTAATTCAAAATTTTGGATGTAAGAATGCAACAGTCATGGACCAACAGCTGAATTCTAATGAGCTATAACATCTTGTTGATCAATTGGGGTCTTCGACTCCTTTATAAAGTGGCTACAACAGAAACAATAAGCCCATTCTCAAGAATCAATAGGCCCAACATTTGGCCCAAACTCATATTTCTTAGGTCCAATTAATAAATTGTATAAAACCATAAAACGATTATTAGATAGACAATGTGGGATGGATGATTTGAAACACTATTTCCAATACTCCCCGGATTTTTCTTTTCATTTTTTTTCTTTTTTTGACCCAGATGTTTTTAAACACTCAAAAATAAGAGGAGCACGAAAAAGCATACATTAGTGTAGTCATTTGGAATTGGGGCCCTGTAGTGAGCTCTCTCGGCCGTCCGATCCGAGATCAACGGTCCGGATCGTCTTACACTTTAAAAAACACTTTTACATTTTACTTTAACTCCAATTTATCCGGACCATGGATCTCGGATCGGACGGCCGAGAGAGCTTATTACACGCATGTAGTGAGCTCACTCACTACAGGCCCCCCCGATACTTCTAGGTTTTAACCTCGCCTCAAGATTTATGAATTGGAACTCATAAGAATGATGGTAGAGTTAAAACTCTTTGAACCAAATTGCATTTATGTGATTTAACCGATTCATGTTAATCCATGCGACTTTGCCTCATCGGTTAATCTCACAACGGGTTGGCACTGTAGTATTGTCATGTCATGCGTGTCTGGGTATAAATAAGAGCTCTAAGACATGCTTAAGTCTCATGAAAGTGGCATAAATCACACCCGGTACTGTTGTGCACACTCACGGATCATACTCCAATCACACCCAAATCATGAATCAAAAAAAGAGAAAATTTTCGATTATATCGGACAACTAATATACATCGTACAAAAAACCTCTCTCGAAAGAGGAACTTAAGCTCAACTCACACTCTCTCATAAATCTTTGTCTCAACTCGCTCTCGCACCACATTGTAGCACACAATTGTGAGATATTACAATAGTTATGTATAGGGCTTGCACAACGTAGAGGCTCCAACGGCTTTGAAGCGATGAGGCACTTGAAACAAACCGGCCCCCAGGGCCGGCTCATGGCATAAGTCAATGAAGCCACCGCTTCGCCCCCCAAATGTGAAAAAAGAAGGCCCCCCAAACATGTGTAGGCCTCTTATACATTGTAATAGTTTAGTTTTGGATGACTATATGTATTTAAATTTGTACAATGATAAATATTTTGTAATGAATTTTTTATGAAGATATGTGTTGACAATTTTTAATAATAAAAATACATGGTGGGCCTCATTTAATGAATTCCGTTTCAAGCTTCCAAAACTAATGAACTTGCATGCAAGCCCCTTGAATATTCTGTTCTTCTCTAATAATCCCAGAGCTTCAACAATTGTCTCTCAAATTCAACTTCTAGAAGATAAGGTCGTGTCTTTTGATTTGTGAGCCAACCCTTACAGGTGCATGGCATCATCAGAATTCAGAAGTGTGTATCATTAAGGACTATGGACCCTTGCTCTACCTCTAATATTACTGCAGTACTGTTAGCGTCATATACCTTAGGGATGGTCATCTCCATAGGCCTCAATGCTTAGGGCAGAAAAAACACAAAATAGTGGCACTCTCTTTAAAATTTTCCCAGAGATTCCCCCCCACTCCTTCATAATTTTTTAAGTTTCCTAGCTTTTCAAATTTCCTTTAAAGTTTTCTCACATATTTACCTCACATGTATATATCTTCTACGTCGTCCTTTCCTTGAGGTTGATGGTCCTATTTATAGACAATCAATGTGTAGCATCTATAGGTGCGACACATAACAGATGCAACATCTAGGGATGCAGCATGATCCTAGACACACATTTCAAGTGACTCGTATTCCCATGCTTTGAATGCTAAAATCTTGGCCGCCGATGCATTGCAATTACTTCAAAAGTACTTTCGGACTGCTAAAAATATCAACGTTATCTTGTTTGATATATTCAGTCCAGAGGGTGTCAATATTCTCGCCCCGTGAGGATTATAATGATAGGGTTTGCGACAACTTGATTTTCCCTCCACCCAAAACAGGGTAGTTTTACATTTAGATAGGACTCTCTAGGATTTTTTCCCCCGGGTAGGATTCGAAGGGAAAAAAAGTAAGAAAAACCTTATATCACATCCCATTCAATACTAGATTCTCTTAAACGGCAAGTGGAGTGGAGTGCAGTTGGTGTCTCCCTTATACTCCCATGCATGTGGGCAGGGTTCGATTCCCGTAAGCACTCATCCCCCTCCCCAAATCCCCTAGGATAGAGTAGATTAGGATTAACGAATGACAAAAAAAAAAAAAAATTCTCTTAAACGAAACTAGCAGACAAAGGGGCCATAAGGGTTTATTACGTTGATAAATTTATAACTTAAGGCCTTATTTTATGACGGGTTCTTCTATTGTCAGTTCGTTGAGTTGACAATAAGCAAAGAAAAAAAAAAAAAAAACATATTCCAGTGCATGTTTTGCACATTTTAAAAACCATTCACAAATTTTAATACGTTTTAGTACACTTTTTAAATTTTAACTAAGCCATAATTTTCCATTTAGGAATCGTCAAACTCTAAAGTTTTAAGAATACTAGAACTATAATTTTTCCTAAAAACTACCCCCGACAACTTAGATTCTACGTTTAATTGTCGTCTCTTACCCCACAGGCCCACACGGTGTAATCCATTCAGCGATTCCCAAACGCGTGGAGAAAATGTCAAAATCATAACTTTAGTCAAACAGAGAATCATAGATACCGACAAATATTTTACAAACAAACTATAGTCAATTTATACATATTTTTCAATGGTCAGAATCCCAAATTTAATGTCACAAAATGATCGGCCTGGATCAAATTATGTGCTTGTAGTGGGCATATATTTGTTTTGATCTTGTTAAATACTCCTAAAAATTAAAAAAAAAATAATACACAAAAAGGCTGTCACGAGTCAAATACTATGCTGACTTTTTGATTTTCTAATTTTTTTTGAGATTTTGTTAATATATGTGAGGAGAATGACATGTCTTATAAAATATGAAAAATCAAAAGATCAATAATTCACCTAGTGGAACGGGGCCAATGTTTTCCGTTGGGTTTTTAATTTTTCGACTTTTTTCTTCTGTAGAATAAAACGAAGGAAATGAAAAGACTTTTTATAATTTCTATCAATACATTTTTTTTTCTTATTTTCTCCTCTCTTCTCCTTTCAAAGCTTCGGCAAGTTTTCCACAAAAAGTCTCTATATAATTTATGGACTTTAGGTTGATGTATGTGAGAAAAATGACATGTCCCAAAAATATATTTTGTTGGCTTTAGTCCCTCTACGGAAATTTGGCCTAAGTACCCCAATCGAACAATCCATATAATAAAACAGCTCAATTTTCAAAATTATACAACAGTTCAATGGTCTATAATTGTCCGCACAAATCCTACGGCTAAGATGGATGGTCTTCAAACTTATAAATCCAATTGGTTAGATAAATAAATCCTATGGCTAAGATTGTGTTTGGGAAAATAGAAAAAAAAAATATACGGTGGGGGAGTTTCCCAAAAGTCTTTGATTTTAGCAAATGGTTTCCTTATTTGCTAAAATCAATTGTTGATTTTAGCAAACGTTGATTTTATCTGATTTGTTAGCTTTTTCACGTATTTTATAAATTATTGTCAAGACAATCTTTATTGTCAGTAAAAGGGATCTAATGGAGCTAAATTGGATTCATCAAAAAACATCGATTGAGATTTACCTAAATTTGAAAATCAATCATGATTCTACTCATCGATTTATACTCTTTTTTTTTTTTTTTGTCAATCGAATGGAAGAGAGATCAATGACATCACATATGAAGGGTTGACAAATAAATTCAAAAAAATCAATGTTACCAACTCGGACACTACATGAATTGTGAGTCCACGATTTGAAAGATCAACACAATGCCACAAAGAACTTTTGAATCAATACAAAAAAAGAAACAAATATAAAAAAAAAAGAAAAAAAACAAATAAAGGAAAAGCCCCCGCACGCAGAATTTCGAACTCCCGACCTCCTAGTGAGATGAAGAGCTTACCAACCTGGCATCGATTTATACTAATCGGATCAATTTGATCCTTTTCTGACCTTTAGTATGGCTCTTGCTGCGTGTTTGCTGCTGATTTGTTTAGTATGGCTCCACGTGTTTAATATTGTTTTTTATTTAATCTCTGCTCTCTGCCTTGGGCAACGACGTGGGCAGTGGCGTAATAGATTTGAAATTTGGAGTCAACTGAGGTAGAGTTTATCAATAATTGATTTTAGTATATGCGCGAATCCATTTTCTGAAAGTCAAAGATTTATACATTGTTAAAATTAAATAAAAGATTTAGCAGATGGCTTCTTTTCTTTTTTGTTAAAATCAACAGTTGATTTTAACAAATGTCAATTTTATTTGATTTTACCATTTGTGAAACTTTCCACGAGTACATTACTATATCGTGTAGATAAACATTGTCTTTGAAAATAAATAAAAATGAGAATGACTCGTACAGACTCAATGTACAGATTTTGTAAAAATATGTTGTGTTGGGGTCAACTCCGGATTCAAAACGGATGATCAGAGCTGTTTATATTTTTTCAGATAGTAATATTTATAAGCACCCCGTTAAAAATAAGCTCAATCGGATATTGGTAAATGCTCTATCAGTTCATCAGTTTTTGATTCAGCGTTGAAAACTGGATGAACCGGTTGAACTGATTTTTGACAATGAACTAGTAAACATTATTTTGAAAAACATAAACGGTTTCGATCATCCATGTAAAACTCGAAGTGTGCCCAAAACAACCAAGTTTTACAAAATCTTTACACGTAATTCTGTACACATAGTTTTATCCAGTGATAGAGCTAATGAGAAGTGGAGTACAATTTTTTAATTTTTTTAATCAATGTTGTTATTTTTTAATCAATGTTTTTATTTTTTAATCAATGTTGTTATACGGGGAAAGGAATAATCAATTTCACTTTTAACAAAATTAACACGTTGAAGAGTTGGATTATCGGGAGACTTTGGTATGGCAACGTCCTGTTGGAAATGAAATTAAGATCAATGTGGACGCAGCAGTACCTAGAAACACGAATACAGTCGGCACAGGTGCTATTGCTCGTGGGGCTGATGGAAAGGCAATTGGTATGTTATTAACTTTGCACCCTGGTATCAACTCGTCTCGTGTTGCGGAAGCTCTTGCAATTCGGGATGGCTTGAAACTGGGAATGGCTCTTCACCTTACTCGGATATCAATTGAATCGGATGCAGAAGCAATTGTGAAAAGCTGCTCAGTACCACAAGCACCACCTTCTGACATTGCGGTGATCATTCAGGATTGTCTTATTTTAAAGAATCATTTTATTTGTTGTGGTTTTAACTTTGTTAAACGTTGATGTAATAGGGCTGCACATACTTGTGCTCAGAATGCCCTTTCCAATAGTGGGTCCGGTCTGTGGACGTCCACTTTGCCCCGATGGGGTTCTCTTTTGTCTGATGTTTAGGCTTTCGCCTTCAGATGAATAAATATTTCACTTTTGACAAAAAAAAAAAAAAAAAGAAGAGTTGGATTATATACAAAGGTACCCGACAAATTAACTCTGGTTAACTTTAAAAAAAGTTGGGGAATTTGCACTTACAACCCTTGGACTTTGTCCTATTTGTAGAGACCCCCTGAGAACTTGCCCCATCAGGTATGACAATGAAAACCATTACATAGACGAGTTATGACCAGAAAATCCGAAAGTGTTTTACCTGAAAGACGTCCGTTTGGGAGCCTCTTTTTTTATTTTTTGGTTTCTCTTTTTTGGTTTATAGGTGTTTGGCAGCCAAGGGGAGAAAGAGTTTTCCCAAAAACTGTTTCTCCATTTTTCGGGATAGAGAGCAGAAAGCAAAAAAAGGTTCATTCCTCCTTTTCAACTTCTACTTATGGATTTCTCTCATCTCTCTCTCCCAAAATGCATTCTGCACATTTCTCCCAAACATTCATCCCAGATTCAAAAGTCATTCTGGTCATAATCCAAAAAATCAAAATGCCAAAAACTTAAAAATGAAAAGCTGAAAAGTAGGCTCCCAAACACCGTTGGTTGTAGATGAAGTACTTTGGCTTGTTTGAGTATAAAACCCTCATTATGAATTTTGTGAAAATTATTGTGCATGTCTTGTGTAAAATCTAGGATTGGTAGTATGGACAGAATCCTACATACATAATATAACACATTAACTTAACATCGTAGAACAAGACATTAATGTTAAACAGAGCATAAAATACATGAGTGGCTTTGGGCGGAACACTTGCAGCTTTCTTTTGTTTGCCTGGTACATTTTGACCTTTATTCTTTCCATTTGGTGCCTAAGATTAACATCTAAATGCTTAAAACAATGCATAATATTTGAATGAGCTTATAATATTTGGTATGTATTATCCTTATACCAGAAATAAAGGTGTCCTTTTTTTTTCTTTCAGTAGCTTAGAGTTAGGGTGGATGACATTCTTTCATAATCTCAAACTAGCATGAACCCGTGCTATGCACGGCTGTATGCAACTGGACGAGAGGGCGCCCTAGGAGGGCGGCTCTCGGACCGTTGATCTCAGCAATCAATGGCTCGGAATTCATCTTGGTAATGGATGACTCAGATCAACGAAGTGCCAAGATGAAATTGGGACTGTTGAAAACACATCAAACGGCTCGGATGCCACCCTACAGGGGGGTGCCTCTTCCAGGGTTCCCAATTCCGTATGCAACTATATGAATGATTTTTTTTTACTATAAATATACTTTTAAAAATCTCTATAAACAATAAAAAATTTCTGGATGTTAAATTGATATTTAGTCAAGTCAGATATATTCAAATATTTATCTTGGACACCGCACGCTATCGTGATAGTCGGAACAATCATCTCTTGTGTTTTTCAATTTTTTTTTTTAAAGTTTTAGGATATCTATTCCCATTATCAGAGCGTGGATGGGGGATTAGATGTGTTTAGTGGTAGATAGTGATATCCACTCCTGTCCCCGCCCTATTTTGTTTTTGAATTGAACAAATATCTCGATAAAAAACAAAAATAGTGAAAGTACACCAATGAATGTCTGCTTAACGCAAAAATAAGACATTACGGAAATTTATGAACTTTATAAATTAATACAATTTAAATTTATTTGCAAGTTGTGTTTGTTGCGTACTGAATCTCAGCTGTGGGGTTGTCTTATAGATCTTGCTTAAAATGAAATATAAGCATACATAATCATATACCTATGACTTTGTGAAGCTTTTCTCTTATGGAATCACTGGTAACATGATAAATGGCAATAAAACAATACAGATTGATCAACTTGTAAACATCAATAAAAGAGGAAATTATAAATACTACATGATAGAAAAAACTCACTTTTTCTTCAATTGGATACTTTGTCCCATTCATAACCATATATAAAGTTTAACTGCGCAACCATACCAAAATTTCGAACTTACACCATGATCACCTGTAGAATACAAAAAATACAGGGAATAACATAGCAATGATATATAACAGGGCTAACATATCTCTTAATTTCATTAAACAAAAGAAAAAAGTAGAACTCGATATAAATTTACCAAATTGGTAAAGTTTAACAAAGCTTAGTGCTAATTTTCCACAACACACCATCTTTTATTATCAACCTTTTGCCTATTCTCTATTAAAATCTCATTTACATGTAGAACACTTAATCTATCAAAGCACAAAAAAAAAATTAAAAAAAATCACAAACTAATCAATTTAGCACCATAAAATCCACATGTACCTGCTCAATGCGCAATACCATAATCTTGTTTGTACGTTGAAAGTTTTTTCTCTACCATGAAAAACTTGTATGATGTAAAGCAGTCAAATCTTTATGAGTGAAACCCATGGGTAAGACTTTATTAGTTGTTTTAGTCAAATTTTTAATTTGGAGCCGAATTCTATTATGAGCAATCAAGTATCTAATTATGATAATCCCAATTATCTCCTATTTCGGGTATGCAAAGAAGAAATTAATGTAACATTTTGAATTACATAACCTATGTATAGATAAATTTTAAGAGTGGTAATAAGAATAAGTTCACATGTGTTACTAAAAATTCTAATGACAATCCAATGAGTTCATGCCACTTGTCGCGGTGAGAGCCTTTCTCACGAAAAGTCATTCTGCAATAATATATAAGATTATACCTATTTTTCAGACACTTGGAGCATGACATCACTCTGAACCTCCTGGACACTTTGTTTGCATTTTCAGGTTCTTCTGGCCCTCTTTGCCTGACTTTCCTTGGTTTATCAGTTGGCTTTTTGATGAATGGAAGCTGAATTGGATGTAAACCAGTTTTGAGCTAATCATGTTTACCAGGAACAAGGTTTATCATGTATTGGTATACAATAACATATATATCCTTTGAATTACATGAATGTATGTACTCCTCTGGTTTTTGTTTGTTCACACATTTGGGACTGCGTGCTATTTTCAACGACTTATATATTTTAATGTGAACCTAAAATAATATGCATTATAAATTTTGTTTGATAGATCTTAATTAATTCTATTATAATTTTTTTTTAAATCATAAAAAATATTACAGACTAAAAGATATAAGCTGTTGAAAATGGAACGCAGTCCCAAAATAGACTATCATTTTGGGACGGTGGGAGTATATATATATAGAGGGAGAAGAGTTCATGAATTAGGTTTAGTTGTTTCTGTTTTCTCCCGTAGATTTTTTTTCATAATCGATTTGGTAATAACTCAAAGACGAAGCTCAAGTACAGAGATGTGTCCCATTCCTGTTGCCGAGAAATGGAAGAACTTCTGGTGAATTAAGATCTCTAAGTTAGTATTGCTGACTTTTGGAGGGGTGAGAGAGAGAGAAGATTTGTAACAGAGTGGTGGGATGATGAAGAGGACAAGGGCATTAGAATCCTTTTACTAGGGGTGCACAAACAGATACAACCGCTAAACCGATCCGAAACGGACTGAACCGTTCTTTTGGTTAGGTTATGCAGTTCATTGGTCTGATTATGATTTGGAAAAAATATGAACCTGTAATTATGGTTTGGTTACTGGTTCTCAATTGAAGAACCATGGTTAGAAAACCAGACCGTATAATATATATATATATATATATACATGTAGATAATTATGTATCTTGATTTGATAAGTTAATAGTATTTTTTTCCCCTAGTAAGGTAGTTTTTTTTATGTCTATTTAGAGTAGAAATCTATTTATCTATTTTGTTAGCAAGTCTTTAATATATGACTAAAACTAGTTTATCCTAGTAAGACATGTTGTTGAATTCATTTTCTTATTTTTAGACTATTCCATTATTTGTTTTAGCTACTTTATTGGTTGTTTTCATCAATTTTAGGAGTCGTTTTATTGATGGTGAATTGTCAAGTACTTTGTGCATCATATGAACCATATTTGGTTTCAAATCTCATAATTATTTCGAAATAATCTTTTGAGTTCATGTGTTGTGAAAAAGTGTTCCAATGCTAATCAAGTAGAACCGGAACTGAATCAAAATTGGTCTGGTCTTGCGATTTGTATTTGGACAGGTTCTACACGTTTATTGATTAGGTTTTGGTTCTTAATTTTCTAAAATCGATTAAATTTTCAAAATTTTCAAAATCGAGAAATGGGAGTAGTCGAACCGGTGTACCAAATCGGGGTTTATTTTCAAAAAACCTCGGGGTCAAATTTGAAATTTATTTTCAAAAAAAATATACTCGATATGGACATTGGATATATGGCCCACCAGGAATTGGCGCTCATGGTTTAAGACACTTCCAGTTCAGACTCTTTTGTCTGTTTGTTCGCCCAAAACCACTGACCGTACAGTGCCAGATTTACTCCAATATTATTCCTAGCAAAAACTTCCCATAGAAAAGAAAAATCATCTCTCTCTCTCTCTCTCTCATTATCTGTATTTCTCAGGGAACTCTCCACAGTGTTCAAACTTGAAAAGGAATCTATTTTCTAGTGACCCAGATCGGATTCCGGCTAATTACCATTGAATTCCGACGACCAATCATAGGGTTTTGAAAACCCATATGTGTTCACTGTGATTTGAGTAGAAAATAGAAGTTTTGGGGATGACCCCATTGGTTGAGATGAGTCCTATTGGATGAAGTTGTACTTCTTGTATCTGTTATCTGCGAAAAGAAAAGGCAAGTGAATCTTCTAGTAGAGGTTGATTTGCTATTCTTGTAATTTGTGAAGATGGAGGAGTGATATGCAAATCTGGTGTTTTGTAATGGGTACTTGTTTCAGTTGTGAAAATGAGAAGCCATTAAACCATTTCCCTCTTAAGAACCCGTCAGGTAGTCCTTCCTATTCTTTCTCTTGTATTACGCTTTTTCCAATTTCATTTGCAGTTATTTCTTTCGCTTGTTGGCCCTTAGTTTTATTGTATCTTTCTCCAGTAAAGTAAAGGTTTTTTTTACCCTCAATGTGGTTCCTTTGTCAATGTGTGTAGTATATCACTATGAAGTCTCCCATACAAATTGTGGTTATGTTGTAATGTGATGCTTGACAGATTTATTGTGAATTCATCCAAATCATAAGTGGCCTAAAGCTCCCTATCATTTTAAAAAAGAAAAAAAGAAAAAAGAAAAAAAAAGAGGAGTGGGTCATTTTGAATTTCTCCAACTACAAAATAACTATGCCTGGTTGGTGGTAAATTAGAACAATCCAAAAGATTATGGATCTCTTGTAATTTAAAATTGCAAGATTTTTATACGTTCTCTTCGAAAAGTTGAACAAATTGTTGGATCAGCTTGACTACTGGTTCATCGAGAATTAGTTATTGATATGTATAATGTATAATTATTTATTTTGCTTTCAGATAGGATCCAATTATGTGAAATTAATTGTGCAAAAGTTTGTGTTTGAGGGCATTGTCAATGTAGTGGAGTAGAAAGCAATTGTAAGTTGTGATGAGATAACTGATTGTAACACTTCCCTTTCTTCTTGTGATTGTTTCGGTTGAAACAGGCAATGGTTCTTTGACATATCCTACCAGAACAAGTACACCAGAGTCGCAAGACTTTAAAAGTGCAGGAATCACTTCAGGGACTCCCAGGAATGTGACGGACCTTCGACAAAACCCTGGATATGGTAATGTTGATATCTTTACGTATGAGGAGATGAGGTTGGCCACAAAGCACTTCCGGCCTGACAAAGTACTTGGTGAGGGTGGTTTTGGGGTAGTGTATAAAGGAGTTATAGATGAGACTGTGAGGCCAGGTTACAAGACCACAAATGTTGCAATTAAGGAGCTTGATCCTGAAGGGTTTCAAGGGGACAAAGAGTGGCTGGTATTTCTTCTATTTGCATTTTTTGCGCTTTTCTTCTGGTAGTTCATTTATCTTCTTATTCAGCCTTCAAATTTATATTAATTAGTGATTGGCTCAGTGTCAGTCAGTCTCTCCCGTTCGTTTTGGAGGAGAAAACTCGTGAATTTCATTGCTCTGTTAAATGGGAGTTCATGGAAAAGACAAACCACAAATCATATTAAATATTAAGTACTGAATTGATTGCTTAGATTTGAAAATTTCATTAAACAAAGAATCAAGGCTATTGTAGCCATCATTCTTGAGACATTTGCGAAGTTTGAGTTTCATATATGAGCCGTACATCATGGCCCTTCTCTGCTCTAACAAGTTGGGTGAATGGTCTCATACCTGTATTGCTTAGACAAGTATTTTTCTCTTGATAATGCCTTACGAGTATGAGAAATAAAGAAGGTACATGGAATCCTTATGTATTTTCATTTCTTAATATTAGTTCGTTGTTGTTAGGTCAGACGTTCCTTGTGAAAGAGAGAAACTTGTTTTTTTGGGGTTGATTTTGCATTTTAAAAAGGAGAATTTACTGTGTTAGTCTGTCTGTTGTATGTGTGCAGGCGGAAGTGAGCTATTTGGGTCAGCTCAGTCACCAAAATCTGGTAAAGCTCATTGGTTACTGCTGCGAAGATGAACACCGGCTGTTAGTCTACGAGTACATGGCATCTGGGAGCCTGGAAAAACACCTTTTTCGAAGTGAGTACTAAGTTGACTATTAGATGTTTTCTAATAGTAGAACCCGTGGAGGAATCTCCACTTGGATACTTGATCCATGATTAAAAGATGCTACTTGACAAGCAAACTAGATTCAATTTCTGATGTTATCCCTCCAAACCTCGCCTCATTGGCACACACTTCTTTCTTTGATTTTCTCCCATAGATTTTTTTTTTTTCATTAACTTCTTCAGCATCATTCATAATACAATGCATATGACTTCTTTAGCAGTTCTCATCATTCATAGAATCATATTGCAGTGCATAAAACATCAAAGGTGTATAAAAGTTCTCATGAAACAGCTAGGCCCCACTTTTCCATGCGACAGGACACTGGGGCAGTTGAGCACTCTCCAGTTTCCACCACACCTATTCATGACTACAATGCAGAATGAAAATAAAAGTAGTAAATGAACTACAATGTGCACGGCGGGAAAAGAAAAGTCCCCTACTGGCAGGAAAAGCCTAACAGAATCAAGTACTTCCCCTAGCTTCTGATTCTACATGGTGTTTCCTGTGAACTGAAGTTTGGTTGCTTTTACCTTTGTTGATTTGAAGTTATTTCCCAAGAGAAAAGATTGAGTTTGGATAAAGGTGGAACATTTAGCTGATGCATCACGCATGTGCTTTTCTTAAGTAATATAAAATCACGAGAATACTTCTGGGATTTAGCACCTTTTGCTCTCCAGAAATAATGGAGAGCATTACACATTTCAGATATTTCTGAACTGCAAAAAGGTTAATATTTCGAATCACAAGGAATTAGTTCAGCTTGTTCAGATATTGGCATTGGAATGAAGTACTTCAGATCAAATGACACTATTAGAGACAGAGAACTCACTCGATTGCTCCAGTAAATCTATTCCGTTGATGGATGTCTCATTGCTTCTTTTTCTTGTTAGAGTGTAACCTTTTTACAAACAAAAGAGTGCTCAAGTCGTCTTGTTGAAAGAAGGACTTCTATTTATTTCCACAATCAAGGTTCCTTACCGTATTCTTCTCTTCGATATGGAAAACAAGAACAAAACATGTAGGCCTCAGAGAAATAAAAGAGTTTTGCAGGAAATGCTGGAAACGAATGCTGACCTTTTCAAGTAGTTTAGACCACAGCTGCCACACTGACAAGATCGTCTGTTGAGTTACAATATTGATTGTGACTACTTATTACATGGGCTTGTGCTTGTAGGAGTTTGTACTACGCTAACATGGTCAAGGAGAATGAAGATTGCTTTAGATGCTGCAAGAGGGCTTGCGTTTCTTCATGTTGCAGAAAGGCCTATCATTTATCGGGACTTCAAGACATCGAACATCTTGCTAGACGCTGTTAGTTCTCTCACTGTCATGATTTCAAACTTTTGTTCCTCAATGTCTGTTTTTAACGAATGAAATCCCTGCAGAAATATGTGTTATACCATCATAGCCAGTTTTTAAATGGTGATTGGGAAAATAAGATGTTAGGCATGCACGATATGGAATTTAGAGTTTCTATACGAGGAAATGATTTATGAAACTGAAAGAGCATCTCCAGCCCTTGCCCAAATTGTTACTCAAATTTGAGTAAAAATTTGGGTAAAAGCTCCACTTGGTATGGCTCAATCCAACGGGAGCCCATTTTTTTAAACTCAAATTCTGTTTTTAAAAAAAAACAAAAAAAAACACTCTTATTCCTCTCTCTCTTCCCTTCACCATACCGAAAACAGGGAAACCTCTCCTCCCTACCCCCATTGCAATCCTTCCTGCACCACCGTTCATCAAACCCATGGACTGCTTCTCTCTCCACCAGACCCACTAATCCACTCCCTCCTCCCTTCTTCATCTTCTCTCTCCCCAAATCCACCAGATCCATCAAATCCAGCTCCATCGCCACTCCATCGACCCCTCTGAAACTCACTTATCAATGGCGGCAACCGCCACATTGGTGGGAATAGTTGCCGGATTGGGTCATCGATAGTTTGAAGAAGAAGAAGGCACTTCAGTTGCTAGAGTACATAGATTGGGAGCAACTAATATAGCCGTTGGAAATTTGGTATTGGGTTTGAGTCTCACCAAATTTGGTGAAAAATTTGAGTAAAACTCAATTTGGTTCTTGATTTGGTGAAGGAGTGGAGTAGTGTTTTGGGTATTTTTACTCTTGAGTCTAAAGTTGAGTAAGGGCTGGAGGTGCTCTAACCAACTTCCTTTGGAGAATGAAACAGCAGTGAAATCGTTTTTAATTGTGTAGTTTTTCTTTGGAAATTTCATTTCCCTGTTAGAATAGCGTACGATTTGACTTATTGACTGAAAATTCTTAGAAGATTATATTAGGCATCCAGAATCTTGATTTTCGATGCTCTATTCAAATAGAGTTTGCACATAACTATAACCAACTCCTTTTGAAAAACGAAAGTTTGTGCGATTAGTGAAGTCGTTTGTGAATTCTGTGATTCCTTCTCTGGAATAATTTTCTTTTTGTTTCTATTAATAATGATGGCAGGATTTTAATGCAAAACTATCTGATTTTGGGCTTGCAAAGGATGGGCCTATGGGAGACCAGACCCATGTATCAACACGAGTCATGGGCACATATGGGTATGCAGCCCCCGAGTATGTTATGACTGGTGAGTCATCCATAGCAAGTCGGAATGCATCGCAGTTCATTCATTGGTACTTGCGTATCCCAAATGACATCTCATTACAGCGTTCTCGATTAAAAAAAAAAATTTGATCGATAAACGGAACATAAGATAGAAAAAAGCGCATAATGGATGCACTTAACTTTCACCTGTTAAATATCTTAGTAGAAAAAACAGTAATAGTACAATCTACACCGAACTAAACGACAAAACTCACCTTAGAACTACATAAATATAGTGAGCAGCTAAGAAATTTTTGGGCAAATTTTTTTTTTTACCCCCTTATGGTTTAGCTTTGTAGAACTTCATCGGTATGGTTGTTGAATATAGTTGGTTCACCTCCATGTGGTTTGTACTAAATCCACTCTTTTATACTTCCATAAGAGTATGTAGAATAGAGCCATAGAGGGAAACTAGAGAGTGGCTCCCTAGCACAAGTTTTATAAGCTGGAAGCTAAGAAGCTACCCGTTTGAAGCCATTCTTTATATTACCTAAGCTCCAAGAATAAAAGTGGTTCCCTTTGTTCTATATTCCAAAGCCATTCTCCATGTACGTAGCCATTTGTTTCAATATTCATTTGTCTTGTTGGCGACATTTGATTTGCATTGTTTTGAAAGCAGTTGTTTCATACAGCAAAAGCTCGCAAATTCCCACGTGGAAACCTTGATATGTTTGTTTTCTGCGAGTCTGAGACCTTACTTCTGTGACTACCCAACTTTTGGAAGTCACTTACTTCGAAATAGTTTTTGCATGTCCTCTTCTCTGTAACTGTTGTATATATCTAAACAGCATGCACCTATCAATATATGAAAATACAGATATATACATGTGATTATTTACTTGTTATATGCCTGAAAAACGACAAATCCGTTGATAGATCAAGCAAATTAACATTACTTGTGGAAATTAGCTAAGAATGAGGAAGAAAGGAGAAGTCATACTTAGAAAAAAGATTGAAAAGCCATTGAGAACCTCACTACAGCTCCCTAGCTCACAAAAATATTGTAGAATTTTAATGCAAATTCTCTCTGTAATGATGGACAAATCGATCCTCATTTTACACCCTCTAAGTTAATGAACAAAAACCCACTTTCATTGAACAAATCAACTTACAAAAGATCGAGCTTCCATCCACTAATACTATTCCAGAATAATCAATTGAACAAACATACGCGGCCCGAAGTCTAATTGACATGATAATTATTGTTCAGTGAGAGGCAAGTTTAATTGCTCCAAGTAGTAGTATCATTTGGAACTTGAAAGCACTTGCATCACCAATTTTTTTGTTACTCGATCTAAAATATCACCCAACACC
The DNA here is from genome assembly GCA_016920895.1 of Vaccinium myrtillus. Classification (NCBI taxonomy): domain Eukaryota; kingdom Viridiplantae; phylum Streptophyta; class Magnoliopsida; order Ericales; family Ericaceae; genus Vaccinium; species Vaccinium myrtillus. The sequence continues at coordinate 7,787,984 of CM029276.1, forward strand.
TGAAGAAGGTAATGAGAAATTATTTTTCCTTAAATTTTTGATACATCTGCATCATCTGTAATTTCTTATAATGAGAAAGGGTAATCCCTGCTATAATCTACGGTTTATGTCATGTTATGTAGCTCCTTCCCTTGATACCAACTCTCTTGAGTGGCTTACTTGCATTGTATACACACATGATTTTCACTACCCTTCTGTATGTTGGCATTTCCTGTTTGTCTTTATCAATGTGATTTTGCAATTTTACCGTTTCATCTGTGAAAAAGTGGATTGTGAGTTCATAAATAGACGAACTTTTGTTGAACATAATATGCTTATGTACGAAAGGGGAGTATGAAAATAATCTCCCTACACAACTGTATGCTTGCACTTAACTACAACCAAAGGCAGCTTTATAATTAACCTCTCTCTATTTGTTTCTGGACACAGGGCATTTGACAGCTCGTAGCGATGTTTATGGTTTTGGGGTAGTGTTACTTGAGATGCTGATTGGAAGGAGAGCAATGGACAAGAGTAGGCCTAGCCGAGAACACAACTTGGTCGAGTGGGCCCGCCCGCTCTTGATCCATAACAAGAAGCTTCTGAAGATTTTGGACCCTAGAATGGAAGGACAATATTCTACTAGAACTGCCCTAAAGGTGGCCCACTTAGCGTACCAATGCCTTAGCCAAAATCCTAAAGGGAGGCCTGTTATGAGCCAGGTGGTTGAAATACTGGAGACCCTTCAGACACAAGAGGAAAGCCAAGAAGAGGCACTATTAAGAAGTGGAGGTGGTGGCAGTATAACACTCTATGAAGTTCCAAAGGCCACATCCGAGAGACACTCGGTGAGAAGTGAAAGTGAACGGGAACCGGCTGGGGTGCCTGCAATGAACAATCTGGCAAATGGCAGGAGCAAGAGTGAGCCTCCAAAGGAATGGAATCTTTACAACCATTCTCCGGATCTTGGACAGGATGAAGAGGAGTCGGGCTGTACAGAGAATTCAATGAAAACATGACTGGAAGTTGTATTGTTGGAGAACTATCCACCTGTGTGTCAGTTTCTTTTCCTTGAGTTTTTCCCTATGTAAAATCTTTTTGACCCCTCGAAATAATTAATTCTCTTTTATGAGAAATTTAGTCCTGGTGTTTTTCTTTTGGTAAGCGGTAGGATGTTAGTGAGTTAGTACGTGCACCTTTGGACGAACTCCTTATCAAGACTTTTTGGACTTCTTGAGTAAGCCAAAAGCCCAAGTGTTTGCTGCTCTAGCGATTGAACTTATGAAACATTTTATTGCTGGAAAGCAACATGAAACCAGCACAGGCATGGCAATAGGCATGGCATGGAACGGCTGTAGCGTGGTTGGCACGACACAGACACTAAACGTCTTGTTCGGTTTGGGTCTCAAGACCCGATTTCTAAATTGTTACTCAATCATTATCTCTATTTCTTTCCCATCATTACCTAGATTTTTAATTATTATTCTCATTTCTCTGTCTATCTCTCTCTAATTATCACTCCTAATTTCTAATTATTACTTTCATTTCTCTCTACTCAAAACCCAAAACCCAAATCTCAACCCTAACCAAACAAGGTGGTAGCGTCAAATAAAGGTTTTGAGGGGACTAAGTCGCTCCCGACTATATACATCGGCAACACCATACGCAAAACACACAGTTCTACAGCATTTCCCTCATCAAGTCGTATTTCGGCTAGCAATTGAGAATTTCAATAGAGTTGTCGTTAATCTTATTCAAGGATCTCAGTTTCAGCTCTATCAAGCATCAAAGTATTTCAGTGTTGCTCTTAAAAGTACGAGCTGGGTCCAAATAGGACTCAGAATCAGAGGTTGTCAAGACAAAAATTGAAGGGCAGGTCTTAACAATAAGTGGTGGGTCTTACTTGTAAGAAGCTGAGAAAAGTCGATTGATTGGTACATCGTAACAAGATCCACTCGATCGGATTTGGTCGGGTCAGTTCTTTAAAAATAGCTCAAGAACTTCATTGCAGACATATGGTGTCTAGCAATCCAAACCATTTGCTAGCTTGTATGATGCTAGAACTATGCCAGCACCAAAAGAAATAGACTGAAGCAGTCACGCGGAGAGAGAGAGAGAGCAAAATATGAGAAAATGCCAAATATATTGAGATACGTTTGAGTAATTTTTCATTAAGCTGAACATTCACAGAAGTGCCATACATAGTGCACCACAGAGACCCGAATAGCAGGGGCTTAAATCCACAGTACAAGGAAGTGCCATACTACCGTTGTTTGGTACATAAAACGGATATTCAAATAGACTAGTTCACATATCCGCCAGTGCCATACTATTTGCTAAGCGATATTTTTTTTTTTTTTTTTCACATGATCTAACTACTCAAAGTTATAGTGTTTGTCCACAGTCTCGGACACATCCCAAGTGCAGCTCATACCTTTTGGGAACTCAACCAAGTCACCTGCACCGATCTCTACAGCCTCATCTTCTTTATCAGATCCAGCTGGGTAGACCTTCACCTTACCCTTGAGCAGATAGCATGTCTCTTTGCTATCGTATGTCCAGGGGAATTTGCTTGGAGGGCATCCCCACCTATTCATTATCTCACAGGGAAAAAAAAATTAAAAAAAAGAAAAGAAAATGAATCGCCATTTTATATGTAACCGTGGCTAGATGCAACTTGGCGAGGAAAATAAATCATCTCAAGTTGAATTACCATTTGACAGTGAGTCGTCTGTTTATCATTGGATGCCAACTTAACTTATCACATGTTTCTGAATCTAAAACATGGACATGTGCTCTCTAAGTGTTTGAAGCGTATCCGAGTTCTGAAAATACAAAATACTAGTAGGTTATGTTTGGACGTGTTTCGGAACATGTGACTATAAGTAGTTGATGACTGCCTTGTCATGTCGTAGTTCACAGGACATGCTACCTTTTAAACAATGTCCATGCTTCTTAGGTCTTTCGCAAGTCAAAGGAAGAGCAAACCCAATAAAAGGGAAAAACCAAAGAAAGAACCAGCTTGCGTAAAGATTATCAACTAATGCTAAAATTGATTAAGTACATTAACTTCTGTTATGCCCTAGAAAGTTTTCTACTTTGAAGGGTGACTTCAAATTATTTGAAGTTGGAGGAATTTGCTGGAGCACATATTTCATGCCTAATCCCTTAAATTTTCTGACATTTGCTGTTTGAGGGATCTGCTCGAGATGCTCTTAGAGCTTCTCAGATACATCAAATGTCAAATACCAAAAGATTTGAAGAGCTTAGTACCTACATGCTATAGTAACTCGCAAACTGTCTCACATTTCAAGTTTCTACTTCTCACCCTTCAAATGCTAAAATATTATAGTTTCTTATTGACTACGACTTTTATATCCTTTATTCTTTAGCTTTTTGACTTTTTTACATTCTCTGTCTCCGCCAATTATAAACTTTTTCAGAAGATCATCAATTCTTCCTCTGTGGGTTCAATTCTCTAAGTTAAGTTGGTCAAGTTTTTATGAGCAAATTACCTCTCCCTGAGGTTTCTGACAAATACAAGCCCCTCCAGCTTTTGCAATTCCACAACTCTCCCTTGTCAAAGTTGTCGGTTATTGGTGAGTAACAGACACATGTAGTCTTACTCTTCTACCCTTGTCTAATTGTAACTCTACATGTCCTTCCTCCCTTATAATAGTAACCATACACTCTTTACAAAATCACCATCCATCTCTTCCCATCCCCTTGCAACTAACCACCACATACCAGACCTAAACGCACGTTAACCTGTCACCACCCCTCCCTTTGCCAGTAATCACCCCATACAACAACCAAACACACCATATCTCCTTCCGATACCCGTCACGTAATCCACCACCGTTGTCCAGCAGGACCAGCACAGATTCGCCACCAACCCATTCTAGCACCCTGTCACAGTGTCACCATCATCCAACCTAAATTCGTCCCCACCGCTTCGCAACCCAACCCTTAGCAAACTATTACCCCCACTTGTGAAACCTAAAAAAAAAAACTTCACAAAAAAGTAATTGCAAAATTGACGGAAATAAGATCGTGTAATGCATAAGGACAACACGATCTTTCAAATATGTGATAATCAAAACTAATATCGATCTAACATGGACAATGTTTACCTTTATTAAAGAATTGATCGGAAATGTAGAATTGTCCCATGGTCGATGGTTTTAACATTCCCATAATTCATATTTACTTTTTCATTGGAAACCGTTATTTTCCTTATCTCAACAAGCACCATACCTTTGGAACAAACAAAACTTCTTGGTGCTCTTGAAACATTATAGACCCTCGTCATCTAATTTGAACTTAAACCATACAGTTCCACATGTGTCTCAATATGTACCCTCAGTTCACTTCTGCAAGTCCAAATAACAGAACTAGCACTGGCAGAAAACTCACCATCAACAACCCTCAGGCTTCACGATAAAAGCCTATGGATCCTCCATGGCAGCAAGCATAGAAGCAGAGCAAGGCTGTATTTTTAAAATGGAAGAGCATGTATGGGGTAATTGGATGTCAAGTGGTTCCGTCTAAATTTAGAGTGAGTTTTGAGTATTGTTTCAAGTGTGTCCATATCTATCCAATCTCGTCTGGCCATTGATCTTTTGGAAATACCACGATTAGTAAACATACTCCACAGTCCACACAATCGGGTGGAAAACACAAATGGTGAGACGCAATTGGGTATGAACTTACTCAACACTGTTGATCAAGGTCAAGTTTACAAAACTTCGTCCGTCACGAAATTACAAGCAACATTAGGGGTTTTGTGGTGGACAATTGGGGTTGTAGCCACAAGAAGTTAAAGAACAAGCAATTTCAAATAGGTCCGGATCCTCACCAGTTTCCCAAAGGACTGGAGGTCTTGTTCAAGGCATTTGTGACCCCTAGCCCACTTCAATGATCGGAATCGTTCACTTCTTAAAATTTGCGGAGGACATTAAGTCAGCCTTATTCATATATCTAATATGTTTTGGAACACATTTAGGTCAAAAGGCCAAACTTCAAAACACTAAATCGGAACTAAAACATATCACTCAATACCCGATGAACATCATATTGCCTGCCCCTAGGAATTCTAAGAAGTAAACAATCCCGATCATCAAAGTGAGCCCAGAAAAGGCCCGTAAACGACTTGAACAGGACCCTCCGGTTCCCCAATGTCCCAATCCTTCAAAATAAAAGGAGAAACCTAGGAAGCCGGCTCAACTTCCAAACTGTGACCCTCCATCATGAGATCCTGGGTATGTGTCAGGAGCATCCAAATCAAAACAATTCGCTAATCAAAGTATTATTGTACCATCATCTACGACAACTCACAGTAAAATCAATTTCTAGGTTTTCTTGGTTGGGTTAGCAAATTCTTTTTCTGCTTCATAGTTGTTTGCTTAGTAACATATGCGGAGCATATTTTAAAAATATTCTAAACTACTAAAATTCGCTAGAGCGAAAGCGCAAACAAAGTTACTACTACAATTCGCTAGAGCCTATGGATCCTCCATGGCAACATCCAAAGAAGCAGATCAAGGCTGTGTTTTTAAATGGAAGAGACTGTATGGGGGTAATTCATGTCAAGTGGTTCAGTCTAAATTCAGATTGAGTTTTGAGTATTATTTCGAGTGTTATATCTATCCGATCTCGTGGCCATTGATCTTTCGGAAACGCTGTGATTAGTACTCGTATCTTGGGAAATGGAGCACCAAAAAAGGGGAGGGGACATATTCCACAGTCCACACTATTGGGTGGAAAACACAAATGGTGAGACGCAATTAGGTATGAACATACTCAACACCGTTGATCAAGGTCAAGTTTAAAAAAATTTGTCCGTCAAGAAATTAGAAGCAACGTTAGGGGTTTTTGGGTGGACAATTGGGGTTGTAGCCACAAGAAGCTAAAGAACAAGCAACTTCAAATAGGTCAGGATCCTCAACAGTTTCCCAAAGGACTGGAGGTCTTGTTCAAGGCATTTGTGACCCCTAGCCCACTTCAATGATCGGAATCATTCACTTTTTGTAGTTTGCCGAGAACATTAAGTCAGCCTTATTCATATATCTAATATGTTTTGGAACACATTTAGGTCAAAAGGCCAAACTTTAAAACACTAAATCGGAACTAAAACATATCACCATATTGCCTGCCTCTCAGAATTCTAAGAAGTAAACAATCCCGATCATCAAAGTGAGCACAGAAAAGGCCCCTAAAAGCCTTGAACAGGACTGACCCTCCAGTTCCCCAAGGTCCCAATCCTTCAAAATAAAGGAGAAACCTAGGAAACCAGCTCAACTTCCAAACTGTGACCCTCCATCATGATATCCTTGGTACGTGTCAGCCGTCAGGAGCATCCAAATCAAAACAATTTGCCAATCAAAGTATTATTGTACCATCATCTACGACAACTCACAGTAAAATCAATTTCTAGGTTTTCTTGGTTGGGTTAGCAAATTCTTTTTCTGCTTAAAAGTTGTTTGCTTAGTAACATATGCGGAGTATATTTTAAAAATATTCTAAACTACTAAAATTCGCAAGAGCAAAAGCTCAAACAAAACTACTACTGAAGGACAGATTTAGCCGAGTTAGTTTCTCATTTCCTAAAACCCTTAGACACGGATTTTGTGACGGGCCACTCCACTCTCCTTCTAAGAGTTTTTGGACTTTTTAGCTAAAAATCTCATTTCCTAAAACTCCTAAATACGGATTTCGTGACGGGTCACTTTCCTTTTAAGAGTTTTAGGATTTTTTAGCTAAAAATGAAAACTCAATGCACATTCCATAACTCACTCCCTTAAGGTTACCCCAGGGCTTAGGTCCAGTAATTATCAGGTACATTTGGGACAGAGAACTGCATGTACTCGAGCTATTAGTCGAGGAAAAATGTTTCGGACATCCTCGATGAGGGGGAAAAAAAAAAATACCAATGCACATAGACATGTAGAGAGAGAGAGAGAGAGAGAGAGAGAGAGAGAGAGAGAGAGGTGTACTAACTTGGGCCAATTTTTTACGCCGAGTTGGGCGAGCTTGGACTCAGGAGGGTTGCGATGAACCTTGACTCCAGATTTCTCAGTCACTGTTGTTGCCATGTTTTCTGCCGCCGCCGCTCTGATTCTTGTGACTCCCGACGAAGAAACCGTTCCTGTTGACAACCGGGGGTGAAACCTTAAGGAGTGTTTGGTTATTGTTTTTGGGTTATACCCAGTAGTATTTATCAGTGTTATTGTGCTGCCAGCAGTAATCGACGGAGATGCCATTGAAAAACTATCAAATGCAAATTCATCGATCTATGTGCTTTTATATCCGTTCCAAAATGAATGATAGTCCTCTTTAAGACTGCGCGTCATTTTTAACGGCTTATATCTTTTAATTTATAATAATTTTCATTATTTAATTTTTTTTTTGTATAATTGAATTAATTAAGAATTAAGATCCATCAAACAAAATTCATAATACATATTTTTTGAGATTCACATTAAAAAATATAAGCCTTTGAAATAGCATGCAATCCCAAAATCGACTATCATTTTGGGACGGAGGGAGTTTGTTCTATTTGCAAAACGAGAACTTAAAAATAGTGATAGAATTTTTTATAAAAATTTTAACAATTTATTAAAAACCAATAATGAGTTCTTTTAATTTCTGAAAAGAAAATTAAAGTTAAAATATTTGTTTCGTCTGAAAAATGAGAATTTATAAATAATGTAATGTTTATAAAAATTTCAATAATTTATTAAAAAACCAATACTGAGTTCTTTTAATTTCCGAAAAGAAGTTTAAAGTTTTTCTTGAAGAAAATATATTATTTTTAAATTCACGAACGGACAAACATTTTGAGATAGAAAATATTATATGAATTCGGGACTCCTATAGTGTGGTATCGCACTACCCGAGCCATTGATCTATGTAATCAACAACTCGGATTTCATCCACTCAAAAACTACTATTGCATATGAAGGGTGATTTTATCCAGTTTGTGTGATTCCTTCGGTGATTATCATCCACTCAAAACTCATCATCTTCAACAACACCAAATGAGTTTGTGGTTCATCTTTTTCTAATTTTTTTATTTTATTTTCAATGCCACAACTGAGGATAATTTCACTGAAACGACTAGGGGTTGATACAGAACTTAAATAAGAAAATCAAATACTAAGTCCAGAATAATTTTAAATTGAAAGGAATTAAATTATCAAAAGTTTGAAGGGTCAAAATAATGGGTTTTGCTAACATGTGTCCAATGGGCACACAATAAGCACACAAACAAACAAAACGAACACACACTCCAATACACTTTTTACACTTTTCAATACACTTTCACATATTCATACACTTTTCACACATTTCAATACACTTTTTCAATAGACACACGTTAGCATTTTCCAAAATAGGAGTAATAAATTCTCATTATACATATCAATATTCACACAAAAAAAAAGATGAAGCCCGTGCCTCTTCCACCTGTCACTGGGCAACAATAACACCACATCATTGTTTGACACGTGTAAACTCTACAAAATTATTTTGCGAGAATAAATTGAGATTGCTTTGATCGAATTTTTTTTTTTTTTTTTGCACAAACCCTAATCCGCATATAGAATCACCCCAAAACATATAATGGATGTTCATTAGTTTGCTGAAAACAAAGGAAGGTGCAGAATTAGCAAAGTACTAACTCTATATGCATCAACTACTGCAATATCAGGAGGACACGATACAAGATATAATTGGAACGATACAGAGACCCGCAAGCTAATGATTGCACACTATCTGTTGTAAATGACACCACTACATTTACATTAATCTAATAATCTCATATGTGCTTTAAAGCATTCAAACTAAATTAGATTGACCAGGAATTTCAGCAGAAATAGGAAATAATAGATAAGCAACAGGAAACCCTAAAACATGCAAACGATACTCTGAATTCCTTCACTAGAAATTTTCATTGCGACTGAAGTACCCTACATCGGTACTCCCCCAAAGCCCAAATCGGAAAAATGTTTCTGTATGCAGCATAAGTTATCATGCAATTCTTGTTGAAGACCCCCGTGATTTCCTGCCACCAAAAAAAGTGTGAGCTGAAAATCCGAATTAAAACAATCAACATTTCGTTTCTTGAACCTAAACAACATTCATTTCCCCAAAATTGGAGTATTGACTCTAAAATTGCCAGAAACCGATTATAGGTTACCAAACTAAACCAAACCAACCATGAATTCCAATCAACTGGGGTTGGTTACATGAATCTGCTCTCTTCATTGTATGTTGTTACGCTAAAAATGAATAGGAAGAACATTTCCTAAAGAGTACAAGATCCAAACTGAGAAAGAATAGGTAACACAATGAAGTGACTCCATCATATGGGTTCGTAGAGATGAGATCTCAAATTTTAACTTCCCTTTCTGCCATTACGTCGAATAGGTCTGAACCCAGGGCACATAATCCTCTAGTAGGATCACATAATGGCTAGGCCTGACCAAGGTCACCGAATCCTCTAGTAGGATCCAATTCCACTCTCAACCTCTCTCACGAATTTTAGCAGTATGGGTATTTTCAAGATGCTTTCACATTCTTGCTTATGCTTTCGCTCATGCTTCCGCACATGGTTTATGTGACTTAGGGTCTGACTGACTTCAAGCTTATTACCAGCTAACTACAAAAAGCATTAATGTCAACTTCTGTTTATACTGTACCAAGTACAGAAACTTCAGAAACCATAATCCACTGCCGCAAACAAAGCGATCATAAAATGCCTTCAAATAAAGTAGGCTAGGCGGAAAGCATTGCAAGTTACCTCCTGCGGGAAATCTCCATTCTCCATTTGAGAATTAATTAGAAATCTTGCTGCACGGTGCAGTGGTGTTGGGTCTCTCTCAGCCTGCACCGAAGTACAACGAAATATTAGCAATTTGAAATTGGGAAAGCAAATATATGTACAAAGACCTATTTAGGTACCAAAAAATGAGATTTATCAACAAAACAATTTGTTTACCTATCACATAAACATGTCCGGCAACATAATAAAGGTGGAGGAATAGGATAGATTGACACAGATCATAGTTCCTAAGTTCATAGTTCTACATTGGTCTAAAATAGATAATACATAGTCATCCTGGATTAGTCGCCAGAAAACAAGGATATACTAATCCTGATGAAAGTGTTAAAACTATGGGGTAATATAAAGACTTGGAAAGTTGGAATCACGACGATAAAGATAACCAATAGGGATCTAAGAGAGCCCATCATAAACAGTTCTTTAATCACACCACCAACCGATGGCGATGGAGCTGGAGCCCACTACCAAGTGATGAAGCCCTCACGAGCAGTGGCAGAGCCAAAAAATTTAATAGAGCAGGGGCACAACCATAATAGCAATTTTTCGTCATAACAAAACGAGTATTAAATTTCCGCAAACATTACCTTAAGTTAAATAGAAGGGAGTGTATCTGGACAAAAAGTGTGTGACTATTATCACTCCAAAGAAAGGCTAATAAATATCAACACACATGGGCATAATCATGTGTAATTTTATGGCGGCACTATCATGTATGGGATCTTCTTATTTGGACAAAAAAAGAAGGTGAAAATTAGCACTCTACACAAAACCTATCAAGTATCAACATACATGGGATCTTGTTTATTGTGAGGGCACTAACAAATTTTACGAAGGTCCACCGAAAATTGTACTACTATGTAAGGGTATTAGGGTACTTCCCAAATTCAGCTTGCGACTTTCCTGGTCACAATGCAATCCTATTTTAACGTTAGTGAAAGTACTGCAGAGACGCTGCGTACCTGGCCAGCACCAATGAGAGCCAGCATAGCCCATGCAGTATGCACTATATGAGACCTGTTTCCCTCTAGATTCGAATACACCTGCAGAGAAAGCACAAATTAACTTAGTCTCGGCGTATTAGTCTCGGCCAATGGTAACCCAGTGTTTCACCCAAAGTGCTTGTATTAAACTATAGCCCTGACATCTCAGCAATTGTTGTACCATCTTAGTTAGCACTCCGAGCCACCATTGTATTGACATTAAACCATAATAAACCAGTCCATATCATCTCGAACACAAATTGCATTTCAAATCATACTCTCATGACTGTAATGCCCAAAGTTCGTAGAATTGGACAAGTGCGTGCCATCCTAGAGCAAGAAAATAAACAAAATTACTTTCACACTTCCTTTCTCCCTCTCTCTGGTGGTGTCGGTGGATGGAGTCCACACGGAGCATCGTCCACGTCTTTTATTATAAGTTTATAATATTTGCACCCATGGAGTGGGAAATAGGTATAAATGTACATCATTCATGATTTTCAATGGCCAAAATTTACAAGGAAAAACTCATTGAGATGCACTGAGATAATAACTGCAAAACTTCAAGAAAGCATGTCCAAGTATATATATCCATCAAGTGAACCCACTTTCGCATTCGTATTATGTTCTTTCAAGGGCCATATTTTCAGACCCTGCATTCCTTGCTCTAGTCGCCTTTTATTTTATTTGTCAATTTATTTCTTTAGCTCTGCAGTTGTAATTTTAGTAGCTCCACAAAAGAGCTCATCACTTCATCTCACTGGGGAAGTCACCTTCATTGAACATCGACAAATCACCATACTTGTCTCCATTCATAATTTTTAGCGTTATCTTTTGCTAATTTCAATCAACACACGAAAAACACAGAAGGTTAAAAGGATTAGAATTGTTTTGTTACAATCTAACGCCAGTACATATTCAGTAGAGTCCTACTGTACTTGCTAGGTATTAAAAACAAATATAAGACACAAATCTTAAGGAACTAACCTTGTTTTGACATGAAAGGTAACTCTCTCCCCAACCACCAGAAACATGCTCTTTGGATAATAGGAAATCGCAAGCCTTACGAATGCTAGAACAGCTATGGTAGTTCTTTCCAGCAGCCACCAACCCTTGTATCCCAAACCAGGCACCATAGGTGAAGCAAATTCCCCAAGAGCCATACCTATTTCGAAACAACATACTTTAACTTATCTTTATTCTGTAGATGATCATAGATTGTAGACAAACTCATTGATGTTTCCTACAAAAAAAGTAAAGTACTGATTAGCAAGCAAACAGACAACAACCATGAGCCATCTGGTGCTTGTATCTTTTCAATGAACATAGCAGCTCTTTCAATACAACTTTCAATTTCTTCTCTCCGATGCCCAGGGTATAATTTCTTAAACGATGCCAGAGCTTGAATTGCAGCTGAGGTGCATTCAACATAACTGCAAGTAGTTGTAGATGGATATTAATCACAAAGATCAATACAATTTCGGATATGGAAATGATAACTATAAAGGAGCTGATATCTTACGGGTAATCAATAACAATGTCACCAAATGTTTCAGCAGGGTTGAACAACTGAAAACAATAAACGAAAATCCATTATATTACCCTTATGGAAAAGCAGCAAAAGTGATAGAAATTGAGAGGCAATCACTGTGTTCACTTCACATTTCTAAAAAATTTTCCAAAAATATTCTTTCCCCATCTCTCATCTACCAATCATTAATCACATTTCTCTCTCTACTCATACTCCTTTCTCCAATCATTAATTCTCATTTCTCTCTCTATCTCTCTCCAATTATTACATCTCTCTCTAATTATTACTTTTTCCAAAAACTCATCCAAACACTATCTCAAAAATATTTCTCAAAATATTTTTCTCAAAATTCTCAACCAAACAGAGTGAATATTATTCTATCTCAACTGGTCGCAAAAGAACCCAAAACAGTATTGAGAAAAGCAATTTTATGACTTCGTCCTGATCCTGACATGCATTTTTTCGTCTTTCTTTTTATGCCTTCTACTGTACAGAACCTAGCATAAGATACCATCAATTAAAAAATACAGTTCCTTTTTGTAGGATGAACACCAATTTGGGTGGAAGAACGGTCAGTTGACAATAGATAAACAAATTTTGACCGAAGAAAAAGATGACATTATGGATATCATGATATTCAACTTTCTAGGAAGGTAGATGGTTCATGACAGTGCACAGAGAAATAATAAAGGCTACCTCCAGCCAACTGTAAGATCTTGTGAGTTCATACGTTGCAAAGCCACCATCACTGTTCTGTACATGTGCAAGAAGAGCTTATTAGAGATTCATAAATCGTGTTTCAATTACAAGACAATGAAATTATTTTAAAGCTATTCATAAATTCACCAAATTGAAAGGTCCATATACACTGTCTGAGATGAAAAACACCAAACTACTGAGATTCCAAATATAGATAAGATAAAAAACTGAGTTACCTGTAGAGAAAGAGTGACATTTACAGCATCGTATAATCGCTTCGTATCAAGTGGCTCGCCAACAATAGCTGATGGAAGTTTTGATAGTAGGAGAGCAGCCTGAATACGGAATAAAAATCAAGTTGCAACAACGAGAATGAGCTAACAAATGTTATTACATGTTATGGATTATTACTTTCAACCCTTCAGCTGTGCAATCAGAGATGGGCCATCCATGATCTCCGGTTGAGAAAGGCCAAGCCCCTTTTGAAATGTGGCGGTACCATAAGTCGAGATTTCCTGGGCAATCATCCAAAACCTTTAAAGCAAAGACAAGGGAGTCAAAAAAAAAAAAAAAGGAGGTCAATTTAAGCATGAAGAATCTAAATAGTAAACATTGTGGCATTAGACAATAGCAATTATTAAACAAGAGAAGAACCTGTGTGTCTTTTATGTAGTCATGTGCTTTCTTAAGAGTTGGACCATATTCTTCAGCAAGGTTTGTTGAAATAATTGCTTGAGTAGCAAAAGCAGTGTCCCATAACTGACTTCCATTATAACCCTAGAATGGATTCACACATTCTAGAGAGAGTGAATAAAGTTTCCACCAGGTAGAAGAAATGAGAACTACCACATATTAGTAAAGCTTGACCCTCAACCGTTCACTGACAATGAACTTCAATGGAAAGTGAAACTACTTCAAGGTCATATAATAGAAAGATGGGTCAGTTAGCTGTGAACATTTAATTCAATGTGGTGTTGCACTATTCAAGACCTGCATTTTCATGCCGTCTTCAGCAAGCCACAGATAATCATACAATCGTGGAATATGTAACTTGAAGGCCTCTGAATTTGGATCTTCCACCCAACAGCAAAGCATATTTAGCACCTGAATTTCGAATTTCAGATTAGAGAATAAAATGTAGCAACTAGATAAGGGTGGGAATTTCAGTCTTTCTTCTCATTTTATAATGTAAAACTAGAGAGAAATTTCAGATGTCGGAAAGTACACAAAACACGAAACTAGAGATAATTATGTATTTCCTAGAAAGAAGAAAAGGAAGAGAATGGCAGTGCAATATTGTGCAGAAAATATTACAGAGCATATAATCTGAAATTTTAGGAAGACATCAAGGCATTAACCAATTGCGCTCGAAGGATCAATTTTTCCAAATCTACATGTTGCTGATTGTGAACCTGCAAAATTGTTCTCCTGAATAAGTTGGAATCGAACATGGACCACCAAATTGGAGATAGAGGCCAGTGGAGGCTCGAGGAATTTTGGTCAGGGTGTTCAATAAGAAACTTGCATTTTTTAATATTTCCTGCATATTTCTATGTATAGAAGATAGTTACAAAAATATTGATAGCACCGTTTTGACAAAAGAATTGAGGATAAATAAAATGTAACACTGCCCATCTATGAAGCACGGATACGGATACGAGATACGGATACAATACGATACGGATACGCGGATACGCGATTTTTCCAGTCGGATACGATACATTGGGGGATACGTTGAATATAAAAATATAAAAATAAATATATTATAAATATATATAATTTTTAGTTCCTAAGATTTCATTAGACAAGTTCACCATTACAGCACAGGGAAAAAAAAAAACTAAAAAAACCCTAAAAAACGTATCCGAATACTCTAAAAACGTATCCGATACGTATCGGGAGCGTATCCGAGCGTATCGGTAACGTATCGGAGCGTATCCAAAACGTATCCGAATAATAAAAATTTAATTTAAATTACGGATACTCTAAAAAACGTATCCGATATGTATCGGGAGCGTATCCGAGCGTATCCGTATCCGATATGCGTACGATACGCAATACGGAGGTCAAAATAGAGTATCCGTGCTTCATAGCTGCCCATTATAAGTTTTCATAAGTTATTGCATAAATAGCTTTATTTCAAAAGCTATTATGTTAAATTTATGTACTTTGCTGTGATCTTGTATCTGAATCGACAAATTATTCTATATAGTGATATACACTCACTATAGGTAAAAATAACGTGTGCACCACGGAGAGAGAGAGAGAGAGAGAGAGAGAGAGAGAGAGAACTGTGGCAATGATGGAACACATAAATATTTATTATCAATACAGACACATACAAAATTAGGGTGTTCATTTGGACACCCTTACAACAATGTGGAGCAGCCAATGATAGAGGAAGTTTAAGATACTCGATTGGAGACCAAATTTTCAATATTTTGGGCAGACTTCTTAACAAATGGAAATCTGGATAAGGGAAAGACTGATATTGAGAAGGAATAAAAACCTTGTTTACAGGTCCAATGCATATGTAGCGAGTATTCTCATCTTCATAGTGTATGTGCTCCATCACCATACGAACAGCTTTCTCTCTCAACTTTTTTCCTGGCCAATGCATTAAAATTGGTTCCACAACCTTATCAAGAGATGCCCAAAGTACATCTTGTACCAGAGGGTGAGGATAGTACAAATCTTCCTGCAAGAAAAAGTAAATTCTGGTCACCTAGGAAGAAACAAATCTAGAAGAAAGGAGCAAACACTGAGAAGAAAGGGTATTTATGTTCCACTTCTTGTCAGGCTTTGGTATCAATCTGGATAATCTGAGAAGGTTTCAGATTGTCTAGTCCACAATGTTGGATCGTATCTCCTTAAAAATGCCTAATCAAAACAAAGGTGGACACATTCCGTGTCTTCATATGGTAATAGCAACAAAATCTCAACCCACAGCTACAACTATTGGTGCTTTGAAAGGCTCACTAAAAGGGAAAGCCATTCAGCACCGACACCGACTTGGAACGATACGGCTAGCAACCTCGGCCGTAATAGGACCCATCTAACAAGTCAGCATCATACGATCCATCAGTTTCAGCTGTGGAGACAACCCTTCCCTTGTGCTTCTCACATCCACCACTTACGAGTCAATATTTGATAGTATAATTTAGAACCTCGATCGAATCAGAATTTATGCTCACACAATTTCGTTACGAAGGTACCCAGGAAAGTATAAGAAAAGAAACATGGTCATTGACTATGACAATAAATCAGAGAAAGCAATCAGAAAGTAAATTCGATGGTGTTGTCCATTCCAACCTTTTACAATGGTTAGACCTCGAGAATATTCTGTTCGGCTAGGATCACTTACTGTCACTTCCTTTTATTCATTGCCAGCACTCTACTAGTCTTTCAAACCATTCTCAATGTCTGCATTCTTGCATTAGACATCTAAACAGCCTCTTTCATGGCAAATAAGAGTTAGACAAACTAATTCCAGCAGCTCATATTTGAAAAGCATTTTGTGACCACTTTTTTGGCTGTGTGGCTTAAGTTTTTGGAGAACACAAATAAAGCACTTCCAAAGAAATTTGCAAACCTGTATGCACGTAACCACACACCACGTAGAGTCTAAAACCTTGGTGTTCGCCTACAATATTTTATCTCTTTCTTGCATATAGGCCTTGTCATTTAGGCTTTGTTTCAAGGGCTTTAGTCTTCTGCACTATTTGTTTGCTATTCTACAAAATCTCTCATCTACCAAACAAAATATATAATACTACATATCTAAGAAAATCGGCAACTTAAAAATGTATAAGATGCTCTCTTTTTATTCAACAAGTAAAGGTTTTATAAGATCATAGCTTTTGATAAAGATGAATACCGCACTTACAAACCTTTGCACATAGGTTGCGCGCTTGATTCCAATCTATTTCGTGATAAGGGACAGTGTAGAGCTCCTTTCTCAAGTCCATAATAGCTGGCGTGATTGGACCAACAAACCTCTTCCCATACAGGTAAGACATGGGTAAATAAACCATCCGACAGTGACACCACAACCGTCCTGCTTGATTAGGAAAAGGATTCATTTCCTTGTACAGGACAGCAATAGGATAAGTAAGATATTTTAAGCAGCATGCCCAAATTAACATAATCCAAGAACTATCTTAATTCACCAAATTAATCAACTTACAATTCACTGTAAAATATTTCATTCCCTTAAACACGAAGCACTACTTCTCTGAAAAACAATCATAGGGCCTGGGCTCTATAACAGTACTCATCCATGGGTACCATTTACTAGTTTCTATACCTTGTTTGTAGTTAGAAACAGGACAGCAATAGGATAAGTAAGATATTTTAAGCAGCATGCACAAAATAACATAACCCAAGAACTATTTTAATTCACCAAATTAATCAACTTAAAATTCATTCTACAAAATTTCATTCCCTTAAACATGAAGCACTACTTCTCTGAAAAACAATCATAGGGCCTGGGCTATATAACAATAGTCATCCATGGGTATCATTTACAAGTTTCTATACCTTGTTTGTAGTAAGAAAGGTGTACAAGCCATCTCTTGGATATCCGATTGAGGTATAGTTGAAATGGTCCGAACAGCTACCCATGTGCCATGTTCGAACCCACCAATAGCAGTGGGAGATGTTCATTTAGACAAAGTTAATGTTTCCCAAAATCTAAAGGCTTAATTTCTAAATGAGAAAAGGGAAGCCCAGGACTGAATACTGCCTTCCTCCTACATTCCTCCCATGCAGACCTACCAGAGAACGCTGCTGGGAGAGGGGAGCCAGAGAACCTCAGACTTCCTCTCAGGACAGGGTATGAGGGTACTGGGGGTATGACTAATAATATCCATGACAGCACTATTATGAAGCCAAGGCCATTTTCCAGCAACCTTGATCAATGATAAAGCCCACCTTAGCCCTTAAAGACCTTCCCAAATTCCTCAAAACTCTATCTCCAACGATTTTAAAACTACATAATCAAAGAGCAGCTTTCCAAACGTAAGTGGGGTGAATTGACCCCACCTTCCCTAATGTGCCTCCACTCTCGCTTATTGGAGACTAGCAGATAATGATCTGACACTTCCTAAACGTATCCATATGTCGAACTTAAATTTTTCTTTTACTTTATGACGTATCTAGTACTCTCCGGATACTCTTACAAAATTGGGAATTAGAGTATAAACTTTGAATGGATAAAAAAAAATACTTTCCTTATACTTTGGCTACTGCTTAAGGCAAAATCCTACTTTGCAGTTATTTTCGAACAGAAAAACCTTGACTACTTCTTAAATGTGTCTTGTGTGGAAATGAGTATAGCTGTGCAACCATACTTCATAGACTGGTTAATAAATCTTAGACTGATCTCTAAATCCAAAACTAGAATCTCATCAATGTTGAACTTCTTGTAATACAACTCTGATAATCAGAAAAATAACATTTACAAGCATCCCCTGGTGACTCGTATCCGTATCCTAATTTTCTAGACTTTCTGTCTCGATATATCCATATTGTATCGAATGTGTATCGCGTATTGTATCCCAGCTTCGTAGATAACATTTACTTAGATTTGCATTCTTGCTTCCATGCCCTTCCATTACCAAAATGAAATTTTGATCCTTGTTCATTCATTCTTTTGATCCATGAGGAAGTGTAAAGGCCATCTTTCTCAAGAAAGAATTTTTTTTGGAAGATTTACATTATACGAGTACATAAATGGTTCCTAACCTGGATGAAGGGGAAGAGCATAAGGTAACAGCCATAACTCAGGGGGCAAGGGATTATTTCCAGACCACTCAAAAACTCCAAGTACCTGTTACCATCAAGTAATGCAGCAAGAATAAAGCAGATGCTGAGGAGTACTGCAAAAACTGTCACTTAAGCAATTCAAAGTGAATTCAGGACTCAACTGAAAGCCACATTTTTCCCCATGATGTTATTCCAGTGGCACCACCATGGTCCAGAATCCACTTACGCCCTTTCTCCATTGCCCCTTGCCCATCATTAACACCTTCGCCGAGCAACCTCAAAGTAATATAGCTCAACACAGTACCAAACATGGTACTGGGCCCTTCTATGTGTAAGCCCCAACCACCATCTCTGTTCTATAATTACATGTTTTGACATTTAAAAAATTTTAGCTCCTAATAATGACAAGAAACTTACACTAGGAAAAACTGCAGCAAAGTGTTATTGAATATCTCGAATCAAAACCGATTAATATCAAACTGTCCTTGCCTGATGATTGTAAAGATAACGGCACATCTCGTACTTATGTTCTTTAGAGAGGACTGCATTCAGTGCCCCCGTAACAGAGAGTGTAATAACCTGCACATCAATGAGTAACGGTGTCAAGATTACATTTTATACTTTTCTGGAACTAAAACTACTAATATTTCAAGAAAAAAACTGCTGTTGCAATCCAATTTCAATTGATGGCATGGCAAGAATGTTATCAAGGTAAATCACCCCTTACCAAACCAGGCATTAGAAACATAGGACCTCCATAATCTCCGGGCCAATGTCCATCATGCGCCTGGAGAGTTGAGTGAAAACTGAGAGCTCTTCTTAATGTAGTTGTTACTTGATCCTCAGTAATATCTTCAGTATCTGTTACTTTGACTTGTGGTAAGAGTATGCTGGATGGATTATCCTTGTTAAACTACATGTTCAGAAAGGACAGGAAAGTAAGTGCAAGTTAGTTGATAAGTTTCAGAAAGAAAATAACTTAAATACATAAAACTCCTTTCATCTTCCCTCCCCCAACCCCCTACTGCGCGCGCACACTTTTTTCAGTTGTTGCTTTACTCTAATCATCATGCATTTTGGGGAATAATTCTTCAATCAAAAGATCTGATAATCTGTGTTTTTTTGGTTCTTTTGGTACATATGCATGCACACAATATTCAAATTCATATGCACGTTTATACCATTATGTCTGTCAAATTAGAAAAAACTTTTGCCTCATTTTGATGATCTGAAACATTCCTCTTTCAGTCCCCATGTGAACATCACAGATATGAAAAAGAAACAGTTTGATCTGGTAATTATAGCTGAAAAATGTCATCAATTTTTTTCTTATTCTTTTTTTTTTCCAAGACAACATAATAAAAACATGCTACAGTTGCAACAATATCAATGAACGCTAAATTCAGGAAATGCTAAAGTACCCGCCACTTCGTGGTATGCTCAATCATAAATGTTATGCATGGCGAATGTTATACCGTTTTGCCATTTTGAAAAATTTTATGCATCATAAAATAAGTGGTTGTGAAAATGTTGTGCCATTTGAAAATTTGTATGCATCATATGGTTAAAAATGTTATGTCTTCTTTTGGTAATTGTTTATGCATATTATATTATAAATTTCTTTACCCCATTTTAGTTTTTTTGCTACGCATTCAGGTGGCTGACGTTCTGCATTTTTATGGTGAAAGTAAAGGGATATGGCATCCCAAACAAGGTTGGGAGTAACTTAGCATTCCCCGCAAATTCACACACATTCTCACACAAATTTGGGTGCAGACACAGTGCTTGTGAGTGTGTGTGGCACTAGCATTTTAGGTGTGCTCGTGAGGACTTGTGTGTCTGATTATAATTTTCGCTACAAGTAAACTAAGAAAAAAATACTCAGTGCCACTGGGGCACCGCCACATGTTGTCTTAGGTGCATTTCCCACTACAAGTTGACGCGGAGCTCAATAACAAGTGTGCAGGCTCCATAGTCCATACTAATACAGTAATACTAATGTGTGGACTGTGGTAGAGAACGAGTCGGTGCACCACGTGTATAACAGAGGAATTTGTTTTTGTGTTACTTGGACACCATGCGGTTGTACTCTCGCCTGCGTTCTAATATTTTTCTTTACATCCAGTCTATACGGACTTTTGTCCCAGTTATAAATGGGACCGGTCTGAAGTTACCGAGCTATAAATGTAATACATGACATACTACGTCTACGGGTACCAAACTTTTCTGCTAAAGATAATGCACCCAGGGAAGATGTCACCATAGGCGTCCTGCGTCCGGTCCATCATGAGATACTTCCTCCAGGGAGGATGTCACCGTGAGCATCCGGTCCCATTATAAGATACTCCCTGAATGGCAATCCACTGCAAAAAGATTCTTGCACAGAGACTTGCAATTTTCCGATAAAAAATAGAATACTTTTGTGCATTTTTTTAAATTTCTTGACATCTAATTAAGTATCTCCATTAGTTCTTTAATTTTCTGTCAATAAATTTTAAAAATTATGCACAGAAGTAACTTATAATCCAAAAATTTCACGCAGTGGATAGTCTAAAGAGAGTGAGAGAGAAAGAGTCGATAATGTTTGTTATCCAAACCTGAAAACGCATAAGGAGATCGGCGCTGTGTTTCTTGTCGAACCGATTCTTTCGGAACTCCTCCCGAGCGTTCTCGACCTCCTCCAGCTCCTCTGGCGATCCGAGATTGGGATCGAACTCCCAGTACTGCCTCCCAACGTGACCGTTCACCGTCCGAAGCCACGGACTCTCTCCTCCTCCGATCTTCAGCTTCCACATTCTCTGATTATTCACCCTAAAAAATCCACCAACAAAAAAAACACAAATCGTAACTCTATCTTCCACCCTATCTTCATTTCACGCATACAAAATTGTCGAAAATTAGGAACATTGAACGGCATTGGTTCGAAATCCAACGCCTACCTTCACTGAGAGGGGATTTTGTGGAGAGAGAATGTGAATGGATCAGGGAAGAATTTCTGCAGACTGCAGCGGAGTAGACTGTATAGTATATGTAGGACTGCGGTTGCATGTGGAGAGAGAGAGAGAGAGGCGCCTGTAATTTTGGTTGGATGAGCTGGAGTGGGCCTGCTGTTCTAGAAGCAGAAGACAAAGAGGGAGCCAGCGTTTTTAGATACGTCAATGAAATGGATAAGATCTTCCCGCCGACGCTATTGTGGGCCTGTGATACCCCCAGATACGGTGAAGTGCGTACTGGCCGAGATAAAATTTAATTTTGATAAACTCCACCAAGGATTGTTGTTCAAATAATTTTATGAGATAAAATATAGTTTTGCTTAAATCATTTGAGAATCTTAGGTTTTATAAAACAATGGAGATCAAACACCCAAACAGGCCTAAAACGCCCAAATGTTACATTTTTGCCCGGTCCAAAGAATACCTGAAACCTAACCCAAGAGCAACAACATCAGCCACCAACCACCAGATCCGACCAAAAGCGAACCACCACCACCGGGCAAACACCTACAGACACCACCACGCCACCACTGGACACCCGAACGAAAGTACATCTCGAAGCCCAAACAAAACCACTTGCCACGGAGGCTCACCGAGCCGTGAAGCGAGAATCGGGCAATCCAACAATGGCCACGGTGGGAGCCAACACCAACCATGCCACCCAACCTCAATCAGAATCCCACACCGTTAGGCCATGATCGGAAAACCAAGAGAGAACTGTGATAAAATTCGTGTTTCAAAATTTAATTTCCTTTATAAGATTTTCGTCGCCGCAGTCTTCTTAGAATAATTTTTCTACTCTAGGGTGAATTTTTAGTATTTTTTTCTGGGTTGAAGTCTGGACAGTGCAACTAATGGGGAACTGGTACACACTATCGGTGGGATATTTGGTATTGGCCATTTCGGTGGCATTATTTGCCAAGAGCAAAAATGCAGTTGGGGAAGTTGAGGAATAAATGGGTTGTCCCCATGCATGCGCCTCTCTCCTCTCTTTGTAATTTCCATTTGTTTTTCTATTCTCAGAGAACTTGACCTCTCATTCTACAATTCTTCTTTCTTCATCTAAAGTCCCCACGTAGACCACCTCTAGCACTTTTCAATAGGTTCTATTAGTACTTCAATCGAGCAGATTCTATTGTGATGCACTATTTTGGGTACATTTCATTGCAGTTCATGCTACAAAAGTGAGTTACGAATATACATTGGTTGCATAGTTTATTTTTAAATGTTTTGTGAATTATGAATTACAAATTGGATTGATAAGATACATTGAAAATAGATGTCTTGTATGGAAGCATCATAGTGCATAATAAGAACAATTTGGAAATGACATTTTAAAGATAAACATGGGATCGATCGAAAAAGGAATAAGAGAACGGACTATATTGTTTGTTTTGGTAAAACATCTGGGCGTTGAGTTTTTGGCGCCTAATGAGAGGATATAGCCGGGTATCCTATGGACTTGATCATTTCCCAAACGGTGGGGTCGCTCCCCCAAACAGTTGCCGGTGTCCGCCCATAAAAGATGTTAGAGATTTGACAGTTTGCTGAATAACTACATTAATGATTAAATTACGGTTTGGCAGTTTTGAGCCTAAATAACTGCATTATTGACTAAATTACATATTACCATTTCAAGATTGAAAACTTACTTTTTTGTAAACTATTCCCATGTTAATTACGGAACCTCTGTATATCGTAATGCTCATTGGAATGGTTTTATTTTTATGAACCCATTCCAGGAAACAAGGGGTAAAAGAAGGCTCTATGGATCTGGCTTGGTTACTGATTAATGCATGATTGCTCCTCCTGCTATTTATGTAATTCAATTTGTTTTGCAATAAAATTGTGGTGCTCTTAAATTGTATTTCTCTTTTGATTTAGTGGTGCCAATAGTAGTGGGCCAGATGGTTGTAATTTAACGCCGATGGGCGGATATGTATTTTTGTAGTCAGCTCTGAATGTATTTTTTTTAATACTTCCATTTTTTGTCAATAATTAGACTCATTATTTAGAAAAGTCCTACGAAGGTGTGATTTTTTAAAAAAGGCCTGGGGTGATTGAGTATCACTGGCCGGTCATGATTCTTAACTTTCCGGGTTGGGTCGTGACAAGAACCAACCAAAGAGCATGAGAAGGGCAGAGGAAGCACAACCAAGATCGGCGTTGGCAGCCGGGGAGAGAGAGAGAGAGAGAGAGAGAGAGAGAGAGAGAGAGAGAGAGAGAGAGAGAGAGAGAGAGAGAGAGAGAGAGAGAGAGACCATACCGATAGCCGACCTTGTCGCCGTCCAAGAGTCCCATGTAAGGCCGCTTATCAATCTGTAAAGCGGACCAAAAACTCGCTGGGCGTCGAGATCTAGGACTTTGACGCTGAGCACCAAACCGCTGCCTCCATTCATCGCCTTCTTGATGCCGATCGAATATGTGAATAAAAGGAGGAGAAAAGATCAGAGTGAAGGGTGGAGGGGGTAGATATTGGATAGAGAGACTCAGATAGGAAGAGGAGATGGAGGAGGAGGGTAGAGGTGGCAAATGGGTGGGTTAAAGATGGATTGGGTTGAATTTGGGTTGGGTTGGGTTGGGTTGGGTTGGATATGGGTTAGGTTGAATATGGTAAGTCAAACCCAACCCAACCCATTTTTTTGAATAATTTCATTTTCTCTTCCCGTTTAGTACTGGGTGGTTGAATCCAAATCCCAATTGAAAGCCTATGATATCGGGATTCTCCTTCCAACTCTCTCTCTCTCTCATGGACATACATAACTTGTTTGGTAGAATGAAACAAAATAACCGACAATACATACAACTATCACACTACTCCGTTCCAAATTTCCCATTTAAACTTATGTTTGATTAAATATAGAAGATCGACATTGCGTTAGTATTTCTTATTCCAAATTTTCAATCCATTTTCAACCCAACCCAACTTATGTAAACATGGGGTTGATATGAGTTCAACCCATGTCAATCCATATTACAATATGGGCAAGTTGGGTTGGGTTTTAAGTGAGTGGATAAGGACGGATTCATGGGTTGGGTTGAGAATTGCCACCTCTAGAGGAGAGGATGCCTGGGGGGAGGAGGGAGGAGCAGCAGAAAACCTAGAAGATGAAAGGGTATGCGGCAATTTACTTTTCTAGAGAGAGAAGGAGAAGTCAGTCCATGAAGTTTATGATAGGTCCATGAAGTTGTGAATATTGTTTTTAAGAAAAACAAAGAAAAATTCCATTAATTCTAAAGGAGCCAAATATGAAGTTGTGAATGTTGAGTATAATTACAAAAGTAGTTGTCATTAAAAGGTTATAATGACCTACGTGAACGCAAATTTTGAAATTTTGATATTTTTACACCCGTGTTCTTTAGATCGTGGATGGTGGATTGACAATGTTGGACCAATTCACATATGTTGTCATATAAGCTAGTTTTTTTTACCTATCAGGTTATATACGATGATTGCTAAAATCAAACTTTTACTGTATTGAGACTATGGGTGATCATGGACCGGATTGGTTCAGTTTTATACTAAACCAAGAACCAAACCACTATCTACGGATTATGAACTTGGAGAACCAAACCAACCTATAAAATTCATAGAACCAAACCAATCCAAACCATTAAAATACGGTTCAGTTTTCGGTTTTGGACCACAGTTCGCTTGAAATTGAGGTATGATTTTTATAAACTATTTAAAGTACTTAAAATTTCATAGATAAAAATAAACCAAAACTTGTACTGTATTAAAACAAATTCTCTTAAAATCAGCAAAACTCACTATCATCAATCAACTAAATAATAGTATAGAATACTAGTAATTAGTGAAGGAACATGGCCATGGAATAGAGTATTGGATTAGGAAATTCGTTACTGAGCAAAAAGATTAGGAAATCAATTGATCACTACACAAGCCGTGAATGTTTAGTGCATTGAAATTGCAGGAATTAGTTAATATATATAGACGTTTAGGAAATTAGTCTTCGAAGTGAAGAAATATGGTAGTGGAATGAAACATTAGGTTAAGAAATTAATTGACTATTGAAAAAAAAGCAATACATGTCTATATTACGTTTCGGATCGGTATAGAACTGGAACTATTGATGTCCACAGACCAAACAATTTAAGATGGCTTCTAATTTTTTAAAATTGGAACCAAACCAAACCATTTGGTTTGTTTTGGATTGATCTCGCGGTTTGACGATTATTTTGCTCACCCCTAATTAAGACTAATAAGCTTCCGCTATTTCAGTGATCTTTATTATCTACTACTATATTTTTGTATACATAACATTCGTATTTTCTCTCTTATGTACAGTCCACGACCAGGCTACAATTCGTATCTTTACCTTGTAAATGCATATGTTTTCCAATGTGTTTACAAGAATTTGACTGAATTGGTTTGATTCATGATTTGCTGGTGTCACATTTGCTTAATTTTATTCCAACAAAATCTCCTCGACGAGCCCTATCAGATTATGATGTAGGATTTTGATCACGTAGTTAGTAGATTTGGAATTAGTGCCAACTGTAGACACTAAAATTTTGACGGGACTTAATCGTATCCAATTAAATGAGATAAATATATAATCTTGATTAATTAAAGTTCAAGGTGGTCATAACCTTGAAATGAATATGGTCCACCGTAGTTATGGGCTCAATCCATTTGAGATAAGACCAAAATAAAATCTTTGAAGTGCTTATTTTGTTTTTAGTTAACTATTTTATGCTCAATTGGAGAAAAAATGGTCCAAACAAAATAAAGTGAAAAAAAATAAATGAGAAAATAAAGTACTATGGCACACAATTTCCCTCTCTATTTTCCTCACAATTTCTTTTTTAACAAATTTCATTTTTCTTGCCTTCCTTTCCACATGTTCTAAACGGACCGAAAATTGTCTTCTTAAAAAAAAAGGACCGTCAATTTAGGGGCCGTTCCACTATGTTTTTGGCTTTTTATACGCGAGGAGAATGATCTATTTCGTAAAACGTGAAAATTTAAAAATGTCAATAATTTACTTAGTGGAACGGGCCTAAAGAATCTAGAGAAATTTATTAATTAACCATCCTGTTTAGGAAACTTGTTTAAGTTCAAAACTAAACTTTTTTTATCTAAAATATTTCAAAATTAAATTGAGTTATAAAGAGTGAAAAAAGAAAAAGAAAAAACTAGGACAAATGTAGCCCAACAGTCGCACTCTTTTACTTAACCAAAATCAAATCCCAACGGACACCAACGGTATTGCCTTATAAAACGGTTATAAACTGCCTCCCGCCTTTGCTCCTCTGTTTTGTCTTCCGCCCCCTCACAAGTTCAAACGCTGTCACTCAAAATCCATCCCATCTTCAAAACCACTCTCCACCCACCCCCCTGCAGCAGCGGCGCTCGGTAATACTCCGCCAGGCACCGCCGCTGCACACTACGCCTAACTCCCACTGCCACCCCGATGGCGGCCAATCCACCGTGGTCGCTCGATGTTCCATACTTGGACGACGACTCACTTGACGATGACACCATTGCATTGTTCGAAGAGTGTCGCATGTTGAACGAAATCAACGGAATCCTGAGTCTTAACCTTGCCGACTTCCCATCATTGACACAACCCGATTTTTCATTGACTCAATCTGGCGTCAAGGCCAGTGATCAGGTGATGATCGATCCGGTCGGTTCCGGCGCGCTTAACTCTACCGCCAGTGTTCCTCAAGTAGGCCCTTCTGAATTGCGCGGTGAAACGAGCCATGGACGACAAGGAATGCTCGAACCGCTTAACTCTGCCGCCAGTGTTCCTCAAGTAGGCCCTTCCGAATTTCGCGGTGAAACGAGCCATGGACGACAAGGAATTCCCGAACCGGATTATTCGGGATTCGCGAATCTGGTGCCACCGCCCATTTGGCCAGCGCCACCACCGGTTCCGAACACTTGTCGGTGTTGTCAAATACTGAGAGAAATTACTCACATTAAGGGTATTGTCAAAGTTATTACTTGTTTGTTCACCTTGAAATGCATATAATCAAATCAAACCGAGCCTTTAGTCCCAATCAAACCCATATGTTAACCTTTATACAATGCTTTGACTCTCTCGTATGTGTTAATTTTTCAAGTCAAGGAATCAGAAATTTGTAGTACTGCTATCGAAACCCGTTTTCGATAGTAGCATCAATTTGTTCTATTTCTAAACAAGTTTTGTATGCATTTTTTTTTTTTGTAGGCAACCACATGACAAGGCTTGAGATTCATGGAATAATTGGTCTGATTTGGCATGCTGTTCTTGAGAACCGGTTTTTTTGGGGGGTTTGGATAACTCGAAGCGAGTACAACCAAACGATAGAGTAAGGCCCAGTTTCTGCTAAGAATTCCATCTTTCCACTATCGTCAAAATACCAGTTTTGGGATGATTTCACAGAATTTCGTCGGGGGTTGCATATTTTCCACATCTCATGTTTTCCAATACTACTCCTCACTCAATGCACGATATCTCCTATCCCGAAAAACCCATTTGTCATGGTAGTTGCATGTCGCGAACAAGCCTGTTATAGCTATTGGGGTTTTCGGGGATAGAGATTAATCCCATGCCTCTTTGAAAATGCAAGTTTAAAAAATCGTTTGTTCAAAGAACATTCTTACTTGCAGAGACTTACATGCATCAAACGATTTCTTGCACACACATTTATATCCAGATCTGTGCACGAAGGCCTGTACAGACCCTTTTTTTTCAACTGTGCTGATTTCAATGCAGTTTTTCCAAGAAAAGCATGGAGGGTGTGAAGGAGTATCTTGTTGAGTATTGCGAAGGCCGTAAACGAGAGGGTTATAGAATGCAGGAAGACCCACTTGTTACATTCTATGAAGCTTTGTGCGTTGGATTGATCAAGGGAGATCATGACAATCTGGAAAATCCAGGTGCATAAATTCTTCCTAATTCCAGGATTATCTAGAACAGGCTCGGAGCCAGGATTATTGCGTGGAAGATGTGAAGAAGGGACGGGGCTATATAATTTAATGATATATATATATATATATTTTTTTTAATGTAATAATAGAGTTTTTTCAAATTGTAGCAGGGATGATAGCCCCTGCTAGCCACACCCTATCATTATTTTACCGTTACAAAATTAAAGGTTAATGAACTATCGTCGGTTACAAAAGTAAAAGAGATTTATGTGATCATTATTACATTAAATGACAATTAATTCCATGACCTCTATATATTAGTGTTTTTCTACAAAGGTTAAAGGTGGTGAATACAGAAAATCTATACACACGTTTAGCAAGTATACATGGAGGAGAGATGCATGGTTTTACATGTGTTTCATCTTCATATTTTACATTAGTTGGGCTACTAATTGGTTCGCGACTGGTTCAAACTTTTCCAGTGGCCGTGAACACCGGGTGAGGAGAGCTTGTGAGTGCTTGGGTTGAATCTTGTGGCTAATAGTACTACACTCCGAGTCAACGTACGAAGACGGAGAAAATATTAGCCGTAAGACAATGCTTCTATCTAGCATGCCTCCTATTCCCACATGCTAGTAGTCTCTCATACGTTCTTGTACTTTTGTTGTTCAGGTGTTTTAATCAGTGGCGGAGCCACATTGGGGCCGGGGTGGCCCCGGCCCCTCCCAATTTTCTATTTTGGAGTATATTTTACATATATTTTTTTTTGTAGATATTCGTAAAAAAAATTATACTGCTTCAAAAATAATAAAAAAGTAAGAACAATTTTTATTTCAAGAACACTAAATTCTGGCGAATGATACCGTGTAATAATGACATTGCATTCATTGAGTGATATGATAACAAAAAAACTCGTGATTAATTTTTTAATTTATCAAACTCATCTCATTAAAACTCGAATTACTGGATTTAGTCTTGAAAAAATCATCGCACAAAGAGTTCTTTCATAATCCGACCCTCTCGGACTTCAATTTCTGGCTCCGCCACTGGTTTTACTAACCATAGTTCTAAGACAATATATCATGAATAGTAGTTCTAACTTTTTTTGGATTCAACTGTCAAGACGAATGACAAGAATTTAACAAAAATTCAGATAAAACACAATTGAGATCAATTAAATTTAGGTAAACTTAGATCGCTTGAATATCGTGATCAGCTGTTAATGTTTAATTTTTGACAGGTGAAAACCAAGTGAACCAACAAGAGCCTGGGAACCAAGATGAAGTCCGAGGACGTACACTTGCAGAACAGGTTCTAGTACTTTTTCCCGCACATCTTAGGCTGCGACCCAATAAATCGATTCCTTTGATGTTATATGAAATGAGTCTACGACTACACGCAATTCATTCGGACTCATATCTTCTTGTACAAAATAACGTGACTCTGCGTGTTTAAATTGTGTGTATGTAAAATTTTCCATATGATAATGTAAAAGTGCTTACGTGAATCTGAACTATTGACATGTGGAGATGGACGGCTCGAATGCCGTACTACATGATTTACATTACACGTTTTCGACTACTCTAGTTTTGTTTGTTGTGTACTGGGATAGCTTATTTAGTTGTATGCATTGTGTATGGAGTAGTGCAGAGAGAGAGAACGGGGAAGATGAAACTGGAAGACTTGACCGGATACTTCCATCTACCGTTAGAAGAGGCCGCCAGGGAAATAAAGGTCTGCTCCACTGTTATAAAGAAGATCTGCCGGAAAAGTGACGTCAAACGTTGGCCTCATAGAAAGGTCTCTATCCCTCTTCCCTATCTCTATATGTTCTTCTATGAATATCAATTTACACCAAAACTACTATGCGTGCCGATGCAAAACATATCGATATTGGTTACCAGTGGTTCTGTGGGGTCCACTTTGGATCCGCATGCACAAGGGAAGTTTTGAAAAGGCAAATATTAAATAATGTTGATAGTTAGTATTAGTTGATATATCATGCATGTTTATATCTTATTGGCAATACCAAAATCACATAAAAATTTTATACCTTCAATTTTTATTGGCCATACCGAAGATAAATAGCTTTATGTGCAAATCATGTTATGTATGTTTTGCATATAGTTTCGCCCGTACCATTTTAGAGCTATGAAAATCCTATACTTATTGCTCAGTGTTTTTTCTTATATAGTCAAATATGGTTTACAATGTTACAGGTAAAAAAAATCCGGAAGAAAATATCAACTCTAAGAGAATTTCTGAATCGGAGCAATATTAGTGCAGAACAAAGGGCGCGTGCTGAACAAGAACTGGAGAGTGCTGAGCAAGAACTTGCCAGAATTTTGAATCAGAGCAATATTAATGCAGAACAAAGGGCGCATGCTGAACAAGAACTCGAGAGTGCTCAACAAGAACTTGCCAGTGTCGTTGCTGTATCGAAGGATTGAAGACTCTTGAACCCTTGGAAAGAAATGATCAATTTCGTTCAACTGGTTCCCCAATGCTTTTTTCTCTCAATTTTGTAGGCATTATTACTACATGTCTAATTTTTTGCACTCACAGTTCCAAACCTATTCAAACTGTAATCAGACATATCCACAAAGTTTGCTTTATGTGGAAATGCGATATGAAAGTACTTAACCATGCGCGTAGAACAAAGTAACATCCTAGCTATGAGTAACTTTTACGCGAAGTAATCTTAATCCTCAAAATGGCTCCCCGCTTCTCTCTCTCTCTCTCTCTCTCTCTCTCTCTCTCTCTCTCTCTCTCTCTCTCTCTCTCTCTCTCTCTCTCTCTCTCTCTCTCTCTCTCTCTCTCTCTCTGTGTGTGTGTGATCCGCCGTAGAATATGTTCTAAATTCATTCAGAGATTTTCAAGAAGCTATATTTTGAAAAGAAATTATCGATTTTTAGTTGATTAGGTATTTATGATAATTAATATGTGACAATATCAATTGATCGTCATTTGAGTGCTTTTAATTGTTTGTAATCAAGTTCAGTTAACTGAAAGGAAATATATAAAGTTTAAAACCATAACCGAATCGACATGCACAGGTTTGGATGCGTTTAGTTCTTGGCCTTTTTCCAGTTCATGCTCACCCCATTTATTGATTAATTGAAAACATTCCATTTATTCATTATTTATCTGAACCGTTTATCTTGTACGGTCTGTAGAGTATTACATCCATGGAAAAAATCAACTTGATCGGAGATCGACAGGAATATTAAAATTTTAATTTTGTTTCGCAAAATGGACGGTCATGGATTTAAAGTTAAATTGTTCATGACCGTCCATTTCACAAAACAAATTCAAAATTTTATATGCCTATCAATATCCGATCAAGTTGAACATTTGCATGGATGTACTCTACCACTTTGCGGGTCCTGCAAGATAAACGGTTCAGATTACAATAATAAACTCACGGGGGAACACATATATGACGGTGGTGGAAAATGACAGTTTTCCATCGCTGGTGTAAAGAATATTTTCTCTAACCAATATATCCTTGATCAACAAGTTAGGACGGGTAAAACTGGTTTCTGTAGTGTTGACTTTTACCTCCCACATGCAAAAGCCAAAGCTGTGAACCCGAACATCTCGACCTTTTTTTTTGTAGAATCGGATGTTTGGTTAGCTTGCGCGTAACCTGACCAATTTCGTAGGGTTCTAATGTTAGCTCTAAGATTTAGTTGTTTTGTCTCCGTTAGTTTTGAACATATAATCTCATGGAGGATAAACACTTATTATTTTTTCATGCCGACTTGGCTAAACTGGCCCCTTGGGTTCGCCAAACATTTCCATCTTCATGCAGGATTGAATAATTTGCCCTAATTTGCCCCTTAGGTTCCCCAAATTTGAGTTATCATATGCATTCAACTGGACAAATTCTGTAAGAGATTTCTGCGCGGCCACGTTTAGGGGCCGTTCCACTAACCTTTTGCATTTTGATTTTGGCTTTTTATAGGTGAGGATAATGATAAGTCTTGTAAAACATGAAAAGATAAAAAGTCAAATAATTTACTTATAGTGAAACGGGCCGAAAGAATCTAAAGCAAAATTAAATTGAGTTCTAAAGAGTTGAAAAAAAAGGAAGGAAAAAATAACTAGGACAAATGCAGCCTAAGTCGTCCATGCATAGTTCTAAATTACGGTATCGGTCGGCGTAATGGTTATAGTCTCGTGTAACGGGTATCGGATGTATCAGTCTATGTGTCACGAGAATCGAACAAGGCACTCGTGATTTTTTTCCAAGCACTAGCAAATGCTAAAAACACATTGATGGATATGTTCTAACTTTTTTATGACAAAATTGACAGTTTTCAGAGATTTGTAACTAATGTATTTGACTTTAAGAAGTACTTGTAACTATGAAAATTCCTCCTTTTGGCTAATTTGAAAAAATTGATTTTTTGTTTTTTTCCTCGTTTTGTCCTTATTTCTATTTTTTTTTGCATTTGTTATTTGTTAGTTTTCGGTCGATTTTTTGTGGTTTATTGGCTTGTCTCGATGAGAGGGATCTAAAAAGTATAAAATTATTAACCAACAAACTTAAAGTTTTGTAAATAAAGACGACAAAAAATCCAAAAAACTAGTTTATTTTGGTTCATTTTCGGCTTTATTAAAAAAACTATTACTTTTGACCATAATTTTATACTCTTTGGATTCGTCTCGACAAGATAAATCCAGAAACCACAAAATCTTAACGTAAAACTAACAAATGCAATTTTTTTGAATAAAGACAAAATGAAAAAACAAAAAAAAAAAAACAATTTTTTAAATTTAGCCAAAGGAGGCCAAAACAAGTAACATAGTGTGAAAAAAAATAAAATAAAAAATAAGCCAGTAACAAACCCTCACGCCTTGTTCGTTTTAGGTTTTAAGACTCAGTTTTCTTAATTATTATCCAATCATTATTTTTATTTTTAAATGTTATTCTCATTTTTCTCTTTATCTCTCTTTAATCATTAACCCATATTTTTAATTATTATCCCTCTTTCTTCCTCACTCCCATCGCCTCTAAAACCCTTTCTTCCTCACCCTCTCGTTCGAAATCGCACCCTAATCTGAGATCTGACCTCCAATTCGACCCCTAAGAGCATCTCCACCCCTTCATCAAATCTTTCACCAAAATCAAATTTGAGTAAAAAAACATCAAAAATCACACTCCACTCATTCACCAAATCCTTCACCAAATTTGGTTTAACTCAAATATTTCACCAAATTTGCTCATCACCAAATCTTGAACCAAATTTTCAAGGCTCTTTTTTTGCACTTTTATTTACCCTTTTGCCATTCAATGGTGTAGATTAAATCTCCACCGTACAATTTGAGTAAGGATTGGAATGAGTCATATCAAATCAAGTTTTTACTCAAATTTTTACTCAAATTTGAGTAAAAATTTAGGTAAATAGTGGAGATGCTCTAGTAAACCCTAATCGATGAGTTAAACCCTAAATCGCAGCACAAACATGGAAAATACAGTCAAAGGAGATCGGAAATGCACCGTGAAGTTGAAGTCGAGGCTGAAATCGCAGGGTAAGGAGAAATCAAATCTTCATTCTCTGAAGATTGCGCCTAAATCAAAGCTCTTTGTTCTCAGGTATCAAAATCTAACCTCTTTTCTCTCTTTCTGCTCGTGTTCTGGAGATGTCTGTTGAGTGTAACGCATCCATTCCCGTTACGTAACGGCCGTTACCCTCTTGATATAACACCGTTATTTGTCGCCGTTACCAACTGTCGCACTCTTCCAAAATCAAATCCCAACGGACACAACGGTATTGCGTTGAAAAAACGGTTATAAATGGCCTCCCGCCTTTGCTCCTCTGTTTTGTCTTCTGCCCTTTCGCAAGTTCAAACGCTGTCACTAAAAAATCCATACCATTTTCAGAACCACTCTTCACCCACCCCTGCAGCAGCGGCGCTCGGTAATACCCTGCCAGGCGCCGCCGCTGCACGCTACGTCTAACTCCCACCACTACCACCGATGGCGGCCGATCCACCGTGGTCGCCCGGTGTTCCATATTTGGACGTCGACTCACTTGACGATGATACCATTGCATTTTTCGAAGAGTGTCATATGTTGGACGAAATCGACGGAATCCCGAGTCTTAACCTTTCCGACTTCCCATCATTGACACAACCCGATTTTTCATTGACTCAATTTGGCGTCGGGGCCAATGATCAGGTGTTGATCGATCCGGTCGGTTCGGGCGCGCTTATGTCTACCGCCAGTGTTCCTCAAGTAGGCCCTTCTGAAATGTGTGGCGAAACTAACCATGGACGACAAGGAATTCTCGAACCGCTTAACTCTATCGCCAGTGTTCTTCAAGTAGGCCCTTCTGAATTTCGCGGCGAAACGAGCCATGGACAACAAGGAATTCCCGAACCGGATAATTCAGGATTCGCGAATCCAGTGCCACTGCTCATTTGGCCAGCGCCACCACCGGTTCCAAACACTTGCCGTTGTTGTCTAATACTGAGAGAAATTACTCATGTTAAGGGTATTGTCAATGTTAACTTTTTTTTTTTTTTTTGGGTGAATGGGTTGTGTTACTTTTAATCCAATTTAACGGATGTATGTAACGAAACGAAACCGAGTCTTTTGTCCCAATCAACCTTATATGTCACGTCTAATGGAGTTAAAATTATACACAATGAGAATACGATCGAGTGTTTCGAAGCCTCAATTGAACCTTCGGTTTATTTCGATTTACAGGATTCGGACTCTTGCGTGATCCTCTGCCTTAGTTTTTTCAAGTCAATGAATCAAAAAAATTGCAGCACAAGAACAATGGAACGTAGAATTATGATAGTGGATTCGAAACCCGTTTTCGATAGCAGTACTGCATCAATTTGCTCTTTTTCTAAACAAGTTTTGTCTGTATTTTTTTTTTTGTAGGCAACCATATGGCAAGGCTTGAGGTTCATGGAATAATTGGTTTGATCTGGCATGCTGTTCTTGAGAACCGGTTTTATTATCGGGAGTGGATTACTGAAAGCCAATACAACCAAATGATAGAGTAAGGCCAAGTTTCTGTTAAAAATACCGTCTTTCCACTATCGTCAAAATACCATTTGTTTCTGTTCAAAGAACTTTGTTACTTATGGAGACTTACGTGCATCGAACGATTTCTTCCACGCGCATTTATATCCAGCTCTGTGCACGAACGTATTTACTGTTGTTCAAACTAATGGTTTTGACCTTTTTTGTGTGCTGATTTTGATGCAGTTTGTCCAAGAAAAGCATGGAGGGTGTGAAGGAGTATCTTGTTCAGTATTGTGAAGGCCGTAAACGAGAGGGTTATAGAATGCAGAAAGACCCATTTGTTACATTCTATGAAGCTTTGAGCGTTGGATTGGTCAAGGGAGATCATGAAAATCTGGATACTGATGATTTTCTTCAACTATCTTCGGAAAATTCAGGTGCTTAGCTACATAAATTCTTCTTAATTTCACTGATATGTATATATATATATATATATATATATATATATATATATATATATATATATATAAATGATCACGCAAACAATCCAGAATTTAATTTGGGGCGCCAAGTGGGAAAGAAAATTTCTCGTAAATCACCTTGTGCGCGTGTATATACATAGAGGAGAGATGCATGGTTTTATATGTGAATTTCATCTTCATACTTTACATTAGTTGGGCTACTTGGTTCGCAACTAGTTCAAAACTTTCCCGGTGGTTGTGAACATCGGGTGAGGAAAGCTGGTGAGCACTTCGGTTGAATCTTGTGGCTAGTACACTCTGGTTG
The DNA here is from genome assembly GCA_016920895.1 of Vaccinium myrtillus. NCBI lineage: Eukaryota > Viridiplantae > Streptophyta > Magnoliopsida > Ericales > Ericaceae > Vaccinium > Vaccinium myrtillus. The sequence continues at coordinate 7,824,433 of CM029276.1, forward strand.
AACCTTCACGAGGGGAGAAATATTAGCCATAAGACAGTGCTTCTATCTAGCACGCCTCCAATTCTCACATGCTAGTAACTTTTGGGATTCAACTGTCAAGACGAATGACAAGAATCTAACAAAAATTGAAATAAAACGCAATTAAGGACAATTAAATTTAGGTAAACTCAGATGGCCTAAATATCGTGATCTGTTGTTAATGTTTAATTTTTGACAGGTGAAAACCAAGTGAACCAACCAGAGCCTGTGAACCAAATGAGGGCTAATAGGGCTGAAGTCCGACGACGTTCACTTGCAAAACAGGTTCTTGTACATTTTCCCGCACATCTTAGGCTGCGAGCCAATAGATCAATTCCTTTAATATCATATGAAATGAGTCTACGATCACACATAATTCACAAAGACTTTGCGTGAGGTCTAAAGCTTCACTTTGATGATTAGAACCAATCATTCGCATCGGCATCTACCATTCGTTATCATTCTTGCAAAAAAAAAAAAACATACATCGTCGAGTCAAAAGACACTTGTCTTGTTTGAAAATTTTAGTCTAAAATTTCCGACCAAAAATTAAAATTTTGGATCAAGCACTCACCGATGAATGGTTTGTTCATTGAAACTGCGTGCATTCCAGACAAAATTGGTCACGTTCGCCCACTTTTTTGACACGTTAACGAAATTGTAATTTCAATAAGGTAAATAATAGTGTCACATAATTATATTCCTTTTGAGGACTCTGTACAGAAATTACTCCTTTTAGGATTTTTGTTCGTGTCTCGTCCATCTCGACAATCAATCTGAATCATCGATTGTGGAAATAGACGGCTCGAATGCCGCACTACCAAGTTTCCGACTCTAGTTTTACCTCTAGTTTTGTTCGTTATGTACTAGGATAGCTTATTTTGTTGTATGCATTTGTGTTTGGAGTAACGCAGAGGGAGAGAACGGCGAAGATGAAACTGGAAGACTTGACCGGATACTTCCATCTACCGATAGAAGAGGCCGCCAGGGAAATAAAGGTCTGCCCCACTGTTATCAAGAAGATCTGCCGGAGAAGTGACGTCAAACGCTGGCCTCATAGAAAGGTCTCTATCCCTCTTCCCCATCTCTATGTTCCTGTTATGGATTTTATCGCGAACACCTGTTCAATCCTACAACGAAAACGCCCCTACGGATCTTGGAACAATGAATCACAGAAAAAGAGCAAACAAATACGTGCGTAATGAAAAACCGGAAAGAAAGCAAGACACAAGATATACGTGGAAAACCTCAACGTGAGGAAAAACCACGGGAGCCACACCAGTCCACTATGAAATCGAATCAAGGAGTACAAGTCTTCTCACAATCTCTCTGAGATTGGTTTTCTCTCGTCTCTCTCTATTTTTCACGCTCTGAAAAAGTATTTTCGATCTAACCAACACACAGGTCGGCCGAAACCCTAAAAGACGTTTTAAGGCCTCGGTAGCGCTACAGGGAAATACCTGTAGCGCTCCAGAACACACTGTCCCGAAAATAGGTCCTCGGTAGCGCTACCCCATTTCCTAGGTAGCGCTACCGCTTGGTTAACTTCACTTCCCAACAGTTCCTCCATAAATATATCAATCTACTATGTGTGCCCATGCAAAAGACACCGATGGTTGTGTGGGACCCACCTTGGTTCCCGCATAACGGGAAGTTTGATTTGGTAACTTACATTACTTGGGACTTATTGTTAAAACTTTGAGGTGCAATTCCAGAGAGGCTAGAGGCGATTCTCATTTTTTTTCGTATATATTTTTATATAAACCTTCCCAAAATTATTCTCTTAAAGCAAGTGAACTTTTCAAAAGCAAGTGAACTTTTCAAAAGATAAATATAAAATAATGTTAATAGTTTGTATTAGTCAATAAATCATGCATGTTTATATTTCAGAAAATGAATTTATATCTCATTGGACATTCTAAAATCCCCTAAAATTCTTATATCTTCAATTTACTAACAAAGTTCTTAATTGCTTAACAATTAATTTGTGATGCGATTTATAATACTACACTCCCATTGATTTCTTTTCCTGAGATTATATATTCGATGCACACTTAAATCGGTTCCATAAAACTTTTAATCAAATACCTGATATGTGATCCCGAAGATAAATCATGTATGTTTTGCATATAGTTTCGCCCTTACCGATAAGAGTTATGAAAATCCTATACTTATTGCTCAGTTTTTCTTCTTCTTCTTAAAAATGGTTCACAATGTTACAGGTAAAAAGCATTCAGAAGAAAATATCAAGTCTAAGACAAATTTTGAACAGGAGCACTAATGCAGAAGAAAGGGCAAAGGCTCAAAACGAACTAGAGAGTTTGCAAGAAGAACTTGCCAGTTTCGTTGCTGCTGCTGTATCGAAGGATTGAAGGTTCTTGAACCCTTGGAAAGAAAAGATCAATTTCGTTCAATCGGTTCCAATGCTTGTTTCTCACAATTTTGTAGAACATTATGACTATTTTTGCCTTTTTCTTTCAATTTTTTTCGTTGTTGTCACGACGAATTGAATTGTACATACTACAGAGTATGTTTTATTAGGAAACAACTGAATTGTACAGACTATAGAGTATTTTTTTATTAGGAAACAACTGAGTATTTTTTGCCCCCATTTCTAGTTGTTTGGGGATTTGAAATGGTAATTAGACGACCATATGATATGGTTTGATATGCGGGTTTATGTTTTCACACTTCCAGTTCCAAGCTTATTCGACATATGAACATACAGTTTACTTTATGTGGAAATATTGTATGAAAGTACTTAATCGTGCGCGTTGAACAAATTAACATCGTAGCTACGAATAACTTTTACGCGAAGTAGAATATGTTCTAAATTCATTCGGAGATATTGAAGCAGCTATGTTTGGGAATGAAATTATTGACTTTCAATTGATTAGGTATTATGATAATATGTGACAATATCAATTAATGGTAATTTGAGTGCTTTTATTTGTTTGTAATCAAGTTCAGTTAACTGAAAGTAATGTGGGGATTTAGCTGCAGATTGGTGATACTCACAACACAGACGTACACATTGAGATTCAATACTAAACAAATATTGACACAGAGGAAAAATAAGAGTGACACGAGAGATTTACGTGGTTCGGTCCAAAACCGGCCTAGTCCATGGGAGAGAGACTTTCTATTATATGAACACTAGATAGATTACAATTGTGAGACAAAAAAAAAAAAAAAACACCCAACCAAACAGACTGGGGGAGATGCTGCGCAACCTTGTGTTGTGCAGTGTACTGTGCACCCACAACGCGTCCGCACTGGCATTGTCCGACAATTGGAGTTGTTCACCGTGTAGAGCTCGTCGATTACTTCAAGTGTACCAAAAATCAACTTGATCGGATATCGTTAAGGGAACGCCTTACCCACATGCTCTAAATTGTGATACGCTAGGGATTTCCATCAAATGTTAAATTGTGAATTCTTGATGTGGAATATATTTCTAGTAGCATTTTTAATCGATTTTCGTTTCCTGTCCCATTATATATAATGCGTCATTTTTTGGTTTGTTTACATTTTATTTTGTTCTTCCACGGAATATGGTAAGTAAATAAGTAGGAACAATATTGGCATCGCTTTGTATCGCTAAATTTACTAGTTTAGCAAGTTGGTGTACCATATTTTTAGTATGTGTGTATTGATTTCCAAAGTATTTTCAAATTGTCGAACTTAAGCGTATACGAAAAAGTAAATGGTAATGTCATGAGAGAACAAATGTTATTTAGAATCATCGGTAAGATTACAACCCCTAACACGGCGGACAAAATAATATACCACCATTCAATTTCGGGTTGCAGGCGGCGGTGTTGAAGCCGTTAAGGGCGAGTCGGGACAACAAGTCACGCATATTGGCCTTGTTCGAACAACAGAGCAGATGCAACACTTCTTGCATTCACCAGGGCATCCTAACAAGCATAATTAATAATGAGTTAAAAACACTACTATAATTATTTAAAAAAAGTTCATTTGGTACCATAATACAAAATTTCATCTTTTATACTATCTTTTACTGTTAAAAATTTGAAAAAAAATTCTTTTTAAGGTTCTCTAAATAGATTTAAAAAAGATTTATCGTCAGTTGTTTTGAAAACAAATTATACATAGAAAGTATCAATATAACTTTAATTTTCTGAACAAAGGGTGTTTAAGAATTAATTTGATTTTTCTGGTGAACGAGAAACTAAACGAGTAACTTAAAATCAAAACGCAAATAGTTTAATCTAACCGATATTTTTCTTCGTTCTTGAATTTTATTTGCGGTCTATGTTGCCATAATTTTCTAATTTCTCTTGTTGAGATGAATACTTTATTCCAAATATTTTGACAATATATTTTACAAAACACTAATCATTTTTAAATGTGAAATATTTAGTAAAACCGTCCCCCTTAGTATTCAAATAAAAAACTAAAAGGATGCTCATACAACAATAACAACAATACCATAACCCATCTAGCCCTCAATCATTTAGTGTACGGGCGGGGATGATGGCAGACAAGCCTAACCTTTGGCAATTTGTACAAAGTGGTTGCTCTCAAAATACCAATGAGATAGTGCCCTCCCTAAACCTCTAAAAACCGAGGAGTTACATGGACGTTTTGCTGCAGAACTATGCTTCCAAATCATACCCAAAAGGCATTAGAGAGGGCATGCTTACCGAAAACGACGAGAGGATGGTCTGCTGAGAGACTAGTCATATTGATCAGATGTGGGAGCCTGAATTCCCCTGCTGCTTCAGTTCCTAGAATTGAAATCAAAGAGCAAAGGAAAAACACAGGAATTTTTTTGGTGATGCCATCCACACACTGTACTATATTCCCCAGTAAATCAGAGGAATTTGCAAGACAATGTTGAATTACAGTGGAATGTTGTTTCCCATCCTTTATAGGAGACTTCGCAAATTAATATGCAGATTTGATGAATCTTAAACCACATAAAAATATGCAGATTTGATGAATCTTAACTTATAACACACTGTAATATGCAGAATAACACACTGTAATATGCAGATTTGATGAATCTCAACTTATAACACATTGAGTACATCATCGTTGCATCTTATCATGACCGGCCCTAACTTTTCGAGGGCCAAAAGCGAGGATTAAAGATGGAGCCCTTTTTTTGATGGGCTATTATAAGGGTGCCAAAGTAAGTGCCCCTAAAATTTGCTATTTTCAGGGACCTTAAGCGGCCACATTTCAAGCTTTAGCTCAGGGCCGACTCTGCATCTGATCTGACTCTATACTAGTCCATGTGTCAAACGACATTTTCTTTTGAAAATTGTCATGAAAACGAGAACCCTCATTATTTTCCTTCTCTCCATTTTTTATGCATCGATTCACGGATTTAATTTTGTTCTCCCTCTTTTTGTTCACCATCGCATGGGGTGCAGCTTTTTCTATGGAGTATTCTCTCATCAATTCTTTCCCTATGAAACCGAAGCCAGAATTTGAAACTTCTTTAGCTTAGGTAATCGTTTTCTTTTCTTTTCCATGGTGACCAATGTTGTCTGGCAATTCAAAATCTTTTTTCAGGTTCTAATAATCATGTTGTATTTCTATAATTTCGAGAAAAAAGTGGCCTCATTAATGTTACATAACGGCGATAATGGGATAGAAGGGATAAGTGAGGTTCACAGGGCGGTAGATGGGACATTGGGACTATATGAGGACCTGGGGTAGGTGTTTGCGCAGTCTTGTCGTGCTGCGCAGCGTGTTGTGCACCCATGACGTGCTGCGCAGCGTGTTAGCGTGTTGTGTACCCATGAAACGAAAGATATTCAATGAAGTTCTTATGTTCTTTTCCGAAGAAAAGAATATTCCACCTGAAAACGTTACGCGAAAATCCAAACAAGAGCGTCGAACTAACAAAATCCGTACTCTGTAGCCTCAAGGTCTTTTCACCTGGAAAATGAAGCGAAAATCTAGCAATATGTAAGAAATGGGACAACAGTAGCAGTGCACTGACTTAAGGACATGTATCTATACCTAGTAAAATACTAAAATTGATCATCCACCAAAACGTTTTCGACATCGCAATTCCAAGCAATTCGTAGTGCAAATTTGTTTCCACCTGACAAATTTTTAATGAAACCAAACCCTAATCGACTTCTGCTTCTCTTGCCTTCTGTGACGGGTATAAATAAATAAATGAAACTCCATTCTTTAACAACAAACACCAGCAGTGGCTTCAACTATCTCCCCTCATCCATTAAATCCTTTTCACCTTGCCTAGAACCCTCGGGTTCGGACATCCTGGGGAGAGAATCTTCTAGTGCCTCAAGGAAAGAGAGCACTGTAAACTTGTCTGAAAAAAGAGCAAAGAGAGTCAGTGATCTTGAAAAAGAAGAATCTTCAACACATAATATGCTGATGTTCGTACACTACAATTTATATTCATACGTACATGGATTTCTAGAAAGGAAAAAATTAATGTAGCCAACAAAAAAGAAGTGGAAAAGCTATGCCGGGTCTCAAAAATGAAAAGAATAACCATTTTTACTTAAAAAAACAATTTTCCATTTCCATTAACTTCCGAGAATATATACAGAAGTGTTCCGTTTCCCTTCACTTCCTTCAATTGACCATTCCGACAGCCCAAAACACAGCGGAGCCAAAAAGACATCAAAGTAAAGGAAAGGATCTGTTGAATGAAACTAAAGTTACAGGCTTTTAACCAATATTTGTTCTGCGATTTACAGCTTCTTTTAGAGCCAAGTGCTTGTTATTAAACCTTCAAAATTCATAAAGCAAACCAAAGGCTAAATTACTTATCAACTCCTTTTTCTTTCCAGAGATGACAAAAATAAATTGCATTCGTTTCCCGAGCAAGCTGTGAAATCTCAAAGACTACCATAAGCAATATAATCAGCAAAAAGATTTCTTTTTTTTTTTTGCCCGAAATAGTACCACAAAAATGAGAGGAACTAATTATTTATGCCACTATTACTGGCTTGATGTTAGATCCAATTATTGGGAGGTTGAAACCGTTGCTGGCTTACATTTACTTGGGTCAATTCCAAACTGTGTCAGATCTATCTGTCCGGTTCGAAGCACCTACACAAAAAACAGATCACAAAGCTCTTAAAATTGGACAATATTTCATTGAAAAGAATAAATAGAGAGGTGTATGAATGTCTCACATAAGTAAATGAATCCACTTGTTGGCGAAATGGAGGGCTCTGAAGTAAATCGAGCAGCTCCTCTGGAGTCCATTGGCCCTAAAGTATCACAACAATTCTCAGGAAAATAATCAAAAGAAAATTTAAAGAATCAAAAGAACTCAAACAACAGACTTACCTCGGGTAAATAAGACACCAGCCGCTCCTCTAATGGAATAGTCTCCAGCAAAGGGTATATCAAATCAGGCTTAAAAATATCTCCTAATCCAAAACCTAAAGAGCAGTACAAATGTCAAGATAATTATATTTGGTAGTTCGTAAATTTTCCAAGCATAGGAGGTCTTTGTAAGACCGCACAATCTTTTGATCAACATGATTCATAGTCTTGGAGAACAATTTATCACTCTCTTTACAGGTCATAAATCAAAATATTTATGCTAAACAATTAACCTGATTACAATTTACTGTCCTCAAGTCTTCTATCCAAATGCAGGATCTGTTGGACAAGGATTGTGATGGTATATGTCTCTAAGCAAAGACACCAGTCCCGAGTAGTCAGTGTTCTAAAAGTCGGCAGCCTAGGTGCTAGGCGGTGGACTAGTGGTGCCACCTTTTCCACCTGACTAGCGCCTAGTAAGTTTTAGAACATTACCAGCAGGGTTATCAAAATATTTTTTTTTTGCAACAAAAAAAAAAAAAAATCTAACAATGTGATACGAATCGTACGACTCCGTACGATTAGGCTAAAAATTGATAAGTATCTAGTGATACCCGCACAAACCATCTTACGAAAAGCAATATTTTTTTCTTATTAGAACATGTTATATAGCTGACAGGTGATACTTTGTATCATCAAAATTCTAATTCAATATGTGCATCAAATTTTTTTATTTTATTTACATATTAATAATTTTTGACATATTTGCACTTGTTGACATATATCATAAAGTGCAAGATACTTAGCTCGATACGAAACACTTAGAGCAACAACAACAGTCTCTCCATATGGAGATTTGAGACAAAATAGAGAGGAAAAGAGGGAAAACTGGACTGCAGCAGCATACATGTGAGAACAGTGCTACGGTATATATACCTATACACTGTTCATCAGCTACCCATTTTTTTTTTATTGTTCTCTCTCTTCCCTAGCCAGCAGATGACGACGGAGCTCCCAATCGCCGGCGACGGCGACGATGGTGGCTTTCTACTCCAGATCGACGGCGATGGTGGCTCTCTACTCCAGATCGACGGTGACAGAGGCTTTCGAACAAAGATCTACGGCGATGGGCTTTCGGTCAGAAGAGTTAGCGACGGCGACGGTGGAGGAGGCAACGATCGACCAGATGCAGGCAAAGGCGACGATAGCGACGACAGATGACGGTAGAGGAGGTAAGCGGCAGCGGAGGAGGTAAACCACGGTGATGGAAGGTAAACCACGGTGATAGGCAAATTTTCTAGTAAGGACCTCCCGTAAATACGAAAAAATGTAATTTTTTCACGTTAAAAATTGTTTTTGGGAAATCCGAACCGTCCAATGTGTTCAAAAGGTGTTTTCAAGGGTCTACGCGGAAAATCTTCAAAAAATAATACCGGGAAGGGCTTTGATCCAAGCAGTTTTTCGCAAAAACACCTTTTGAACACATTGGACGGTTCGGATCGTCAAAAAATGCTCGGATCAAGGAGGTCCGGAAGCTCGGAGTCCGGATAGGAAGTGGAACCTATATATATATATATATGTACTCTGTGTGTGTGTATATATATTGTGTAATTTTAAAAAAGGAAAAAACAATATTTTAATATAAAATAGGTAAAAATGGGTAGTATTGTTGGAGTGTTGATAGTGACAGGGTAGCTATATGCACTGTGCATCAGGTTTTTTGGCCAAAAATTTAGAGTAGATGCTGTTCTTGCTCTTATTGAGATATTTTTACACTTATTTACCCATACCAGGTTCTGATAGGGCATCGGTGCACAAGATGGTACTTTTACTTGAGTACATGAAATGCATACCCACCATTCTTTTTAAGTGTTTCCATCCCCTAGAGATACCAGTACATACCCAAGCTCTACTCCACTCGTAATAGTACTTCCTATTATACTGAGATGAAGTCAGCTTGATGAGATCATCTTTCTGTAATTTAATACTTCTAGTTTTACCCAACACGTTCTTTACGACTATCAATTGGTTTCTAACCTCCTGGCCTTAAATTGTGATAATCTGTAAATTAGATCCTTGATCAGCTAACCATTTAGCTATTTTTTCCATTCGAATTTAAATTTGCTACAAAAAAATAATTCTTTCTAATTGGAATATTTATTCATTAGATTGTTAAACATCAACTCATCTAAAAGCTTAAACTGTTACATAGAAGGGCAACTATATTATTTATATTCTCAACACACCCCCTTAAGTGTAGCCAGGCTCTCCTTCATAAGCGGGCTAAACACGTGTAAAGTTCTAATCATTAGGTAGACGGAGAGGTTCGAACATAGGATCTTTTGCGTGCTCTGATATCACATTAGATTGTTAAGCACCAACTCATCCAAAAGCTTAGGCTGTTAGAGAGAGGGGCAACTTTATTATTTTATATTCTCAAATTTATTTCAACGGATGAATGCCAGTTGAAATCACACGCTGCTCATGGGAAGTTTTGTCACATTCACATACCAAAGCAACTAGTGGGTGGAACATCATAGGGTTAGATCCACTACGTTAAAGGTATTTGGGTTTTCGATTTGCGCAGTTGAGATGAAACACAATCTTAAGCAATTGCACAGCCCTTTTTACTGAATTGATTTCAAATTTTACCTCTGGTTCTAGTTTGCTCATCATAAACGAGTTACGCATTTTTTATAAGCTATTTTAGATCCCTAGTTTTTAACCAGTACTCTACTAGACTACTATGCATGTTTTACCATTCACTGAGTGGAGATGATGTAGCATCTAAAATATTCAGCTGAGTAGTTGGAAAGCTTACGAGGGGCTTTCGTTACGTTGGGGGACCAATTGAGAGTGACCTCTTAGGACTATCTATGACAATTTGTTCGAGACTAGACCTTGTTTCAGCTGTGATATTCGATCACTATGTGACATTGAGGAGTACGTATTTTGTAACAGTTGGCAGTATAGTGACCTGTTTGTGCCCCATGGTTTCAATTTTGGATTATCTACAGATTCATATCTTGCATGGGTTAGCATTTCATGCCTATTTAGCACTTCGGCTTGGACTTAAAATTTCACAATCCATACGGTAAAGGCTTTGGGAGTCACATAACATGTTAAAATTTTCAAGCCTTATACATTAAGAGATAATGAATAGGTTTTTGGTCCTAGAGAATCCAAGAACTAATCACTGCCTAAAAAGTACAACATGGCATGTACGATTCCCACATGATCACATGTTCGACTTAAATTATCAATCTCTATTATAAAACTGAGGCAATCAAACATTAAAATTGTGCGACCTATACCTGCATCTGGATCTTCCACTTCACCTACAAACCAATAACAGTAAACAACAATTTGTCAGACGCCCAAGCATTACATAGCAAAAGGATTAGCAAGAAGCTTTTCCTTAAAGAAAGAACTGAGTTGCACCTGCGGGCCCAATATTACTCAATATTCTCTGTAGATCTGCCAATTTTACAGGCCCCGAAGAGGTTACATCACTAGATACTTCTGTCCCCATGCTTGGACCAACTAAATTTCCAGTCCTATAATTATTTCGAGAAAAAAAGAAAGGAATAAGGTAGTTCACATCAAGACACGGTCCAGATATGGGAAGTCATATCTCAGAGATACCATGCACAATAGAATAGGAAATATGCAAGTCGGACATGTAAAAGAAAACAGGATGCCTACATCAGGACATCAAAATTACCCACGAAGTTTTACACCTCCATGTTAGGAAAACCTTAATCACAAAGTACACAGATACATGTTACAAAGGTGGTGTAAGTGGTTATGGAAAAGTCTTAGAGCATACAAGGTTCTTAAAAAACATGAATCTGATGCAAACCGGAAGGTTGGGTATCATGGGCCACATGTTGTCCCTTTCTTGAATCCAAATTAACTGATTCAAGCTCCATTTTGTCATAATCCTAGTACCCACAGAGCGACCACGTCCCTTAATCCATAGATCAGTTGACATGATGCTCAGATAAAGGTGAATATCCATACCAGTGGTAACTCTAGCATAATTAGCTGTATTAACAAAAGACATGCATGGGAAGCTTGCTCATTCATCGGTATTAACAATTGAGCATGATAATCTCAACTGACTTTAAAAAGAAACACCTTTCATAAAGTCTAACTAAATTTCTACAATTTATGTACATGCCAAAGCTTAAAGCTTGCTTGAAATCCAAAATGATGTTAATAGTTGTCAAACCGTGAATCAAATTGAGAATTGAAAGGCTCCTTTTCTGATAGAGAATCGAATCGAATGGTGAATCACTTTGATCTGGTCCTGATTTCTATAATATATAGAAGAATATGTTGAGCCATATATTTATACCTTTGGATAACAAAGGTATAGTGTTATGGTAATTATCTAATGCCTAAATCAATAAGAAGCTTCTCTTAATGATGCAGTACAATTTAAGGGTACTATTGTCATTTATAGTGTCTTTAGGGTTAGTAGGGTCTTGAGTCTATAAATTGGGGTGTGAGTCTTTTATTTGGGAGCTTTTATCATTTTAAGAACATAATTATCAAGAGTTTATCTCTTTGTATCCCATTTTGGGAGTTTCTCTCTCTAATTTATCTTAATGGAATATTCCGGTTGTACCACACATTAGCATCTGCACTTTAACCCTTAATTAGCTTCTTCAGCAATATCTTCCTTGAAGTTTACAGCATCAAATACTTCTTTTTACAGAGGTCTTTCGTGAAAAAAACCCTGACGGAGTGCAGACACAGAAATGCACCTGAAGAATTACCTTGATGAGATATCTTCATCAACCATGTCTTCAGAAGTCTGTAACGGAACAGAAGCATCGGGCTCTTCCTCACCAAGGAACTCTACAAATACGTAATCAAAACATTAGTTCTATTGGTTGGGCTAAAATTTGACTCAGATAAATAGTCACTCCAAAAGCAAATAATACCAGGAATTTGAAAATAACAATAAGTTATCGCTAATTCTAAGCATGCTAGGAGTTCAAATTTCCTCCAACATAAACCAAATCCATTAAAAGCTTGAAAATGTCAAAGGGGAGTAGGCATGAACAATAATGATGACAGAGGGGAAAACAGTGACAAAGAAAATAAGAGAAGAGGAAATAGGTACTTGGACCATCTACGGGTCAGTAGAAACTGTGTCCTGAAAGTTTACTACATAATTAGGAAGACGAGATCAACATGACTAAAATATAGATGGTGAGCACATCATTCTCACAAAACACTCATGAAAGGTGATTCTTGAAAGCGACTTCAACCGGAAGTCTACTTCAATTAGCCAGCTAACAAGTAGATTAGTCTTTTTTTTTTTTAAGGCGAAAAATAAGTAGATGAGTTATTCAGTCACTCTAATCTCTGCAAAGCTAATCAGGCAAAAGTAACTATTCTTGAAAGTATTGCAACTCTGTCAACAGTGAAAATGAAAAGGAGTAGCATAGACTTTGTTACAACTGCAACTAAACCAAAATGTACAACCTAAACAAATGCAAACGCAAGCACACAAGAAAAACAGGTGTTGACCTATGGAAAACTACTAATTCAGATAGGTAGAAGGGTAAACAAGAATCTATGTAGCTGTTTTTAGATATGCCAGGATAAGGTGTCAGAATGAGGTGAAATGCAAATTTGAGTCAAAATACCAGCTGAATTTCATATACCTAAAGGCCTGTTGATGTAGAAGTTGACCGAGTCACATAACTGTGAATCACCTTCAGGGTTTGGCTCCTGAAACCCAATTCAAATAATAATGGCCATATCTCAGGCTCAGTACATGTTATCTAGTGCATAAAAAGATGGGGAAACAAATTGAGAAGTAGACCTGACCTGCATCCAAAAGAAGAACTTCCTATCATCGGTATTGAACTTTAAGATGTAAATCCTTCCAGATGCTTGTGTAACCTGAGTCCAAAGATTTATACAACAAATTATCGTAGAGCACTACTAAAAAGATATCAGCCAAATGGCTAAAATAATCAATACTCAATTACATACCTTCTCAAAAACTGCCTCCTCGGGGAAAACAATTTGATCCTATTTACTTTGTGTCAAAGAAAACCACAAAGGTAGCCACGGGAGAGATGACAAACTAAGATGACACACAAAATCACAAGCACATGCTCATTTTTTCTTTCAGGATTTGAACAGTCTATAGATAAGACTTACTTCTCTCATTTGATGGGAGGAAAAGATGTGGGAATCTTCAGACTTGAGAGCTGCCACTCCAAACCATGTATCCTTCCTCCTCTCCCATTTCTATTCTTCTCCTTGTGGATTCAAAGCCCCTAGAAATTCTACAGTTCTCCCTTCTTTATTCTCTATATATTATCCTTGCGGTTTCAAGGCCCCTAATGGGACTAACCGACTAAGGTTTCTATGTATCTTGACATTGTTTTGATGAAAGAAAATAACTGAGGTTGTTTTACTTGTGTTTGAGTTTCAAGGTTAAACTAATTCCACAAAAAGCTTCTCACAGATATTTTCCAACCTGGCAACCACAGTTACTGTCCCCAAACTCCTCAAAATTTGATGATCCTACACCCCTAGTTCTCCGGCTAACGATATGAAGAACTTCCTGCCTCCCCCACCCATTTTCCAAACTGCACTTAAATCTCCAGTCCTCTACAAACTCCAATTCCTTAAAAGCGGTGTGCCAGCGTACTAATGCAATGTTCCCATAGGATACAAAAGCATTATTATCAGAAATACATGCACGATTTTCCACATAAGTATATGCACAAACCAGATACCTTAAAAGTCCAAAATAAAACGAAAAATCAGCCACCCATTACAAAGCCTATCAAGGGATAAATAAGAGTGAGGATACATCTTCAAGAACGTTATGATTGCGATCAAGCCACTGAAAATGGACCAACCCCTCTTCACCCTAAGAGAGAGAAGGAACTTTAACTCACTATACAAGTCCAAAATCAAACAATTACCATAACTCACAGTTAATTGCTCATACCCTTCCCATGCGAACAAGCCCTTTACGTGAATCTGGAACAACGCGTTTTCCATCCATAACCATTTTACCAGCACGAAATTCCAAAAAGATTTCCTGTCCATTACAGAAGGTCATAAATCAAACATAGGATGTCAATTTCTCCAAAAACTAAGTGAACCCAACCCGCTTCAAACCCAAATTAAAATAAAATAAAATAAAACATGGGGTAAAAAAAAAACAAACCATCAACAATTTCTTTTAGGGTCCTTATATCTACCTGCATTGCAGGAATAGCCTCTGTTGCTGATGAACCCATTAGTCCACTGCTTTATGCCTTCCTTACCTCAAACCACTATACAAGATAACCGAAAAGAGTACCATCAAAATTTAATATGAATACAAGTGCAACAAGGATAAAAAATTGAAAAGCGCATCTCCAGCCCTTGCACACACTTCTTGACGCAAAACCCATATCCAAATGAGTTATACCCAAATGAACTGGATTCTGTTATTCACTCAATTTTTTTGAAGGCCAATTTGTGTCTCAAATTTTCTGCCACGCCATTAGTGAAGCTTTTAGTCTTTTACACGCATTTATACATAAATCAGTGTTACTAATTGGGGAGAATCATCTCCAATGACCTTTACTCCGATTTCATCTCAAATTGCATAAAATATAAGTAAAGGGTTGGGTATGGTCCAAAACATTGAGCATTTCCAATCCTTACCTCTTTTCTATCCAAGCTCTAAATTTGATTAAAAACACTAAAAACCCATCTCCAATGGCATACCCTTTTGCCTACAGTTTTTTAGTTTTACCCTTTTTTCTAGCCCAAAAAAAGGGAAACTCAAACCCAAACCCCCAAACCCTCTTTCTCAAACACCCATTTTCACTTTCTTATTATTTACAAGTGTGCCATTTTAACCAACTCTGGATGGAAAACATAAGAAAAAACAATAGATTCTTGTAAAAATAAGAGTTCAACATTGGCGAAGGCATACCCCAATGGAGTTTAACTCAAACTTGGTTTAAAAAAATGGGTCAAGGCATGTTCCCATCCAGAAACAAGATTCCAACAATATCTAAACAAACCCATAAACCCAACCAGAATAAATTCCAAAATGCATATTGTGTGCATACCAAATGGGACTATTCAACATACCGAGCAAAACACCTACTTCTATCAACAAAACCTTGATACTGCGCAAATAAATCGTCGGATAGGTACAAATGGAGCCGAAAAGTAAATTATCAAATAAGAATGTTATTGAGGGTATGTAAAACCCTAATTTCAGAACAGACGGAACAAAGGTTGAATAAAGATAAGCAGAGAGATTACAGTTAGCTGATTAACTAACATGAATAATACGTAGTACTTACCTGCTTGTATATGTGTATGTGTGCAATCCAATCTTCCGACGACAAATTTTGAAGAAGTGCTGACTGGTACGCTCTAGAGAGAGAGTGAGAGAGAGAGAGAGAGAGTTATATTCAGGCAAGTAAGCGGTGAGAATGGGCTTACTAGATGGGCTGCAAATAATGGGCCTTCGTAAGCCCAATCTAAATAAACTCACAATATGGTACTCCTCAAAAATCCTACATGCAGAAGCTGGGCCTAGGTGGTGCTTCCAAAATAGAAAAAAATAATTGGCTGCTTGTGGGATCGCTACGTGGTGCCCCTATCCAAAACCCTTTCGATAGGAGAAGTTACTCATTGTCCAAGCTTTTTCATACGCTTAGTCTAGGACTCGGGCTCCATATTTTCCTCCCATATAGGGCCGGCCCAGGCCCTAGGCTCAAACCTCTTGGGCTTAGGGCACTCCAAAAAGTCCAAAATTTTAGGGCACTCTCATATATTTTCATGATAGGCTTGAGTAAGACTTTTTTTGATCCAACAAAAAAATAAAAATGCCCAATCTTGATTATTTGAGTACCGGTTGGTGATACTCATGCATTATATGCATTTGGAGACTTTATGTATTGATTTTTTTTATTATATAATAATTAGTAGAACTTTATATTGTTTTGGCTTTCTCGTATTGTGATTGTTGCTAGAAAATTCTTAGGGCACATTTTTTCCCCTAGGCCTAGGGTACTCCAAACCCTTGGACCGGCCTTGATTTTGTAGTCACATATTAATAAAAATGCTCTGAACAGACAATTCATACAGAGATCTAGATGCAGGTGTATATAGATCTGTCCAAGGTGTGTGGACAACTTGTTTATCTATGGGACTCGCGAGCATCAGACGTTTCCGAGTATATCTGTGTTTAGATTTATGCATGGATGTTTTTGTGTCCGGAATTGTGCCCGGACGTTTGTGTTCGTAGCGTTGCTCAATCCTCAATCTATTTCGATCGAGTAACAACTTTGTAGATATTAAACCTAAGTTACCAATTGGTGCCGTGCCTTTCTTGCAGTGTGATGCCGCACATGCATGTGAAAGCAATTGATTCATTTAATTAGGAGAACTAATTGATTCCGAGTCATAGATCTTTGTATCTTATAGCAACTTGACCGATTTCTACCTGTTCTAAGGCAAAAAGAAGAGCTGAGGTCGATTGCCTACCAGAAATCAGTTTTAAATATGATCTGCTTGACTGCTTCCAAGTTCCAAATTCAAGTCATGCAGTGTATTTTTTATAATCGTGTGTCTAGACTAACTTACGTGCATTTTGATTAATTCTGCGAGACTTATTCCACCGTCCACTAGCAAGGGGCTATTTAAAGCCAGAGCGAAGTTTTGCCTATAATAATAATTCGACGAATTTGGATTTAACCATGCGATGAGGCCCGAAATGACTAAGGCTATTCTTTCGATAGCTAATGAGAATGACCTCTTTCTATGACGGCATCGAGGAGATAGCAAGCTACGAACAGTCCGCTGTAGCTCTGGACCCTGGTGCCATTATAAGAAAGTGGAGTGCCAATTATTCTCCTAATAGTAATTAATAGTGACTTGCTAAAATTTTTGAACTTCCAAATTTTGGAGAAAAGCTCTGGTACCATAGAAGAGTTACCCCTTTTTTTTTTTTTTTTATATGGTATGCATATTTTTGGTGTATGTCATGTATTATTATTAGTTTTTTTGTTAGTTACTCGTACCTTGGAAATATATTGCATTAGTAGTTTTGGGTGATGGTATGACTTATCCCACCAATAGTGATGGGCTATTTAAAGCCAAAGCGAAGTTTTGCCTCTAATAATACTCCGTATTTAGGATCATGATTTTGGCACTCCATTTTTTTATAATAAAACTCTAAAATTTGTCTTTTGGTACTTGTCTTGTGTGTATTTTTTTGAACGGAAAGAAATTTTTTGGAGTGCCATTATAAGAAAGTGGAGTGCCAAAATTATTCTCCTGATAACTAATAGTGACTTGCTAAAGTTTTTGAACTTTCAAATTTTGGAGAAAGCTATGGTACCATAGAAGAGTTACCTGTTTTTTTTTTTTTCATATGGTACGCGTATTTTTTTGGTGTATGTTATGTATTTTTTTTTTTTTTGTTAGTTGTACCTTGGAATTATATTGCATTCATAGTTTTGGGTGATGAGGGTAGCCACACTACACACGAGTAACTCATTATCTAGTGATCAATGAAATTTGCTTCCTTGAATTGCTTAATTGTCGTTACTTGTTAGCTATATTGTTGCTTGCTTCTTATTGGTGGTTTGAATCACAGTGCTAAGCAGGTTGCTTTAGAGTTGTGGGAACTTGGCGTGCCTACAAGGGAGTCTTGGTAGGAAGCCACACTTGGTGTCTCTTGAGCATAATCTTGCTTCAAGGGTCATCTCGTGATCAAACCGGTTTAACACTTCGGCCACCACACGGCTCCTTTGGTAACACTTAATGGATGTGTCATCAACAAGTTAAGCCTGTTGGTACTCTTCCAGGGTAGGGGGAGGCCCCCTTAATAGCTGTTGATCGCGGCGAACTGAATATGGCGAACCAAAAGGGGAATGGTAGTTTTTTTTTATACGGTACGCATATTTTTTTATGTATGTTATGTATTTTTTTTTTGTTAGTTACTTGCACCTTGGAAGTATATTGCATTCATAGTTTTAGGTGATGGTACGCACATTTTTGTTGTATGTTAGTTACGCACCATAAAAATGGTGTTGCACACTTTTTTTTGGTGAAGTTACGGATAATATCAAATAAGAAATCACATGAATAATTATTTTTTATTTTTTTGGTGATCGGCGCACACTCGAACAATTAGCACACCCAATTAATACTGAACTCACATGCAATATATCAATACCTTCTCAAATGATTCCAACTATGTGAAAACCAATAACTAAAGCATATTAATTGTACCACCCTACCCCGCCTCCTATTAAAATATAAAATATAAAATGAACAAAAAATGTACATTTATCTCTTTGTTGGAACCAAAGTTAGAAACTTGTTTCAGGCCTATAAGGGTTCAATTTCATGTGCATGAATGCAAATACCAACATTATCGGGGCAATATTTGGAAGTTCCAAAGTGGAACCATAATGATTTGCAAGAACAGCGCCTCAAAGTTTATATCAAACCTTGATAGAAATACAATTTGAAGTGTGAAACCGAGAAAGAGGAAAAATATGTATACTTAGCAGAAATCTCACAAAGTTTATATTACAATGAATATTCATAGCCTCTAAACTCCCACATACATAGCTTATTAGGGGCATGAGGTGTGACGACGGTCGGTAGAGGGATACGAATCGCTGCAGAGTACTCGGACACTATTAAAAATCGAGGGTTACACAGAGATTAGGGAGTGAATATATATAAGAGAGGGAATGGTCGAAAATGGTACAAATTATTTTGAAAAATCCAAATGAAAAGGGAAAAATTGTGAAGGAGATTGTGGAATTTGGGAAAAGAGAGACTTGGGGCAGTCTAGAGAAGAAAATAAGTAGACATGATCTCTGCTATGTTTCGAAAATTAATCATAACCGTTCCTTAAGTTACTCTTGAAAACAAATTGGATGGCTTAGATTCACAGAAACTCTAAACACTATCTTAACCGTAGGATTAGAAATGAAAGGTTAAGGTTTATAAGGGATTCAAAAACCGCTCTTCCTTATTATATATATAGATATAGATGATTGGTATAGGTAAGAGAATGTTTCATAATTTTTTTCATCCTAATTGTGGGGCAAACCATTCCTGTTAAGATCAAGCCTTTCTAGTGCAAATTGCAGCACATTTGGAAATGTCATTGTTACTTATAAAATAATAAATAATAAATAGAATTATCGATCTATCCAATTTAGGAATCTGGGGGGTGTTGTGTGCGCTGTGTTGTGTGGCAAAACTACGTCGTTTGCTTGATTTTTAGGCATACCCCCAAAGCTTCCAAGGGCCCTGTTTGAAGAGTTAATTTTGAGGTTCAATTTTAATGGATTTAGGCTCTTTGGGGTAGGGTATAGTGGATTTAGGCTCTTTGGGGAAGGTTATAGTGGGTTTAGGCACTTGGATTTAGACACTTCGGGTTTGGGCACTTTGTAGTGGTTTTTTCTTCCTCTAAACAAGGCCTTTGGAATCTTCAGAGGTGTGCCAAAAAATAAGCAAACTTGAACCCCAAAATTAACTCTCCAAACAGGGCCAAAGCTTCAGAGGTGTGGCAAAAAATCAAGCAAAACGACGTACTTTTGCCGCACAACATCTACCGGATAGCACCACCGGATCCCCAATTTAGGAACATAAATTATGCAACTCATAAGTATGCATCGTAATTATATTATGATTTCAATTCACCAAACCATAATAATAAAAGTAATGCTAATAATCAAAATCTAGCTTTGCTCTTAAGGATTACTAAATTGATGATTTCAAAAGACGTCCACAAGGTATTAGAAAATTGAAGGTGACCAAAGTCATTTATGCAGTAAAGGTTCTGTTGGGGTTTCATCTCCTGTTATGGCTTTTGTGGAAACCAAATGCCGTCGCAGCAAGCTTTCTAGTCTCTTGAGAATGTTTTGGGTTGTCTCTTGGTGCTGCTTCATGTATGTGCAAAGCTACATACCAATTTCTATGAAGGGATCTTGTCTATTTCAAATCGATGTTAGTTTATGGTCTTGCCCTATGGTTGGGATTTGCAAGGGGATATTGTCTGATCATTATGCTTTCTATGGACAAGTTTTTTTTCATGGTGTATGGAATATGGATCTAGAATGATGAAGATTGTAATTCTAATGCCTATAATGAAGTCTCGTTGGTGGTTGTCAATGTTTTGTTTGCTGGTTTTTTTTTTTTTTTTTCAATTTGAACAACCATGTTTTGGACTTGTATAGAATGTGCTTACAGGTTCATCCTATGTTTTTCTTTGGGTGGTTAGACTTTTTTCTTTCCCCCTTTATCCCCCTTTTCTCCTTTGGTTTATGGCTTGGTATAGGATTGTCTAAGGTCTAGTTAGGTGCCAACCTCGTTGGGATGTAGGCTCTTGGTTGTCAGACCATTTTGGCCATAATCTTTTCAATCATTATGTGTTATTCATTCATTGATTAATAAAATTTTCTTTGCTGAGAAAAATAATAATCAAATGTCCCCGCTATATAATATATAATGCAAAGATTAAATTTCATAATATATGTATCAACACTATTGAACCAAATTAAACATAGGTTGAATACACTTTTGTTCATTTTCATTTTACATCAAAAGCAAATCATATCTCCAGTTTAAGAAATTAACCCAAAATCACAAGAAAATGCCTAAATCTTGCGTAGAATCAAGTGAGCACCATATTGCGGTTGAAGAGTGATAACGGCATATGGAGCATGCGTGTAAGATGGTGAAAGCTCAAAAGAGAAGTGTTGTAAAATCATAGCCATGGCCATCTTCGCTTCTAGCATTGCAAAGTTTTGTCCAATACATACACGAGGTCCCCATCCAAATGGAAAGAATGAAACCACTTGGTTCTTTGTTGCCTTTAACAACCCTTCTGAAAACCTCTCCGGGTTGAACTCCTTTGCATCTTCTCCCCATATTTTGCGGTCATGATGAAGTAGGATTATTGGTATACAAAGTAGCACACCAGCAGGTAGACACAGTTTTCCTAACTTTGTGTCTTTGTGGGTAACTCGAGTTAGCAAAACTGCCGGTGGGTACAATCGTAGAACTTCATTTAAAATCATAGTTACCTGAGAAAGATAAGGTCGTGAGAACTGTGTGTTAGTGTGCGCATGCAATGCCTTCCACGAGCTAAAGGAGAGCCAAAAATTTACAAATTATAAGGCCCTTCAAATTTTGCATTGATCACAAAAGTTGAAATAAAAATTGTAAATACCTAGATATGTTAGCTCAAAAAGAGTGATAGTTAAGTAACAATAGGTCTTTTTCCAGTTGCATAAGATGCACACAGTGGGTTCTAATCTTTATTATCACTAAAATTCTCATTCTTTCTAAAAAAATTATGCTTTTGAAATCCTTTAATGTTCAATTTTTTCATTTTCTTTCTTGTTGATGAATACATATTTGATTTATAAAAGGTAATTCATCTATTTTCTTTGTGAAATTAAAAATGGCCTATATTTCATATTCACTTTAAGCCTCAATATTCATGAGTTCAAGGCTGACACTGTATATATTAACCAAGTAAATACTTACTATTTTGAGGTGATTTAATCCTTCAAAGTTTGGATTGTTATTCCCAAATACTTGTAAAACCTCTTCTCTTGCACGTTGTTGCCAATATGGATGCTCACTCAGCAAAACCATAGTCCACAGAAGCAAAACAGCGGTGGTCTCCTGCCCAGCAAAGTAGAATAGCTTGCATTCCTCAATCACTTCATCAGTACTCATCATCCTAACTTTCTTGCTATTTTTCCCAATATCTTCAATTTCTCTAAGATTGGAGTCCAACAATTTACCCAACAAATCTTCATTAGCTTCCCCAGCTTTCATTGCCTTCAATCTTTTATCAATCATAGCCCTTAATGATGCTCTTACTTCCTTTTCAATTTCTTTCATCCTGTTGTTCCTCTTTGTCGGCATAAACCTACGCACAAAGCATGGCATAACATGTTGACTTTTTATCTCCCTTATTTTTTTCACATGACATCACTTATCTTCCTTACCCTCATATAGGGTTGCAAAGGAGCTGAGCTGAGAGTTTTGAAATGTTTGAACTCAGCTAGTTCAAAACTTTTCTAGCTCGAGCCCAAATAATCGAGCTCGACCTTAGATTGTTTAGTATCAATATTCAAACTCGGTTCGTTCATTAAACGAGCATTTGTAAGCTAGCCGAGTTTTATTCATTTGTTCATTCATCTTTTAAGCCTCGATGAATATGCATCATCATGAAGAAAAAAAACATATCAATGCAATAACTTCACCCTCATGGTTTCATCACACTCCGCGAAATAAAATAGATATTTCTTTTCTAGGAATTAATTGTTCTCCATTCCTCCCTTTTTGTTTGTAAATTAATATAAGGGGAATTTGCATTTACACCCCTTTTACTTTGCTCGATTTTCAGAGACACGGCTTATAATCCATTTTTAGCCACTTTTACACCTTCGTATTTAGGACTAAAGTGCAACTATGGATGACATTAATGGAATAAATGAAAAGTCTAAATTGCCCATTGAAGACCCAAAAAATTACCACCAGAACCACCAGAACGAAAATTAGCAAAATTAATCTACATCAATCCACAATAGGAACAACCAAATGCTTATGTAATTGCCAGCATCACCTAACAAAATCAATTGAAACCCAAAAATTGATTGTATTTCAGATATTTAGAGAGAAGAAAACATCACCCTTCAGAAATTTCAGATCTTCAACACTAGAATCTTTTGAAACCATACCTTCAGCCCTCGAAATAAAAAAAGCTTCGCATCTTCATCAATCATTCCACAGCAACAAACGAGAGATTCCAAATCAATTCCCATATTCATCGATCTTATAGATGCGGTTGATTTGCAGATGTGGATAGGATTCGAAAGAGGGAATTGGTACGACTAAGGTTATACCAAGAGGATGATGAGTATAGGGATCTCGATGCAAGAGATTGATCGAACAGAGTTGATCTAAACGCAAGGGTTTGCAGAAACAGGGGTTCAAAAAGGTTATACGTGGAGGTTTCGAAGTGTGGGTAGAACGATTAGGGTCATGGGTTAGGGTTTTGTTATGGGAGTATCAGTCTAGTGTAGGTCGAAAAAGCGATATGGAGAATGGGGAAGACGGCCGACACTGTCCATCGGTGAAAGCGGCGTCGAGACAGGTGGGATGGGCTAGGGTTTCAGGGTCACCAAAATCACCAGGTGAAGTGGGGTTGGTGGTGGAGCTACGTTGGGCACTTGGGCTAGGGGGGTGGTCGCGGTTGTGGTTTCTAAGAGAGAGAGAGAGAGAGAGAGAGAAGAGAAAGTAGATCATTCTTTATTTTAATTTTTTTAACGGAAAAAAGTGGCTTCCCGGGGTTTTTCAGGCATAACATAAGTTGTTTTGGAGGGTAAACTCCTACCCCCCTCTTTTCAGTCGATGTCAATAGATATATTAATAGATGCACTTTAGTTTGAACTACGAGGGGTGTATGTGGCTAAAAATGGAGCATAAGGGGTGTCTTTGCAAATCAGTAAAAGTACAAGGGGTGTAAGTGCAAATTTCCCTTTATATAAGGTTATTGGTTCAATTAAACATTGTTTTGACTGATCTATAATTGAAAGTAATAAAATGAAAGGATCAGATCATCAAAATAAGACAACACACATATATTGGTTAGAAGGGCCTTATCGTGCACCTTTTACCTACCTCCAACCTGGAATGTACACTGAAGCTACAGTTTGAATTGTATGCTCTGCTTGTTCGGTTTGAAGTTGGAATATTTGTCTTCCTTCTTCATAGTTACTACCAAATGCAGTTCGAGATATCAGATCGCTTGACAAAGTTTGAAGAAAAGGCCACACATCTAATTCGCAAAACCCTTGAGTGGAGACCATGTTTTCCCATTTGTTTATCAGCTCACTACAACTCGTATCAAATGCGGGCAACATATGCTGAACACGAACAACAACAAAAAAAGAAAAAAAAAGAAAGAACAATACAAGAAACTATCAGTAGTATATTGCTATGCATATTGGATAAACAAGAAGATAAAAAATGAATGTCGACATTCGCCATGAAGTTACTTTTGAGTTTAGAAGGACAAAGGCATTCAACAAAATCAATGACATGTAAAAGGGAAGAAAAAGACTGATGGAATATGACATCAGTAATGATACATACACACAAAAAATTTACCCACAAATTACCCACACATTCACACAAGTGTGTGGGCTCCACACGCACTAGATGTGCAAGTGTGTGTGGAGCCCACACATTTGTGTGAGTGTGTGGGTAATTTGTTAGTATTTTTTGTGTGTATGTATCATTTTTTATATGACATTAACGTGCGCGCACCATAAGACCTCATGTTTCACTATGCCAATTTTGTATTCTAGCGTGACGACATTCCATTCCCGAAAGGAGGGAAGGAAACAAAATTGTTCGTGCCAAGCTTGTGCACCATATGTGCAATTATCCATTTTAAGTGGAGGAAATATCCTAACATCCTTAACAATCAAATACTTATGGGACTTCTACACTTATTTGTGGGTCTTACATAATTTTGTGTAGGGGTGGACCTAGGGGATGCAAACGGAGGCCTAGGCCCTACAAACCTTTCAATTATCCCATTATTTTTTTGGCTATATTTTAGGTTTTGTTTATAAAAATTATGAAGAAAGTTTCTCTCAAAATTGAGTTATTCATATATACTCCATCCGTCCTAAATTGTTGGTCCTTCTTTCTATTTTGGGATGTCCCAAAATAATTGTCTCATTTTTAAAAACATCCATCAAAAGAAGATCACTTTCCAGTTTTATTCTTAAAAAATATTTTTTCCATCTTAATTGGCATGTCCATTATCTTCTATTTTATAACGGTTCTTACGATTTTGAAAATTTTGTATAATAACACTAATTGATATCTATCAAACAAGATCTATATTGCATATGTTTTGAGTTTCATATAAAAAATTATCCCCACAAAATTGGCCACAGTAACATCGACTGGGCTTAGAGGCAAAATATAAAAGACAATACAAAATTTTCACACCCCTTAATAAGTCACTTTCCCAGAAGGGGCAAGCAAATTGGGATGGAAGTATGAGCACACAATCAGTGTAGCGGACGCATGATATGTTGTTAACTTGAGTGTTTTTAGCGCTGCAAAGAACACGTAAACACACACATCAAAAATTTGGGTGTTAAATAGACCCAATTGAATTATCAGGGACCTAAGTGTCATAGATGGCATAGCGTAATTTGACACTTGACAGGATGGAAAAGGAAGATGAAAGAAGTGGAAATAATAACCTTCAACTTCTCCCTATGGAAAGCAGGTGTAATAATTTTTCTGTGCTTAGTCCAGCGTTCATCTTCATAGAATGCTAATCCGGTAGCTAAAAACTGGGCTAATGGATTAAACTTGATCTTTTTAAATTCAAAATTCTTTGACAAAATCTCCTTTACGAGGTCAGGGTCCATAATATTTACTCGTGGACTTGGTCCAAGCCACATAAAAGAATTTTTTCCTGCATCAAAATCAAGTACCGACATCAGAACAATATTGATTCATAATGAAAACATTTGTAATTGGTTATTTACATGACACTCTCTGTAAGTTCATGTTTTTCACCGTACACCCCCTACAAGAATTTTACCTACCACGAACCCCCTCTATCTTCCAAACTTTACCCCAAGATCCCTTTCGTCACCCTTCTGTCTCAAATCTCAAAGTTTCGGGTCATGTTTTGATGATCCAACCCATTCAAGTTGTTTAAAACATGTTTTTAAAAGTATTCGCAAGAAATCAGCTAAAAATGACCGGGAAGTGCAAAAATTGTTTGGATCAAGCACTTCCCGGTCATATTTTTGAGCCGATTTCTCGCAGATACTCTTAAAAACATGTTTTAAACAAGTTGAATGGTTTGGATCATAAAAAAACTAACGGTTCTAGATGATTTTAGACAAAAGGGTGATGAGAGGAATCTTGGGGTAAAGTTTGGGAAGATAGAGGGGTTTCGTGGTAGATTAAATTCTTATAGGGGGGTGTCTGGTGAAAAACATGAACTTACAGGGAGTGTCGGTAAATAACACATTTCTAATTTCTAGAGAGAATTGCATATATAAATACTAGTGTTAGATTTATTGGAGGGTTCCAACCTAAAACTAATTGGTAATGAGTGGAGAGGTCCCAACATATATTAAGTGATCAACCATTCCACTCCTAAGTAATGTGGGACTCTAGTTTCTTAAAATCCCTCCTCACGTACAGCCGCGTTTGAGGTCTGTTACGTGTGCCTACTTTTTGGGTCATATCATCGTGCAGTCTTTTTTTTTGTTTGTCAATAACCCGAGCATAGCACGGGAATTTATAAACGGGTAGTCCAAAAGTCAATTACAATGACCACATGTTTCAAGCAGAACATCCAACAAATATTCTGTACTTGTTGGGATGTCTCCTTGCATTGTGATGTCTTTCTCTCGGATCCTTTTAATCTTTGTAATTTGTTTCCAAAGATTAATAAAATCTTTTTTGCCGTTCAAAAATAATAATAATTCTGTACTCGTATGTTTTTCCATAAAAGGATTTGAGTTTCAAGAATACCTTGGCTGTGTTTGGATGGGTTTTGAAAAGAAATTTTTAAGAAGAATGTTTGAGATAGTGTTTGGTTGAGTTTTTAAAAATGAAATAATTAGATACTTTGGTGTTGACATTTGGATGGGTTTTTTTGAAAAATGTGAAAAGAATTATTTATTTTGCCCTTTTGAGAAGTTAGTGGGTAAAAAGTTAATTGGTAAGGGTGAAGGATAATTTTGGAAAGTGGAGGTAAAAGTTTATGTGGAAAGTGAAAAAGTTGATGTGAAAGGTGTAATGATGATGTTTTTTTAATAAGTTGAATTTACGAAGCAACACATTTAAAAAGGGACGGAGGGAGTAATGATTAGAGAGAGATAAAGAGAAGAATGAAATAATAAGGTAATGAGTAGAGAAAGATTCTTTTTGAAAAGAATTTTTGGAAATAGGAAGAAAAGTACTTTCTTAGTAGAGTAATAAATATGAGTGCACTTTCCTTGGTGCATAATTTCTAAGAAAGAAATGGATCCTCTCCGGTCCATCTCTTGGATTGGAGGAGACCGTCGTGATTTAGATTGTCCATTTTCTGCAATCAATGGTTTGGATTTTCTAATTAACTGTTCCCTGTAAGAGTTCATAAGCAAATCCAAACAATTGAATATACTAATGGACATTTCAAATGTGGACTATCTCTTACATGCACGGGAGATGATTTGAATCCTTCTAAGAAACCTAAGACTAAACAAACATTTTAATAGATGCAAAAATCAAAAAGTGAACAAACAAATCAGAACGGAAGAAGTACATACCGTAAGTACCGACACAGTTATGAATAGGTGGTACGACACGAGGGAGGATATCCTGAGAGAGGGTGATGGGACTGGATTCGGCTTGTTTCGTGATATTGGAGCTGTCTTTCAAGTCTCCAAATAACAACCTGTACGAGTTTCCATTCAGCCCTTGTTTTCTGAGGCACCTCTCCAGCTTCTTTGGTCTCAGCCATACCCAATTCAACACACTCCACCCCAACCATGTCACCACAGCTACAACTGCACAAACTGCTGCAATTGCAAATCTCTGCAACTCCATTGACGTGAGAGAGAGAGAGAGAGAGAGAGAGAGAGAGAGAGAGAGAGCTAGTGTGCAATATGAATGAGAGAAACAGGAGAGTTATCCAAAACGCTTGAGAAATGAGAATCCACTGTTGCAATTGGTAGAGCCGCTTAACGCACTAACAGTGTGTGCGTCACCGGCGTCACCTGACGCACTAGTTGCTTATTTTCTAGTGTTTTTTTTGTTTCTAATTTTTCCCCAATACAGCGGAAAAGGAATCCGGGGTGTTGTGCTGCAAAACTATGTCATTTTGCTCATTTTCTTGATACACTTTTAAAGCTTCCAAGGGTTTTGTTTGAAGAGTTAATTTTGGGGTTCAGTTTCAGGAGATTTAGGCACATTGGGGTTGGGTATAGTGGGTTTAAGCACTTCGGGTTTAGGCACTTTCGATTTAGGGTTTAGACATTTTGTAGTGGTTATTTTTCTTCCTCCAAACAAGGCCCTTGGAATCTTTAGATGAGTGCCAAAAAATTAAGAACAGTGTACCTTTGCTGCACAACACTTACTGCATAACACTCCCGGATCCGCGGTAAAGGTAAACTTCTTGGATAAAGATATGGGTACCGATTGAAAGGTACCAAAATGATACAAAAGCGGCCTGTGGTACTCACTTTTGGGTCCCGCACAAGTAATCCGAACCGTTGAATAATTTGAAAATAATTTTCGAATGTCGCTGCAAAAAATCAGCTCAGTCAAACACGTGTAAGTAATAAATCCAAACTTCAAGTTTTTGTTATTTAAAATTTCGGATTATTTAGACGGGACTCAAAAGTGGACTCCGTAGGCCGCTTTATAACATTTCGCTACCTTTGGGGTCGGTAGCCGTAACATTGTCCAAACTTCAGGGAAATAAAAATGAGAGAAGATAGGCAGGGGAGTGATTCTATTGGAGAGGGTGTATTTATGGAAATTTTTTTCCTCCAGAAGCAATGCTGATCTTCTCTTCCACAAAAGTGTGTGGACAGTGGACACTCAATTCCGATCGAGTGTAATTGTAGGCTTTGGACCACAAAAACAAACCGTTTTACACCACACAAGAGTGCGTGCACACGTATATGCACACAATCACATTCGAATGCGCGCGCACATATTTGCACACTTTCGCTCCCAGGTTTTGGACCGAGGGGTTCCGCCTCAAGAAAAGGAGATCGAGGGAGAGTGGGTCGAGTTCATTGAAATGCGACGTGGTTTAAAAACAGGTTTGCATCTGTAATCTTTGATGCTTTTAGAAAATAACTTAGTCGCCACCTGAGAAAGAGTTTAGGTGTACCGGATCACCATTGAACTATCCAGAGATAATTCAAGTATTTTGAAAAAGAATATCGCGGGTCCAAAGACTCAATTTAAAACGAGGGTGCGAGGGTGTATGGAGGGTCACAAGGGATACTATCTCCTATGATTCATAGGGGTGCACAAGAAAACTGATATAACCGCAAAATCGATGCGATTCGAACCGAACCATCCTATTTGGTTAGGTTATACGGTTCAATGGTCTGGTTATACTTTACAAAAAATAAGAACGGGTAATTATTGTTCGGTTACTAGTTCTCAAATTTAAGAACCACGTTAGAACCGAACCAGACCGTATAATATTAATATATTTATATGTGCATATAATTATATATCTTGATTTGGTAAGATAATATTTGTTTCCAATAAGGTATTCTTTTATGTTTATTTAGAGTAGAAATCTATTTTGTTAGGAAATCGTTAATATATTACTATAACTGTTTGACCCTATTAATACTCAATTTTCAATTTTAATTCCCTAGTAAGACATGCTTTTGAATTTATTTTCTCATTTTTAGACTATTCCATTCTCTATTGCCGGCTCTGAGTTTCTTGAGGCTTAAAGCGAACTTTTTAAAGGAAAAAAAAAATGGGTCTTCAATCTTTTTTGCATAGTGAATGATACTTGAGAAAGAAAAAACATTCATAAGGAAGACAATGCAATAATTTGAGACCATAAGTACCCATAATCAATAGACATTACAATACATTAAAAATTGTCATTTAAAGATTACTCCTCTCACATTTTTAGCAGCAAAAATACTAATTAAACTTGCATAATTAAGTTTCTCCACCATAGCCTTTACAATAGACAACATAGCCAATTCGTTTGGTCTCTCTTGTGACATCGTCGACCTAAGATAAGTTTTGATCAACTTTAACTTCAAAAACCCTCTTTCACCAGAGACAACTGTAAATCGGAATAGTCAACAGTATTCTGTACACAATTGTCTTCAAGTAATTGAGCACATCAATGGGCTTTCTTAGCTCTTTTGGTAAATTTTCTCTCAAGACTTTCAATTCTGAACATAATCCTTCCCATCAATATCAAAAAGCTCATCTCTTTTCAAAATATCTTCAAGATTACATTTGGGCCCTTTCACTTGGGCCTTATTTTAAATTAGGCCCTCAAATTTTTTAGACAAATTAAACTTAATTTTTTTATTGATACCTAGTAACTATATGGACTTATATTATTGGGGGGCCCCAAAAATTAGACAAAATTTGGAGGCTTAAAACGGTTGCTTTACGGGCTTTAGCCCAGAGCTGGCTCTGTATTCAAGCTACTTTATTGGATTTTTTTCATAAATTTTAGGAGTTGTTTTATTAATGGTAGATTGTCATGTACTTTGTGTATCATGTGGACCTTATGAAATCCGATAATTATTTTATGAGTTATTTGATACTCCAAGTACTAAATAACTTTTGAGTTCATGTGTGGTGAAAAAAGTGTTCCAATGATAATCGGGTAGAACCGGAATCGAACCAAAATCGGTCTGGTCTTGCGGTTTGGATCAGGATAGGTTCTACACGTGGGCTTAAGAATTTTGGGCCATGTGGTTTGGCTTGTGGATCAAATCAAGGTACTGGGCCAGTGGTCCACATGGGGCGTTACAAATGGTATCAGAGCCCTGCCCTGGTCCAAGTGGTGGGTAGGATGCGCTCTGTCACCACGGACACCAGGGGAGGTTGCTGGGATTATGCAACGAGGACGTTGCAACCCTAAGGGGGGAAGATTATAATACCCCAGGTTATGGGGTAGATGGTGTTTAGTCCCACATTGGTTGTTTACATGAGTGATCTTGGGTATATAACAAACCATGTGGGCTACTACTAGTACCTTGGGCTTAAGCTTTTTGGGCCATGTGGTGTGGCTTGTGGATCAAATCAAGGTACTGGGCCGGTGGTCTACATGGGGCGTTACAAATGGTATCAGAGCCCCGCCCTGGTCCAAGTGGTGGGTAGGATGCGCTCTGCCACCACAGACACCAGGGGATGTTGCTGGGATTATGCAACGAGGACGTTGCATCCCTAAGGGGGGAAGATTATAATACCCCAGGTTTGGGGGTAGATGGTGTTTAGTCCCACATTGGTTGTTTACATGAGTGATCTTGGGTATATAACAAACCATGTGGGCTACTACTAGTACCTTGGGCTTAAGCATTTTGGGCCATGTGGTGTGGCTTGTGGATCAAATCAAGGTACTGGGCCAGTGGTCTACATGGGGCGTTACATATACTCGTATGGTTTTGGTTCTTAATTTTCTAGAACCGGTCGGATTAGTCTGATTACTGGATTTCTAGAGAACCGGTCCAATCCAGACCATGTGCACCCTACTATGAATCAAACAACCGAGGTGAATGATTAAATAATCTTACCATATAAGACATTGATAGAGTAATTCGTTCAATTAATTTATTTGTCTAATTTTTGTTGGGGTGCAAACAAACCTTCAGCAGTACCAGGGGGTGGGGGCGGGAGCTCCCACGGGACACGAGTCCGGACTGCAGCGAAAAAGATATTTGAGGGACCTTGGTGTGTAATTTTGGCTATAGGCCCGAAGTAATTATTTTGCTGTTAGCTTGTAATTAGGGTAACACGTTTTCAGAGAAAACAGAGATAGAGAGGCGAGAGAAAACGTAGATCTTAGAGAGATTGCGAGAAATTTGTACTCTTGATTTCGATTTCATAGTGGACTGGTGTGGCTCCCGTGGTTTTTCCTCGCGTTGAGGTTTTCCACGTATATTTGTGTCTCGCTTTCTTTTCCGTTTTTCATTATGCACGATTACTTGTTTTTCTGTTCTGTGATTCATTGTTTCCAAGATCCGTAGAGGTGTTGTGGGGTTGCGAAAATCCTAACAATTTTGCGATTTCAACTAATTAAGACGTCAAAATAATTATAAGAAGTTTTGATTAGTTTCCAGGAATACCTTATCTTTAAGCATTAAATATGAGTGCACTTTCTCCAATGCTTATTTCTTCATAATACAGGGCAGTTCAGAAATACAACTTTAAATTGAACAAACATAGAAGGAGATGTAGAAATAAAAAGGTAAATAAACAACTTACAACTAAAGACGTATGTACCGTAAGACATAAGTAAACATAGAGTACATATAAAAAGGTGATGTGGCACGAGGGGGATATCCTTAACTTAACTGTGTGTGGAGTCCACATACTATGTGAGTGTGTTGTCTACTTTATTGTCCATTTTTATTGTGTATCTAGCATTTTTGTATCCTTAGAGTGGGTGATGGGACCAGATTCAGCTTGTTAATTTCGTGACATTGGAGCTGACCCAAAATTATAATGTCTAAATTTTGTGTAGAATCAAGTGAGCACCATATTGTGGTTGAAGAGTGATGATAGTGAAAGGAGCATGCGTATAAGATGGCGAAAGCTCAAAGGAGAAGCGTTGTAGAATCATAGCCATAGTCATCTTTGCTTCTAGCATCGCAAAGTTTTGTGCAGGACATATGCGAGGCCCCCAACCAAACGGAATGAATGAACCTCCTTGATTCTTTGTTGCCTTTGGCGATCCTTCTGAAAACCTCTGCGGATTAAACTCCATTGCATCGTCACCCCAAATTTCGCGATCATGGTGAAGTAGGATTATTGGTTTATTAAGTAGCACTCCAGCAAGCAGACACATTCTTCTTAACTTTGTCTCTTCGTGGGTAACTCGAATAGCCATCACAATTCCCGGCGGGTATAGTCGTAGAACCTCATTCAAAATCATAGTTACCTGAGAAAGGTGAGATTTTTAGTGTTGTTTGTGTCTGTGACCATGCTTTAGAAAGGTAATATTTAGGTGATGCTTTAGAAAACTCTCATGTTCTCTTATTCTTTTCAAATCGGTAATATTAAATTGGTTCTTCTGAAAATGCCTTTACTTTTAGCTACTGAGGTTGGGGCTGCATCAGGGACTAGATCGAATTACTGGGTCATAGAACTATAATACTTACTTAGTTTAGCAAAGGTAATCCATCTATTTTATACGTAAAACTTCATAAGGGCCTATCCTTTATTTTCTCTTCAGGCCCGCTAAAAAGTTAAGTCCGGCCCTGTGTGCTTGTGTGTATGTCGATGAAAGAAAATACTTACAATTTTGAGGTGATTTAATCCATCAAAGTTTGGCTTCTTATTGCCAAATACTTGCAAAACCTCTTCCCTTGCACGTTGTTGCCAATATGGATGCTTACTCAATAAAACCATAGTCCACACAAGCCAAACAGCGGTAGTCTCCTGCCCATCGAAGTAGAATAGCTTGCATTCCTCAATCACTTCATCAATACTCATCATTCCAACTTTCTTGCTATTTTTGTCAATGTCTTGAATTTCCTTGAGATTGGATTCCAACATTTTGCCCAATAAATCTTCATTACTAGCTTTCCCAGCCTTCATTGCCTTCAATCTTTTGTCAATCGTAGCCCTTAATGATGCTTTTACTTCCTTTTGAATCTCTTTCATTCTATTGTTCCTCGTCGTTGGCATAAACCTACACACGAAACAAAAACCATGGCATAATTTGTATAATGTCTTTTTTTAGCATTAAATCACTTATCTTCATCAGCATTATAACAATAAGGAAATGGGAACTAAACCAACATATTTCAACTCACCAAAACCGAAAAAATACATAGAATTTGAGATAATTGATTTCGGAATAAGCTTCTCGCTGGATAGAGAGAGATTTGTTTTTTGGATTATTTTTGTTCTTTGTTCCTCCATTTTCGAAAATATAATGGGTCTGTTTGGTTAGATAGTTTAGTTTAGTTTTGATGATGTCAGCAGGTGTAATGAGTGGAGAGAGATAGAGAGAGAAATGAGAGAAATGATGATGTCATCAAAACTAAATTTAAAACTAAACTGGGAAACGAACATGGTCATTGAAGTTATGTCCAATTATTGGATCGATCATGCAACTATTAATAATATGTAGAAGATTTAAAATCATGACTAATAGGACGAAAAGTCTTCTGAAAAGTCTGGATTCTTTGCTGGAGTAGAGGATTCCCCTAGGTCTTTGTTGTTTCAATAGTAGATGCTTTGGAGTCCTAGCATACTCTACTTTTGCTATGTTTTCTTTTGACAATTCTTTGAGATAGGTTGATATCTGGTCAACCTTGTCTCTCTTTGGGGCGAGAGGTTAGGTGTCATCTTAGTTGGGAAGTTTTCCTCTTGTTGTGATGCCATTCTATCCTTTTGTTGTATCTGAATTATCCGGTTTAATGAAATTCTTTTTTTTCACCTTGCAAAAAAATGACTAATAGGACGAAAGGATCGTATCAGCAGAATAGAACAATGTAGACTGGTTAGAAAGGCCTTATCTTTCAACTTTTACTTACCTCCAGCCTGGAATGTACACTGAAGCTGAAGCCTGAATTGTATACGTAGCTTGTTCAGCTTGAAGTTGGAATATTCTTCTTCCTTCTTCATAATTACTACCAAATGCAGTTCGAGATATCACATCGCTCGTCATTGATTGAAAAAAGGCCACACATCTACTTCGCAAAACCCTTGTGTGAAGACCATGTTTTCCCATTTGGTTATCATCTCAATACAGCTTGTATCAAATGCAGGAAACATATGCTACATATGAACAACATCACAAGACAAGAAAAACAAGACACTATAAGCAACAATGTTTTTTTTTTTTCCTCCCTCAGAGAGAGAGAGAGAGAGAGAGAGAGAGAGAGAGAGAGAGAGAGAGAGAGAGAGAGAGAGAGAGAGAGAGAGAGAGAGAGAGAGAGAGAGAGGGTAAATAAGTAGATCAAAGCATAATGTCACTTGCCTTGAAGTTAAAATTTAGAAGCACAGAGACGATCAATGAAATAAATGATGTAAAAGGGAGAAAGGGACTAATATTGCAATCTATATGGACTATTCCTTAAACATGACACTATTTAACTTAAATGTCCAGACCAGTTTACTTGCATTTTTTTTTATTATTTATTTTAGGATCTTGCACAAGGCCTCGTGGTATCCCAATAATTTTTTATTTTAAATTAACAAAAGGCCAATAGGCTATCCCAACATCTTTAGTGACCCAACAATTTTGTTGAAATCATATACTTAGTTGTTACGGGCCTTACATAATTGTGAAGGTTTTAATGGCGTTGGGCCGGCTAGGTGGTCTTATCCTCACAACAATCAATAATTTTCCCTTTTGGCAAGAGTTGAGTGCTTTTAACGCCATGACGTATGGGTTCCACACAAATTCAATCTTTATACTTTAGTTTTTAAATTGACACAATTGAAACACGAGGGAATTATAGTCATAGATAGATAGATATAGCATAGTGTAATTTGTAGATATTTTTTTCTAGACAATAGGACGTTAATTAGTATGTTAGTATATGTTAGATTACTACGAGTGCCAACCTTCAGGTCGGAGGAGTCGACCCTATACCTCATACTCTAAAATAGCGCTACACAACCATTGAACCAAACCCTAAAATCAATTTGTCCGATCATAATATG
The DNA here is from genome assembly GCA_016920895.1 of Vaccinium myrtillus. Lineage (NCBI taxonomy): Eukaryota > Viridiplantae > Streptophyta > Magnoliopsida > Ericales > Ericaceae > Vaccinium > Vaccinium myrtillus. The sequence continues at coordinate 7,860,214 of CM029276.1, forward strand.
GAAGAAAAAAAAGGAAGAAATGAAAATAACCTTCAATTTCTCCACATGGAAAAAGGGGTTAACAAGTTTTCTGTGTTTAGCCCATTTTTCACCCTCGTAGCTTGCTAGTCCGGCAGATAGCAACTTGGCTAATGGATTAGGCTTGAGCTTTCTAATGTTGGAGTTATTTGACAGAATCTCCTTTACGAGTTCAGGTTCCGTGATATTCACTATTGGATTTGGTCCAAGCTAGCCACGTAAAAGGATTCTTTCCTGCATAAAAAACCAAATACCCACATGCATCAAAAGAAAATCGAAATGTAAACAGGTCTAATTTCTTCAGAGAAGTTACATAAACATTCCCTCCAAATTAATGGACATGGGAGTGAGAACCATAAGTCCAGGGTGGAGGAAGTAAGGATGAGTAAGGGCACGTGTCCCACAAAGCAGTGGCAGAGCTAGGATTGGGCTAAGGGGTGACACTTTTCGATTGAAGTCCACTAATATTGTTGCATGTTGTTCGTAAAATTATAAAGGGATAGTGTACATGCTTAGTCTTAAGTTTTTTTTCCCTCCTTTTTTTGTTGTTAAAATGAAAAAAACGCTTTGGTTCAACTATCTCGTGGTATTTAAATGAAAGTCATTGAGATATTATTTATATGATCATAATCGTTTATTTTTTCAATGGCAAATTTTCATTGTTTTTGTAAAAAATCAAGTTGTTTGATTGGAGATAGGTACCAAATCGACTATACGAATGAGGTGATCATGATTAGGTTATTATAGACATTGATAAAGTACTCCCTCCGTCTAATATATTTGTCTAATTATGAGATTTCAAAAAAAAAGTTTTAACTTTTTTTTTAATATCCTTACTTTTTTAGCATTAAATTAGCACACTCGTCTATTAAATTTATTTATTTATTTATTTTTACGATTTTTCATGCATAATGTTTTAAAAGAGAGAACATTAGAAGAATATTCAAAAGTCTAACTTAAAATTGGACAAACATAGTGTAGAAGGTTAAAAGGTGAACAAATAAATTAAAACGGAATTGAATCCTCTCTGGTTCATTATTTGGACTGTACAGGACAGTCGAAATCTCGATTCTCTATTGGTAGAATCAATGGTTTGAGTTTGCTCAGAAACTCTTACGGGTTGATCATACCAATGTATGGTTTAGATTTGAATAGTCTCCTCTAATCCAAAACTTAGACATGAGAGAATCCGACCCCAATTAGAACAAAGGAAGTAGATACCGTAAGTGTTGACAGAGTGATGGACGAAGGGCATGACATAAGGGACAATATCTTGAGACAAGGAGATGGGAATGGATTTGGTTATTTTCGTCATATTGGAGCTGTCTTTCTGGTCTCCAAACAAAAACGTGTACGAGGTCCCTCTCAGCCCTTGTTTCGTGAGGCACCTCTCCAGCTTCTTTGGCCTAAACCATACCCAATTCAACACACTCCACCCCAACCACATCACCACAACTAAAACTACACAAGCTGCTGCAATGACAAAGCTTTGCAACTCCATTGAAGTGGGGGTGGGGAGAGAGAGAGAGAGAGAGAGAGAGAGATTGCTAGCTAGTTAAAAAGAGATATTAGGTTGTAATTTGAATGAGAGAAGCAGGAGAGTATATATAGCCACCCCTTGAGAATATACTATTGCACTTAAAATAGTATTTCTTCTGTCTCGAAATATTTATCTGGTTCAGAAAATGAGAACTTAAACAAAACAAAATTTTCAAGAAAAATTCCAAAAAATCACAATAGTTTACTAGGTATCTATGATGTCTTTTAATTTATGAATTTTTTTTTTTGAATATTTTCTAGAAAATGTATAATTTTTTTAAGCACTCGTTTCGTAGATTTGATAAATATTTTGAGACTGAAGTAGCACTAAGTGACAGTGCCTAATGTATTATATGCTTCATGCCTTAGGTAATCAAAGCCGGCTTTGAATTTTGTAAGTCTTAAAGCAACCAATAATAAATATTGTGTAATAGAATTTATGAAGATATGCATCGAAAATTTTTATTATGCAAAATTCATGGAGTGTCTCATTTAATGAGTGTGTTTCAGTCCTCCAAAACTAATGAACCACTGTAGTAAAGGTTGATAATGAGTCAACAAAGCTTCTGTCACTTGAGCTTCTTTTCTTTTTCTTTCCTTGTTTTCCTTTTCAAGCCATTAACTAATGAGCCGGCACTGTAGTAAGGGTTGATAATGAGTCAACAAAGCTTCTCTCACTTGAGCTTCTTTTCTTTTTCCTTTTTTTCATAGGCAGTTTCTTTTCTTTTTCTGTCCTTGTTTTTCTTTTCAAGCCATTAGGCCTCCGGAGCCTAACTTTTTGTATGATTTTTTATTACGGTCTTTTTCCTCTTAATTTTTTCTTGATTTTAATGTAATCCTAATATTTAGGACATCGTTGAAATAGGATAAAAATAAAGCCCAAAATTAAAAAAAAAAAGTTTGATAACCAAATTTTTAGCGTCTTGTCACTTTTAGTGCATCTCCAACCCAATTCTTCATTTTGAAGAATCAAAATATTGTTCTATAAAACAATAAATATGAAGAGTGGAACTATCCACTCAAACTTTGTTGGGCTCAGAGTACCCCCATAGATTTGGTTATACAATGTCACTCCTTGCGACCGCACTAAAAACAGACTTGCGGGTGTGATATCGAATGCTATAAAAGGCTTAATTGAAACTCTTGTAAAACCAATTGGTTTTAGGAGAGAAGGTAAAAAAGTGGTCCAACAAGTGGTATCAGGACCATGAAGTCATGTGTTCGAGTCGCGGAAGCGTCATTGTGAGGGAGGGATAAAACCAGACTTGCAGTGATGTCGAATGACATAAAAGACTTGACTGAAAACCCTTCTTAATACCAATTGGTTTTAGGAGAATGATGGAAAAGCGGTCTAACAAAATCCAACCACAATTCTTTATTTATACCTTAATTTTGAAATAACACACACAAAACTCAATCATCTCTCTTTTTTCTCTCCCAAATTTTGAAGGTTAACTTTTAAACATTCACCAAATATATTTCAAAATATGAAAACGCTCTAAAAGGGGGATAAATAGACTGCAATTTAAAAATTAAAATAATTAAGCAAAACCAATCACCCAAACTCAATACTAACACAATTCAACATGCTCAATATAAGGCATTTAAGAAAAGAGACCAAACACGAAAATATATATACGTGGAAACTACTTAGTGTCAATACACCCTAAGTATAAAATCATTGCCTAATTCTACTTGTATTTCATAATCCAAAAGGTTACAAGATGTCCAAGGATTGGGAATTACCAATAAGCCCCTTGCTACGCCTAACTTCACTTCTTGATCTAGAATCCCAAGCTCCTTCAGAAATTCATGGACTCCACAAGAATCACCACCTCATTAATCTCCGTATCACGACGGCATCGAAACCATCTGGCTCATGTAGAAATGTAGGTAACAATGCATGATTATGAATTATGATGAAGGTTGATGAATTTTTTTACAAACATGAATCAATCTAGAGCAAATACATGGATTACTTGAGTAGTGCACTAGATTGACAAAAAAAGACTATCAAAACAATGTAATTAGATCATTTAAAATGCACAAGCTCACAAGAATATAAGAGTCAATATTTTATCGGTAAGGCTACTATCTTATCGATAAGAAATTAACGAATCTGAACTATTAAAAGCACTTTAAAATAATTGAGATCACTTGAACTATCTTCTGGAATACGACGGAGGACTTCACACAAGTCATGTTCATGAATTACACACGTGAAATGGGGGGATTTTGGATCAACCACTTACTCACGTCTGATGGAGCTGATTTCTCGCGGGGACCGTCAGAAAATTATTCTAAGATGAATGAACAGCTCAGATCATTCGCATGAGACCCAAAAATGGGTCCCCGAGGTCGGTCGGTGCACCTCCATTGGTACCAATAGCAGCGTTGTTAACAAGCAGCGATATCTCGGGTTGGTCCTTTGTTGAGCCAAAACCAGACCCGGGTGATTGAGAACGAAGCCCAAAGCCAGAGGTTTTTCTTTTTTTTTTTGTGCTTCATCCTCTAAGCAAGGTTATCATTTTTTTCATCAAAAAAGCTTGCAACCACAAACTTGGCAAAGAGAATTTGCGGCGAAATAGTGAACCGAATATAGCCATGCTGACGCAGCGGAATTCACGAGAAACTAGTTGCGTACTAGTTCAAACGAAAATAGGTCTCGAATCCACGAGGGTTCTTGAATCCACAAGAAGAAAGAGAATAACTCTGGTTTATAATTGATTAAAAGCTGAATAATAATAGAGGTTACACGCCCTTTTATAGGGAAACTCGAGCAAACCCTAGCAAAAACTTACCTAAAAATAAAGTATCCCGAGAATTGGGGAAACTTCCAAAATTGAAAACTAGAAAGAAAAATAAGAAATTCCCAAGTGGAAACAATGAAAACAGAATTACACACTAAGAGTAATTCGTAATCTAATTATTACCTAAAATAGCAAAATTACTAAATTGAAGGCCTAAACGAATGAATTTGGCCGAAATCCACCATCAGTCACGATTAGGGTGGTGAGTCTTGATCGCAGCGCGATTCTGCTTCAGCCCACCAAGTTTGGGCCTATTCCGGGCTCGTCGATAAATTGCCGAATTTGGCAATTTTCAATTAAGAGTTGTTTAAGCCTCCTAGACTTCAACCGGTCCAATTGATCATAGAACTGGGCCGCTACTTGTTCTACATCAATCCCCTCTTCTTCGGAAGAACTCGACCTCGAGTTCAAATCTGGATAGAGCGGCTCTGCCTCATGATACTCAAAAATATCCGCAACGTTGAACACATTGGAGATCTGCATGGACTCGAGAAGATCAATCACATAAGCATTGTCCCCGATTTTCTGCAAAATCTTGTACGGACCATACTTCCTTGGCTTCAACTTGTTGTAGGTGCCGGCGGGAAACCTCTTCTTCCTTAGAAAAATCATCACCTCATCGCCTACGTTGAACAGCTTAACACGCCTACCCTTGTCCGCAGCTGCCTTGTTTTTCGCATTTGTCTCAGCCAACTTCTGCCTCACATAATCAACCACCTCTTGGGACTGCTTAGCCATTGCCTCAGCCGCAACGCTAACTTCAGGACCCCACGGAAGACGAACCAAATCCACTGCATGCTTTGGAGGCGTCACATAAACCAAGGAAAAAGGTGATTTTCCCGTGGCACTGTGAACTGCACTGTTGAAAGCAAACTCAGCTTGTGGTAATGCATTATCCCATTGCCTTGGCTTGTCCCCACACATGCTTCGAATCAGATTACCCAAGCTCCTGTTAGTCACCTCCGTTTGACCATCAGTTTGTGGATGCGCAGTAGAGCTCCGCTTCAGTGAAGTCCCAAACATCTTCCACAAAGTGACCCAAAAATGGCTAAGGAACTTCACATCCCTGTCAGAAGTAATAGACTGTGGAACCCCATGCAAACGCACCACCTCTCTAAAGAACAAACGGGCCACATGAGATGCATCGGATGTCTTGCCACACGCAATAAAATGCACCATCTTGGAAAACCTGTCTACCACCACAAACACAGAATCCATACCACGCTGGGTACGTGGCAGCCCCAACACAAAATCCATAGACAAATCTTCCCAAATATTATTAGGAACAGGTAAAGGTGTATAAAGACCAGTATTTTGAGACTGACCCTTAGATACCTGACATGTATAGCATCTGCGCACAAAATTTCCAGCATCCCTCTTCAATTGTGGCCAGAAATACCTCTCCTCCAAGCTTGCAACTGTTTTGTCTCTTCCCAAATGACCACTCAATCCTCCACCATGAAGGTCTCGGATTAAGCTCTCCCTCAACGAAGTCCTTGGTATACAAAGCCGATTGCCACGAAATAAATACCCATCAGTAACATGAAAGTCACTAATAGGTCGGTTCTGAATGCACACTTCCCAAATCTCTTTGAAATCCTCATCCCCTGGATACAACTCCTTCAAGGACTCAAAACCCACAATCTTTTGGGTTAAAGTCACCAACAACTTGGCTCGACGACTCAATGCATCAGCCACTCGATTTGTCACCCTAGACTTGTGCCGAATGGTAAAAGGAAATTTCTGAATAAAAGTGGCCCACCGCACATGCATACTATCCAACTTCTTTTGACTGTTGATGAACTTCAGCGCTTGATGGTCAGTGTATAGCACAAACTCCCTTTGAATTAAATAATGCTCCCAATGTTTGAGAGCACGAACCACTGCATAGAACTCTTGGTTATAAGTGCTCCACTTCTGCCTTGCTTCACTTAACTTCGCGCTGAAGAAGGCCACAGGTCGCTTTTCTTGGGAAAGAACAGCCCCAATACCAACTCCACTAGCATCACATTCAACCTCAAAAACCCTCTCGAAGCTAGGTAGAGCTAGAACTGGAGCAGTGCACAGCTTCTCCTTAATCACCGTGAAACTGTTGTTCGCTGCTTCTCCCCACAAGAACTTCCCTTTCTTCAAGCACTCGGTGATTGGCGCCACAATGGTGCTAAAATTTCGAATGAATCGCCTATAGAAAGTGGCCAATCCATGGAAACTCCGCACCTCAGTAACTGTTTTGGGAACTGGCCAATCACGAATGGCGCGAATTTTGTCTTCGTCCACATGTATACCCGCAGCACTCACCACATAGCCTAAGAACAATAAGCTGTTTGTCAAGAAACTGCACTTCTTGAGTTGTATGTACAGCTTGTTTTCTTGCAGCACCATCAATACTTGGCGCACGTGCTCCACGTGCTCATCCTCTGTTTTGCTGTAGATAAGTATGTCGTCGAAATAAACGACGACAAACTGTCCCATGAAAAGGTCTCAACACCTGGTGCATCACCCGCATGAAAGTACTTGGAGCATTAGAAAGGCCGAATGGCATAACCAACCATTCATAGAGGCCATCCTTGGTTTTGAACGCAGTCTTCCACTCATCTCCAGACCGAATACGAATCTGATGGTACCCACTTCGTAGATCAATCTTTGAAAACCACTTGGACCCATCCAGCATGTCTAGCATATCATCTAGCCTAGGTATTGGAAACCTATACCGAATGGTGATCTTGTTGATGGCACGGCTGTCCACACACATACGCCAACTTCCATCTTTTTTCGGCGTCAACAAGGCAGGAACCCCACAAGGACTCAAGCTCTCCCGTATGTGGCCCTTTTGCAATAACTCCTCTACTTTCTCCCTCAGAATCTCATTCTCCTTTGGACTCATTCGGTAGTGTGGTAAATTGGGCAGACTTGCCCCAGGCACCAAGTCAATCTGATGTTGAATGTCCCTCATTGGAGGAAGTTCGTTTGGCACGTCATCTGTAACCAGCTCCTCAAACTCCTCCAACAAGGGTTGTATCTTCTTAGGCACAACAATTGCAGCCACGCCCTTATCCTCTAACACCAACGCTTTCACCACCATGGCATAAATCTGTTTAGACTCCTTAAAATCTGTCACAAAATCAGCTTCTGAACTGGCAACTGTTAGAAACGATGGTTGTTGCACTTTTGGCTTGACAGACACCTTTTGATTAGAAGGAACCATAACGACCTTACGGCTCTCCCAATTAAAAAAGTAGGTGTTGTCACGACCCTTGTATACCACATCCACATCAAATTGCCAGGGTCTTCCTAACAGTACGTGGCTAGCATCCATCTCAATAACATCACAAGCAACCTCAGCCTTATAAAATTTACCAATGGAAAGGGGAATTTTACAGACTTCAGTTACCTTTACTGTTGGGCCCTTCTTGATCCACCCAATGCTGTAAGGTGAAGGATGGGGCTCCGTCGGCAACTTCAAATGGTCCACCAGTCTTTTTGCCACAAAATTCTCGCAACTGCCACTATCTACAATCAGGTCACACACCTTTTGGTTGATTGAACAGCTTGACCGAAAGATGTTGTGACGCTGAGTGTTATCTTCTGATTTTGGCGCAAACAGTACCCTTTGCACCACGCAGTTTACTCGATCCCCATCTTCCTCTGCATAGTCAACTTCATACTCTTCATTCCAGTCACCCACTGCTCCATCAGCTTCTTCTTCTTCTTCCTCTGCCAAGGCCAACTTTCGATCTGGACAATTACTAGAACGGTGACCAGGCTTTTGACACCTGTAGCACTTGTCAGGCATGGGCTTGGCATAAGGATTCGGCGCCTTCGCCGCGGTTCTGCTGGAACTGCTTGTCTGATTGCCACCTCCAAATTTCGCTCCATCACCCTCTGCAGCCCTCGGTTGAAACGGCGACTTCCCCCTAGGTTCAGGAGGAATGGACGATTCTGTTGTGTTACGACGGTATCCGGAGTATGCTGATTTGCGATCACGCTCCAACCGCTCGGCCTTCAATGCTAGGTTGTGGGCTTCATCCACATCCCACACTGTCTGCAACCCAATTTGATCCCGTATCGACTGCTTCAATCCAATAAGATACCTGGCTACTTTCTGTACGTCTGACTCGTACAGATTATTACGATCTGCGAGTCGATTAAATTCAGCCGTGTAATCAAACACAGACTTGTTCCCCTGTTTGCAGTTTTGATAGGCATGAAAAAGGTGTTGCTCATAATCAGGGGGTAAGAACCTGTCCATCATGAGTTGTTTCATCCTGCGCCATGTTCGCACAGACTCTTTTCCTTGCCTTCGTCTCTTCGTCTGCAACTGGTCCCACCACACTGCAGCGCCGCTTTTCAGTTTGTAAGCGACCACCTTGACCCTCTTTGAGTCTGGAATTCCCATCATGTCAAGGAATCGCTCAACCTCCGAAAGCCAGTCCAAGAACTCTTCAATTTCAAGATTACCGCTGAACGTGGGAAGATCCACCTTCACACGATATTCATCGAATAGTTGCTGCGGTCGTTCTTGTGGATGGTTTTCCATCGCTTCTCCTTCTGGTTCTGATTCTTCTTCACTGTCTGCATGATTAGCCGGGCGTCTCCCGACTACAATCCGGTTATCGGGTTGGCGTTGGGCAAATCCCACCGCGCGTTCCCGATCCTGGTTAAGAGGACGGCGTTGGGCAAATCCCACCGCGCGATTCTCTCCAACCTCTGCTGGTCCCTGGTTTTGGCGAAGAGTCAACTGCAGCTGTCGCAGCGTTTCTTGAATTTCCGTCAACTGAGTTCGTGTTTCGTCACGAAATTCACGAAGCCCTGTCAACTGGGTTCGTTGTTCTTCTACCGTCGCCCTTAGATCAGCAAGCCCCTGAGCAACGTCACGGGTTGTGTCATCAACTTTGTTAGGTGCCATCGAGCCAGAAACGATCTTGCTTTGATACCACTTGACGCAGCGGAATTCACGAGAAACTAGTTGCGTACTAGTTCAAACGAAAATAGGTCTCGAATCCACGAGGGTTCTTGAATCCACAAGAAGAAAGAGAATAACTCTGGTTTATAATTGATTAAAAGCTGAATAATAATAGAGGTTACACGCCCTTTTATAGGGAAACTCGAGCAAACCCTAGCAAAAACTCACCTAAAAATAAAGTATCCCGAGAATTGGGGAAACTTCCAAAATTGAAAACTAGAAAGAAAAATAAGAAATTCCCAAGTGGAAACAATGAAAACGGAATTACACACTAAGAGTAATTCGTAATCTAATTATTACCTAAAATAGCAAAATTACTAAATTGAAGGCCTAAACGAATGAATTTGGCCGAAATCCACCATCAGTCACGATTAGGGTGGTGAGTCTTGATCGCAGCGCGATTCTGCTTCAGCCCACCAAGTTTGGGCCTATTCCGGGCTCGTCGATAAATTGCCGAATTTGGCAATTTTCAATTAAGAGTTGTTTGGGCCTCCTAGGCTTCGACCGGTCCAATTGATCATAGAACTGGGCCGCTACTTGTTCTACATCACACGCCATCAAAGCTGGACAAACAAGGACTTTGGCCCATTCCAAATTGTCTTGATCTTTTCTCCATTTATATTTACCATAAATCCACCATTGACATTGAGTTGCAAGAAGGAAGGACAAAATTGGAAATTCACCATCGACAATCGACGATAGTTTCATCCTTCATACTAGTTTGGGTTCAAACTGAAATTTTTTGAAATGTTACGAAAGCAAAACATAGACAGGTTCACTTCACATTTCTAAAAAAATTTCCAAAAATATTCTTTCCTATCTCTCCAATCATTAATCATTAATCATATTTCTCTATCTACTCATACCCCTCTCTCCAATCATTATTCTCATTTCTCTCTCCAATTATTACACATTTCTCTAATTATTATTTTTTCCAAAAACCCATCCAAACACTCTCTCAAAAATATTTCTCAAAAAATTCTTCTCAAAACTCTCAACCAAACACAATGTCTATCTCCTATGAATCAAACAAACAAGGTGAATGATAGAATACTTAGAGTACTTCTTTCATTTAATTTATTTGTCTAATTTTGCAATTTCAACTAATTAAGACACCAAAATAATTATTATATATAAAAAGTTTTGATTAGTCTCGAGGAATACCATTTTTTTGCATTATATATATAAAAGTGTGCTTTCTCCAATGCATATTTCTTCAGAATACAAGGCATAAACTTAAAATTCAACAAACATACTACTCCAGGAGATATAGAAATAAAAAGGTAAACAAACAACTTAGAACGATAGAAGTATGTACCGTAGGACGGAAGGTGGTGTGGCACGAGGGGGGATATCCTCAGAGAGGGTGATGGGACCAGATTTAGCTTGTTAATTTCGTGATATTGGAATTGACGACCCAAAGTTATAATGTCTAAATTTTGTGTAGAATCAAGTGAGCACCATATTGTGGTTGAAGAGTGATGACAGTATAGGGAGCATGCGTATAAGATGGCGAAAGTTCAAAGGAGAAGCGTTGTAGAATCATAGCCACGGCCATCTTTGCTTCTAGCATCGCAAAGTTTTGTCCAATACATATGCGAGGCCCCCAACCAAATGGAAAGAATGTAACTACTTGATTCTTTGTTGCCTTTGACAATCCTTCTGAAAACCTCTCCGGATTAAACTCTTTTGCATCGTCACCCCAAATTTCGCGGTCATGATGAAGTAGGATTATTGGTAGAGCAAGTATCACTCCAGCAGGTAGACACAGTCTTCCGAACTTTGTCTCTTCGTGGGTAACTCGAGTTATCACAACTCCAGGCGGGTATAGTCGTAGAACCTCATTCAAAATCATAGTTACCTGTGAGAAAGGTGAGATGTTTAGTGTTGTGCGTGTATGTGAGCATGCATTTCTGGCCTTGAAACTAAGGTGGGAGGTGCCCACTTGAAGTCCAAAAAGTTTACTAATTTTAAAGGCCCATTCCTTTTTGGTACCTATTATACAAGTTGAATAAAATTGTAAACAGTCACTAGGCTAAAAAACAGTAATATTTAAGTGATGCATTTGGAATTTTGTCATCTTCGATTATATTTTTTTTTGGGAATTAGTGATATTTAAGTGATGCTTTAGAAAACTCTCATGTTCTCTTATTCTTTTCAAAAGGAGTAATATTTAATTGATGCTTCCGACAATATGTGATGTTCGTGATTACTTTATTTTCTTGTTGCCTTTAGTTTTAGCTACCGAGGATGGGGCTGCATCCGGGACCGGAGCCCGAACGACAGGGCCACAGGACTTCAATACAGTACTTATTTTGGCAAAGGTAATCCATTTATTTTATCCTTGAAACTTCACAAGGGTATATCTTTTATTTTCTCTTCAACTCCCCTAAAAAGTTAAGTCCAGCCCTGTGTGCTTGTGTGTATGCCGATGAAAGAAAATACTTACAATTTTGAGGTGATTTAATCCATCAAAGTTTGGCTTCTTATTCCCAAATACTTGCAAAACCTCTTCCCTTGCACGTTGTTGCCAATATGGATGCTCACTCAATAAAATCATAGTCCACACAAGTAAAACAGAGGTGGTCTCCTGCCCGGCAAAGTAGAATAGCTTGCATTCCTCAATCACTTCATCAATACTCATCACTCCAACTTTCTTGCTATTTTTGTCAACGTCCTGAATTTCCTTGAGATTGGATTCTAACATTTTGCCCAATAAATCTTCATTACTAGCTTTCCCAGCGTTCATTGCCTTCAATCTTTTGTCAATCATAGCCCTTAATGATGCTTTTACTTCCTTTTCAATCTCTTTCATCCTATTGTTCCTCTTGGTTGGCATAAACCTACACATGAAACAAAAATCTTGTCATAATGTAATGTCTTTTTCTTCGGCCTCTCTCTCTCTCTCTCTCTCTCTATATATATATATATATATATATATATATATATATATATATATATATATATATTTGGCATAACATAGCTTATCAGCATAATAGAACAACATACACCGGTTAGAAGGGCCTTATTCTTCAACTTTTACTTACCTCCAGCCTGGAATGTACAATGAAGTTAAAGCCTGAATTGTATACCCAGCTTGTTCAGCTTGAAGTTGGAATATTCTTCTTCCTTCTTCATAGTTACTACCAAATGCGGTTCGAGATATCACATCGCTCGTCATTGTTTGAAGAAAAGGCCACACATCTACTTCGCAAAACCCTTGTGTGGAGACCATGTTTTCCCACTTGCTTATCATCTCACTACAACTTGTATCAAATGCAGGCAACATATGCTACATCAAAGGACAAAAATACAAGAAACTATAAGCAAGGAAGAATATATAGATAAGAGATCTAGGCAAATAAGTAGATCAAAGTAGAACATCATTTGCCTTGAAGTTAATTTTAGAACAGAGACAATCAACGAAATAAATGATATGTAAAAGGGAGAAAGGGACTAATGCAATATGCACTTAGTGTGTGTGTGTACGTTTTTTTCTTCTTGGCAAAAGAAATTTATTAATCATTGGAAACGCATTACAATGATTAAAAGGACCAAAGGCAAAAAGGCATCACAACGAAACCAAGACATCCCAACTACGTTGGCACACCCGGGAACCGACAATCATCTGCCAACCAAAGGCCCAGAGGGAAATAACCAAAAGATAGTTGGTAGGTACCAACCACAAACACAGAAATAAGGGAGCTCAGTCCAGTACAACAAACAAAGAGATAAACAAACATTATGCACTCAATGTGTTCCATGAGACCTCATGTTTCAATGTCCCAATTTTGAAATTGTGAATTTAACTATTCCTTAAACGTGACACCATTTCACTTGCACGATTTTATTTTATTTTATTTTATTTTTATTTTTGTTTTAATTTTGGGATCTTGCACAAGTCCTTGTGGTATCCCAACAACTTTTATTTTAAATTAATTAAAAAAAGGCCAGCAGGCTATCCCAACATCCTTAATGACTCACCATTTTTGTTCAAATTGTAGACTTAATTTGTTGTGGGCCTTGCATAATTGTGAGCGTATTAATGGCATTGGGGCGGCTAGGTGGTCCTATACTCCTATCCCCACAACACTCAATAATTATCCCTTTTGACGTGTTAAAAATTGACACAATTGAAACATGAGGGTGCAAACGAGACGGGCCAAACTGAGCTTTGTAGAGCTCAAGCTCAGCTCGTTTAATAAACAAGCAAAAAACCGAGCTCGGGTTCATCTCGCTCATAAACGAGCCGAACCCTTAATTTGTAGATTTTTTTTCCCCTAGACGACATGATGTTATTTAGTTTGTTTGTATATGTTAGATTATTACGAGGGGCAACCTCCAGATCGTAAGAGTCAACCATATATACCTCACGCTCTAAAATAGAGCTTATCATTGAACCAAATCCCAAGATTAATTTGTCAGATTAATTTATAATACGCAAAAAGGGAAGAAATGGAAATAACCTTCAAGCAAAAAACCGAGCTCGGGTTCAGCTCGTTCGTAAACGAGCCGAACCCTCAATTTGTAGAATTTTTTTTCCTAGACGACAGGATGTTATTTAGTTTGTTAGTATATATTAGATTATTATGAGGGGCAACCTCCAGATCGTAAGAGTCAACCATATATACCTCACGCTCTAAAATAGAGCTTACCATTGAACCAAACACCAAGATTAATTTGTCAGATTAATTATAATATGCAAAAAGGGAAGAAATGAAAATAACCTTCAACTTCTCCCCATGTAAAGCGGGGTTAACAATTCTTCTGTGTTTAGCCCATTTTTCACCCTCATAACTTGCTAATCCGGTAGCTAGCAGCTTGGCTAATGGATTAGCTCTGAGCTTTCTAAAGTTGAAATTATTGGACAGAACCTCCTTTATGAGTTCAGGTTCCATGATTGTCACTCTTGGATTTGGTCCGAGCCACGTAAAAGATTTCTTTCCTGCATCAAAACCAAATACCCACATACATCAAAATGAAATTATTTAAATGATATGTCAACACAAATTTTGTATGAATTTCTGAAACACTCATGTGCGATTGTCAAAGGGTGTGGAGAGAGTAAGAGATGGGCATGTGTCCCACAAAGCACTAGCGGAGTCAGGATTTGGTTAAGGGGGTGACATTTTTCGTTGGAAGTCCACTAATATCGTTGTATGTTGTTGGGTAAACTTACGAAGGGAAAGTGGCTTTGTCTTGAGGTTTTTTCTTTTTGTTAAAAAGAACATAGGCTAGGTTCCATTACCTCGTGGTCTTTAAATGAACATCATGGAGATAAGTGCCAAATCGACTTCCATTAGTATAAAATAATTTTGTTCTTTGGAATGGGGTGACATGTGACACACCCACCCACCATGTGTCTCCGCCCCTGCCTCAGTTTTCAAACTAGCACTTGTAACCCAAATGGTTGAAGTTCTTTAACTTTTTTTTTTTGCTAACCAGATATCCGGAGCAATTTACGCGCACCTCGACTAATTCCGGAGCCCTGATGGTAACGACTGGGTATAACTCCTGGTGACCCTAATATAATTTTGCTGTCAAGGGAATCAAAACCTTAGTGAGAGCAAACCCCTAAGTCAAGTTCTGCCTGGAGGTAAGGACCGGGTATAATCCCGGTAGCCCCGTAGCCCCAATAGTTTTGCTGGGAAGAAGAATCGAACTTGAGACCTTAGTGAGAGCAAACCCCTAAGTCAAGTTCATCAACTTTGTCCCTCGATCCTCAATTTTCAGACCCCTAATAATTACCTTATGTGTAGTTCAAATTTGAATTGTCTCGTCTGACTTAAAACTTAGACACGAGAGAATCCGACCCCAAATTAGAACAGAGGAAGTACATACCGTAAGTGTCGACGGAGTGATTGACGAAGGGAATGACGCGAGGGACGATATCTTGAGAGAGGGAGATGGGACTTGATTTGGCCATTTTCGTCATATTGGAGCTGTCTTTCAGGTCTCCAAACAACAACCTGTACGAGCTCCCACTCAGCCCTTGTTTCCTGAGGCACCCCTCCAGCTTCTTTGGTCTCAACCATACCCAATTCAACACACTCCACCCCAACCCTATCACCGCAGCTAAAACTACACAAGCTGCTGCAATTACAAGGCTTTGCAACTCCATTGAAGTAAGGAGAGAGAGAGAGAGAGAGAGAGATTGCTATCTAGTTTGAGAGAAGCAAGAGAATATATATTATATATAGCAACGACTTAAGAGAGGTGGCAAAGTGGTCTTGCCTTGAAACTCAGAGTTTTCTCCCACCTGAGACGATTTTTCTTGCCGACAAACTCTTGGAGCTATTAGTGGTTATGCCCGGTCGTTACCTCTAAAGCCTTGAAATTAATCAAGGTGCGTGCAAATTGACTCGGACATCTGGTTATTGAAAAAAAGAAGATAAAATAGATATAGCAACCCCTTGACAATATACTATTGTAGTTAGAATAGTATTTACTCCGTCTTCGTCTCGAAATATTATCTGGTTTGCAAAACAAGAACTTAAAACAAAACAAAACTTTCAAGAAAAATTCGAAAAACATCTCAATATTTTAGTAGGTGTCTATGATTTCTTTTACTAATTTATTAAAAAGTTTGAATTTTTTCTTGTAATTTTTTTAAGAAATTGTTTTGTGAATGTGACGAACATTTTGAGACGGAGGTAGTACTGATTTTGACGGCGTGGATAAAGTATTACACGTGTCACTGGTTGAGCGGCTAGCGTCAACGACCCGGCGTATATTTTCTTTGTGTGTGCCAATTTTTCAACATGGAAAGGGTGGAGTTGACAAAACAGATTTGAATTCTCCAGGAAAAGTTATTCTGCGTTGCATGGACAATTACATGTGGCACTCCAAATATGTAACTATACTTGAATTCCAACTAATTCTGAAATCCTTGATCGATATTCACTTCAGCTGAGTTTTTATAGGGACCTATATAAAAATCTTTAAAAAAAATGAACAGTTCTGATCATCTTGATAGAACCCGAAATGGACACCGCAAGAAGATCTGCTCATGATTTGTGCTCCCCTTGCTAACAGGCTTTCCGAAAAAATGAATCCCAAATGACATAGTTATATTTGAGTTACTTAGTAGAGATATATAGCTAGCTTGTCGGGTCATCATTACGGGGTGTTTCACTAAGTTAGTTTTTTAAATAAATTGGTTTTTCACGATTTTATATGTGATGTATTGTGAGATAATGATCTGTCTCGATTTTTAGAAAAAATAGTTTTTTGTTAGTGTATAAATGTTTATCAACCATTAAAAACGACCAGAGTCTTTTTTTGATCTGAATAATTCCAATTTAGTACTCCCTCCGTCCCTTTTTAAGTGTTTAACTTTCCATTTTGGGCTGTCCCTAAATAAGTGTGTGATTTGAAAAGTTAATGGGTAAAAGTTTGTACAATTATCATTTTGCCCTTTTGAAAAGTAAGTGAGTAAAGAGTTAATGGGTAAAAGTGAAAGACAATTTTGGAAAATAGATGTAAAAGTTGATGTGAAAAGTGTAAAGTGGAGGAAAAAGTTGATGTGAAAGGTGTAATGATGATGTTTTTTTAATAAGTTGGATTTACGAATTAACACATTTAAAAAGGGACGGAGGGAGTAACATGAGTCTCCTCTAGCCCAATATCATGACTAGGTCGAGAGAATCCAATCCCGTTGGTTTAACGAATTAGGACCCAGCTACACTGCAGTTGACTGCAGAGAAAGTTCATGCAGTTTGAATCTCGACTGTTTGTCTCGATAATTACTGATTTAGATTTGCTATGGTATTTTACTGGTAAGAATAATATTTTATCGATATGATTTTATTTATAAATCTAATCATTGAAAATACTTTAGGATAATTGAGATCACTTCAACTGCCCTCTGGAATTCTATTGGGGACTGGACACGAGCCATATTCTGGCGGACCCGGGGGTGCTGGTGTGCGATCCTGGTGTGCGCATTCGGGCCGTCCACTTCAGCCATCTATGGCTCAGATATGATTTTTTAACTCTTACCGGTAATAGTATTTTGCGAATCTGAACCATTACGAAGATGGACGGCTCCGAAACTGTGTTTTTTTTTTTTTAAAGTTTCAAAAGAAAAGCCCCATAACTTTTGTCAAGTATTTTTTTAAGGTAAATGTTAATAACAATCCATTGAGTTGTGAATAAGGGAGGAAGAAGGTAAAAAAAAAAAAAACACAGTTTCCGATGCACCTTTAACATTTTCAGAACATTTGAACACATTAGAAACTGTGTTTTATTTATTTATTTGTATCCTTCCTCTCTTATTCACAATCCAACGACTTGTTATTAGCATTTTCCTTCTAGTTGATAAACAGTTACTTTAAATTTTCCAATTCAAAACAAAAACACTTTTTGTACTCACTGTGTTTCCTTACGCAACCCCTCTCTTAACTATGCAAAACCATTAAACGTTCGATCGGATGTCGTTTGACAAGCTGTTTGTCTTTCTTCGGTTAGAAGTTAGGTTTTCTTGATTTACATCTCATGTTTCATATAGTATTTAGAGTTCGCAGGCCTCTATAATTTTTTGATAAATTTTTTATTTTAGTTTAATAATAGTTTTTTTTAAAATTATTTTGATGGCGACCCCCCAATTGTCTTCACTAAATGTCATTCTTGATTACCGCCACGACGATTGATTTAGGTTTTGTTATTATCGTTCTCCCTCCCACATTGGGATATCTTAATCCAACCGGTGACCTCCAATTTGTCAAAGTAGGTCCCCCCCTGAAATCTAAATCCTGGCTCCGCCACTGGTCCCCGATTCATATTCATGCATTAATTATCCGCTTATAACTACAATAATTCTACATAATTCTTCCGTGGAAAGTAGGAAAAGGCCAAAGCGTATGAGACATTGTCGTGGAAAGTAGAAAAAGGTTATGAGACATTGTTGTCATCTCCAATTGTCGCGAAGTAGAAAGATAAGTACCAAAATTTTCAACAATTTTATGCTTTTTAATTGTAAAGTTAGGAAGAAAATTGTGGAACTTGTGGAAAGTAAAAGAAAGAAAAAAGGTTAAGGAGGAAAATGTAGAGGAAAAATACTACTATTACCAAAACTTAGTGTTCTAAGGGCATATTCCGCTAAGTTGGCTTTTTGACTTTTTAAATTTTTTAGTTGATGTGACCTGTATCGGAAAATGTAAAAACCCAATATGTCAATAATTCATTGGAATGGGATCCTCTAAT
The DNA here is from genome assembly GCA_016920895.1 of Vaccinium myrtillus. Classification (NCBI taxonomy): domain Eukaryota; kingdom Viridiplantae; phylum Streptophyta; class Magnoliopsida; order Ericales; family Ericaceae; genus Vaccinium; species Vaccinium myrtillus. Next base: position 7,878,748 of record CM029276.1, read on the forward strand.
GAAACAAGTGAAAGGAAAACTTTTTACTCCCTCCGTCCGGATTTATTGGTCCGTTTTGGGGATTCTAACTTTTTTTCCATTATATTTTGAGTTTGTTAATTTCCTATTTTATCCTCAATTCCTTCATTTAATACTCCCTCCATTCCAATTTGATAGTCCACTACGAAACTACGTGCAATTTTCGAACTCAAAAATAATGTAGTTGCAATTTTTTTTTTACTATCAATATGGACATGTTTGATAGATCTCATTGAGATATTTAATACGGTGCAAAAAAAAATTAAAAATGTAAACACATTATTTTAAAAAAAATTAGTTTTTGTGTTGTTATTTTAAGTTTTAGAAAAGGGGCAAAAAAGTAAATTTTTCATACTTTATAATTTGACTTTTGAAAATGGACAAACATTTTAGGACTTGAAAATGGACTAACAAATCCAAACGGAGGAAGTATTTTATTTTCCTTTCCTTTGCTTTACTTTCCACACTTTCGAAACAAACCCTTAATTTTTCATTTTTTATTTTTCTAACAAAATAGGATGTATCCCAACACCAAAATAGTTCTGGCTGTGTTTGGTTAGATAGTTTAGTTTAATTTTGATGATGTCAGCAGGTGTAAGTGCATCCACAGTGGGCTCCCTAAAAATAGCTCCTAAGTTAACTCTTAGGGTGTACACATTGTTTACATATAAAATTAACAAATCCAATAATTAATTGACACGTAATTAGGAATGTCAAACATTGGCAAATGTCTGTCAATAAAAATACATTGGATCAATACGATAAAGTTGAGTGAATACGATATCGTATTGTTTCTCAAAATGAAAAGCAGTTATTGGCAGTTACGAGTCATCACTGCTATTAAAGGATAACTTCGAAGTCATGATTTTAACTGCTAAGTACATGGAGTCCACGTGTAAGCTTGTTAAACAAGACAATGAGCAGTTACAAAACGTGGAGAACATCATGTGAGGTAGTTATTTCCCTTAAAATGTGATAATTTGAATTATCTTATATAACTGTGCAGATTCAAAACTAAAACTTCTGGGAGAAGATTAAAGGAATTCGAATTGACGTAGAAGAGGGAAGAAACTGCCAAAGATAGAGTTCGAAGCAAGCCAAGTTCAAATATCTTGAGCGGGAAGTTCAAATTACAAGCAGCGTCTATAAATAGAAGAGATTGAAGAGTAAAAAGCCCCTGGACAAATCTTCAACAAACAGCTATCAAACAAATGATGTTTGGTTTGTTCATTGGCAAGGAGTTTTAGGATTTTGAACCCAGTTCGAAGTAGGTTAGGAAGTAGATTAGGAAGTAGTTAGAATTAATTTTGGTTGCTCTTGTAACAATCATCTGTTCGAAGTTCTCAGTATCTTGTATTTGAAGTTGAAGGCAATTTCGAAGTAAGTTTACCTTTGATTTGTTTATCGAAGTATCTTGTTTCTTTGTTGTTCTTTAATTTCCTAAGTAGATTGGTTTGCATTTCTTCACTTTGAAAGAAAAATCATCTTAAGTGAGGTATTTGAACCATTAAAACACAATCGCCTGATTAAATTTGGTTTTCCAAAGTTAATCTTAGTGAGGAGATTGAAACTCTCTCTGGCACGCTCGCACACAATTATTTTCTTTTATAAGGAAGTAAAAGAACCACTAACACACATAAGTCTAATTAGGTCCCATTTTTCACTCCTAGAGCTTGTTAAATTTAGAGAGCATATGTGCACTCAATGGGCTAGTAAGAGCATTCTTTATTTTGTGGGAAAAAATAATAAAAAGTGTGGGTCCCATAAATTAATAAGTCTAAAAAGATTAAAAGTGTTTGGGGCCCACTTGAAGTTAGCTACAAGGCTACTTAAATTTGACTAATGGGTTAAGAACCATGCTTAGGAGCTACCATTGGAAGCATGTATTGAGAGTCCATTGGAGACCATAATTGATCAAATGACTTGCTAAAATTTTAAGAGCCTCTCACATAGGAGCCATTTTAAGAGTCCACGGTGGATGCCCTAATGAGTAGAGAGAGATAGAGAGAAATGAGGGAAATGATGATGTCATCAAAACTAAAGCTAGAACTAAACAGAGAAACGAACAAGACCAGAGCTACTTTGGCTTAAAAGCCAAAAACAGGATTATTGGATTATTTGTTTTGTTTTTATTAAATTTTTTTTTGCATTTGTTAATTTTGCGTCAAGATTTTGTGGTTTCTGGATTCCTCTCGACGAGACGAATCTAACAAGTATAAAATTATTGTCAAAACTCAAATTTTTTTGAATAAAGCCAAAATACGTGGATTATTGGCCTAATAATCCACCTATTTTGGCTTTATTCAAAAAAATTTGAGTTTTGACCACAATTTTAAACTAACAAATGCAAAAAAAAATTGAATAAAGACAAAACGAATAATCCAATAATCCAGTTTTGGCTTTTAAGCCAAAGTAGAAGAAATTTGTTTCTACTGTGAATATCATGAGATGACAGAGGATATGACGAAACTTCCAAAATCTCTATTTGCCAATTTGTTAACCTTTACACCATTTATGTTTTTAAAATTTTATAAATGTATGAACTCAAAATAAAAATTTTATTTGAAGTTATAGAGTTGTATGAAATCATAAATATCTAATATATTTTACTTGTAAAACTCGTGAACAAGTTCTAGTTCGATTTAAACTGGATTAAAAGCCAAAAATTGGATTATTGGATTATTCGTTTTGTCTTTATTCAAATTTTTTTTGCATTTGTTAGTTTTGTATTAAGATTTTGTGGTTTCTAGATTTCTCTCGACGAGACGAATCTAACAAGTATAAAATTATGGTCAAAACTCAATTTTTTTTTGAATAAAGCCAAAATTAAACCAATAAACTGGTTTATTTTGGTTTATTTTCGGCTTTATTAAAAAAACTATTACTTTGACCACAATTTTATACTCTTTGGATTCGTCTCGACGAAAGGAATCCAGAAACCACAAAATCTTGACGCAAAACTAACAAATGTAATTTTTTTTTGAATAAAAACAAAACGAATGATTCAATAATTCAATTTTTGGCTTTTAAGCCAAAGTAATAAAAATTTAGAAATAGAAAGGCGGGGTCATTTTGGTTCCACCACAGGCTAATCCCACTATTACCAAAAATTGTAGTATTAATCTCGTGTTTCCCCATATTTTTTCACCAATTAAAGAGGGCGAACAAAAATCGCACTCGCATTTTTTATGGGAGAAGAGCATGTTTAACATCAACGATCCATAACCCGGGCTGGTCGTTTCTAGACCCAAAACCAGACCCTGGTGATTGAGAACGAACCCGAAGCCCACAAAACGGATTTACGAGTTGAGTTGACTCGCTTGGGGGACGTTGGGTTTGCTCTTAAACCCCGAGTTCATCAGACCCATATCCATGAAAAGCTGGTTAAAGATTGTGCTTTGAACGTATTGAATTGCACGTAGAGAAAGGATTCATCGAAATGGCTATCAAGGCCTCGCACCTCTGCATTTGGGAAGAAATCGAACGGTCTGAGAGGTCAGTTTGAAGATAATTTTTTTATTTTATTTTGAATATCCATGAATAAGAGATTTTCACTTTCGTATCAATTTCCTTTATTTGTTGGCCACCGAACAAGATTACATGAAATGGGTGGTCCCTTTCTTGAATGATTACTTCGATACGCATCAATTGAAACCCTAGATTATGCTCAATCGTACGTGGGTGGTTTTCTGTTGCTGGTTATTAATACTAGCAATTAAGGCCCCTAATAGTTTTCTGAATGCACTTTGGCTGTGGGTTTTGATTTCTATTCATGAATGACGTGACATACTGATTAGAAAATACTAGGTTTTTTTTTTGGTTACAGTACCAGGTTGCTATGCTGCTTCCTATGCCAAGCTCAAGGGACACGTTGAAGCACCAGCTGAGAAATAGGAAATCAGTTAGGTTCAGTTGGAGTCGATCAACAAAAAAATAGAAGAAATTAGACTAAGTTGTAGTTAGCTAAGGCCTCAGGTTAGAGTTAGGTTGTACTAAGATACAGTATTATTAGTTTGAGCCGGATAATTGGAGAAGTGTGTATATGATTATGAGGGAGGTAAGGGGACAGTATCTTTGATTGATACCCATTCCCCATATGTGGGTACATTTGCTTATTGGCTTATTTCATAAGTATTATGCCTATCAAACGGATGACCGCTCATGTTCATTGCTGTATTATGTAGATATGTGATCGTAGATGGTAATAATTAGAAAACTCTTTTTAACTGGTCTCTGTAAGCATCTTTTTTGTTGTTTGTTTGAATTTCAGCTATCTTGTTTCCTGCATGTACGAGGAAGCAGCATTGGCAGCCTCGTCTGTTTTGAGTAACTTGTGCAAAAATAAGTCCGCTGAAGATGGTGAGGAAACTCCATTGAAGGACATGTTGGAATCAGCTGGTATGGTGCTAGTTCAGTCCTTGAAGGAGCTTGGGAGGTATCATTATTCATTTGCTCTTTTTTTTGGTTAGAATTCTTCTTGTTTCCTTGTTTAAGTCTTTCTTCATATTGTTACATTATGTGTTCTGTTCCATTACTTGTCCATTATATTTTATGTGCTTATCGTTTAGCCCACCACTAGTAACTGGGCATAGGCTTGTTGTGTAGGAGTCGAATGTTCGTTATTTACTTACCATTTTGACTAATCTCTCTTTGTATTCAGCTATTAATGTGTTTTATATCTTTATGCACTTCTTACCTATATCTTCGGTTTGGCAAAGCTATGGTACATGGATCCTTCAGAATGTATAAACTATACAGTACCTGGGTCGAACACTCAGCACTTGGAAAAGGGTATTAGATCCGTGTTAGATATTTTTAGTTGGATAATAAAAATATCTTATCGACCCCTCTGACTGTTTTGGTGCCTTCAGTTCAGTTGAGTACTTATTGTGGGACCATTGTGAAGAACAGTTGTTATACATACTTTGATGCAGGACAGTGAAAGAGGGATTCTCCTGTTACGATTGCAATTAGCAGTTTCATTGGTTAAATAAAAACGATATTGATCTTTAATCAATGTACTGGGTTAAAAAGGGATGGAGTTTGAGGCTTTTTATAGGAATGAAAGAAGTTATGGGGATGGCCACGGACAGTGAACAGCACTCCATGAGAAATGATTAACTGGGTTTTCTGCTTTATATGTTAAGGGTGGAATGAATAAGTACGGGTTTGGGCTACAGAACTGCAAAGTTAGGTGTCGAAAGGATTTAGTCACATATTGTTTGGAGCTTTCTATGCTAAGAGGGATGATGAAGGACGGCGAGGATTCCATTGGCAGCATACATATGAATGGGATTTTGGCATGCACTTTGAAATAAGCTTAACAAACTAACAACACTCTTTTAACTTTTTCTGCACTCAATTATAAGCGTTACACGACTCTTTTTTTGTAAATTAGTGGTTCCTTGTTCTGGGACGACTTTGACTACAGAACTGAGATTCAATTGTTTTGGTCTTCACCGTTCAAAAAAAGGTGTTTTGGTCTTCTAACAGCCCATTTAAACCTATTTCATGTATTAAAACCCAAGACAAGACTAAAACCACACACTCACAGTTGGTTGACCCTAATCACCTGTGTGTAGAAAATTATGAAACTACCAAAATATCTTAGATTCGTGACCATGACAATTTTTAGAAGCACACCTACTTTAGCATGAAAAATATAATTAGGACTCCACAAAGGCCTAACTAGCTAAGCCTATATAAGGTTTCAATGGGTGCTACCCTGAGGTCAATGACTTTTCTAATGCCTTCTGGCGTTCTGTACTCATTATTAGTCCTTGCAGGCTTGGGCAAGGTATCCTTGAGACCTTCTGATGTTATTTCACATTTCTGACAAACTTAATTGTTCTTGTTTTTTTCTGTATTTGATTCTTGTACGCCTCAATTTTTCATTCCATCAGTGCTGTTTTCGTACTTATGCTTTATCCTGAATATTTTACCTGTTTAACAATTGAAAGATGTGTACTCCTGAAATGATGCATGAATAAAAGCACTGGCTTTCCTTTCCGCTTTAACTGCATACAGAAGTCTTGTTTGAGGTTTGTCTTCCTAGGAATGATTTAGGGTAATAGTTACAAGTGACAACCTTTGGTGACAATACTGCCAAGAGTATGTGTGCATGTGCCTGCATATGTTTCTGTGTGTCTCCATATGATTGTTCACTTACGTGCACATGCATGGGTAGTGAAATGTTTCAGGTTGCTGTTCTAGCCCCATCATCATCGTCATCGTTGTCGTCATCTAAATTACCATGATCCAAATAAGACGTGTAAAATGATGTCCAGTTTGTTGTTTTGTTTTTTTGTTTCTAATGGCAGGACACGGGACATATTTAATGAGCTCTTGTCGTTGTTTGGCTCAATCACCGCCATTCCTGTTCAAGTTATTCTTGCTGGGTAACTCTCATCTCTTGCTCATCATACTTTCCATTTCTGTTCAAAGTTGTTTTTGGGACCAAATTTGGCAGACTTGTACTCTATTATCTTTCATTGAGTGTTTAGTACAATACTAAGCATAATTAAGATCAACTTACAAATATTTGCTTCTTTCTAAACGAGTGCTGTTGTGGATAGAAGTTCCATCTTCCGATATTATTTTCTGCAGCTTTTGACATGTTATTTTATCGCTTATTCTTTTCTCTTGTACATCGTTGGTACTTCTTTGACAACATGATTACTTGAGGATAAAATATAAGGTAAAAAATCCCATGGTTGAAGATATCTATTCATCATGTGCAAATATCGCCCGTATATTTTCTGAAGATGGGTTATGCCCCTCTTAGTTTCACGAAGCGGGATCAGGGTTGGGGGAGCAGGTCAATAGAAGACTCTTAAGCGTAGGATCGCCTAGGGTCTATGTTACATGTTTTACGAATGTTGGTTGCAGGTATTTGTCTCTGTATTGGATTCATCTGATTTTGATTTCAAGGAGACAGGGACAATCGGTGATATTTAAACTTCTTGATAACTCATGTCTTTTAGCTTAAATGGTGTTTACCAGCTGTCTTAGATCTTTTCATGCATATTATAGTAGTTCTATGGATAGCTTGTGGGAAAATTAAGGAAAAATGCTCGCTAAGGTGTTGTCCTACTAAACATGTCCGATATGGATTCCATACCCTCACCCAAGTGAGCGTACGACAAGGATACTTTATACATTTTTAAGAATACATGTAACATAACCTAGGGTAGGGGAGTGCTTGTGTGTTTTCAATATCAAAATATGAAATATGTTTTATCTTGGTTTTTCTAGATAGGGTAGTATATTGAATAAGGCTCGATTACTTAATAAAGCTAAAAGTAAGTATGTTTGTTGATGGATTGGTCTCGACTCCTATGGTCCACCTTATCCAAAATTCGAATGAATTGTATTCAGAAGGTCAAATAACATTAGTTTGTTTCCCAACTTACGAATTTGAACCTTGTCCAATCAAATATGGGAGTGAGAGACCGAGAGTAAACTATGAAACCACATGTGACCAATAGGGGTGTAAACGAGCCGAGCCGAGCCGAGCTTTGGAGTGTTCAGGCTCAGCTCGTCAAAAATATGGGTGGCTCGGGCTCGGCTCGAGCTCGATACGAGCTGAGAATATTGGGCTCGAGCTCGGCTCTCGGCTCGGAAAATTATCGATCAGCTTGAGCTCGGCTCGCTCTAGCTCGGTAGAGAAGCCTTCTGCTCACGCTGGAGGGTCTCAGCGCTGTGATGATGGCGCTCCCTATTTATAAAGGAAATCTGGCTACGTGAGTGTTGAGTAGGCGATGTGGGACAAAGGAGAACACTTCAAGGCTTTAAAGCCTTTTGCCAGTGTTCCCTTTGCAAAGAAAAACCATTCGTCCCACATCGGCTGTGGAAGACTTCAAAGGGAGTCCAAAACTCTATAAATAATCCTCCTGGACACAAGTGTTCAGCGTTGGAACCCATGAAATTAATTGAGAACGCTGGTGCATTAGCATTGGCTGAACCAAATGCATAATAAAAATAATAGTAATAAAATATTTTTGGGCTTGCGAGCTGACTCGAGCCGAGCCTTCCATAGCTCGTGCTCGGCTCGTTTGTTAAACGAGCTCAATATCTCGTTCGTTTGAGGGTCGAGTCGAGCTTGAACGTGCTGATGTCGAGCTGAGCCTTGAGCAGCTTGCGAACGGCTCTGTTCGCTTACACCCCTAGTGACCAATATACTTCCAATCAATCAAATATGCAGTAAAGGATACTCATACAAGTCTGGGTCTACCGGTGGTTTAGTTGAGCCAAATGACCTACAAACCGATGTTTTATAATGGACATCATGGCTGATATCTTCATCATAGGAACTAGTTGAATCAACTGTTCCGATCAAAAGTTACAAAGCCTTAACCAATTTAGAGCCAACCTGGCTACCCCTTTCTTTTTTGGACAGAGAGGGGTAAAGTCTAGAAACCCAATCCACCACTCCCAATAACTCTTTGGAACTGTCAATCTTTGCTGCTTCTTAATCATCTCTATCACTAACACACTCGTATTCAAATGCATAGACTCTCTTCTTCCTTCTCTCTCTCTCTCTCTCTCACACACACACACACACACACACACACACACACACACACACGCACACACACAGAGACACACCCATCACGGGGAAGAAGTCAAGTTGGGTGCATAACTGTACAGTTTCTTTCATATTTTATTTTTCAGGGTGTGTTTTCAGATATCTGAAGGTCCTTGTTCGGGTTCTCGAGAATTTCTTGAGGAATTTCTTAGCAAGTGGAGATACGTTGATGAACTATACTATGTTCTTGCTGTTGCAGAATCAAATGTGGGTTGCGTAGAAGGATCTGGAGGGCATTTGATGCTATGTGTTGATGAGTATCTGGAAGTCGTTGAGGTCTATGTTGTAAAACTTGCGATGGTATTGAAAGATGTAGACCGTGCTATCGCTTGGGTTGAGAAGGCTGAATTACCTGAGGAAAAGCGGCAGGTAAAAGATGTTCTCTCCTTCATTTGATGCATCCAATGGTTCATCTTTGACACTTACTAGTTGATATCGTCAACCCTTGGACGAATTTAGCAAGAATATTGATTTTGAGATTGAATGAGATCTTATCATTCTGCTCTTTATTCTATCTTATCCTTGTGTTTTGAGAAGGCAATTTCTTTCTCTTTTAATAATTCTTTGAAGATTTTTTCCTAGGCATTTTCCAAACAACAAAAATCCACTGTAGAACGTAAACTGATTTCTTCTCGATCTCTCTATATTAGGATGCATTTTCAAATTTCTTCTCAAGTTTCATTGGTCAACTCTTAGGGTGCATCTGTTTGAACGATAGCATTGGGAATCTTATTTCCATTCCACTAATTTCCCATGTTTGGTATTAACTCTTGATAATGAGAATAGGAGAGTAACTGTAGGAAAGTATGGTATCTTATTTGCATGCCCATTCTTAATTCTGCATTTAAGCTGGTGCTAAGCTGGCACCACCATAATACAGGAAAATGAGGAAAGAACCAGAAAAGAGGAGGAAGAAGAACAAGATAAATAACAAAGAAAAAAATCGAGCAGTTACAAAAACGTGACACCCTGACACACCACTAGTTTCTTGCCTCTAATAACCTCAGCCTTTTATACTTACCTTCCTTGACCTTTTAACTCCCTTACCTCATTTTCAAAAAACTCCCTTACCTCTCTCCTGACCCTCCAACATTTGCGTACCTTCTTTCTCCAAACCCAGAAAACATCACGAACTTCACCAAATACCAATTGTATGCGTCATCGCAGAGCTCCATTTATAGTCCTTGGCACCAAACCCCTCTTCACTAAAACCGCGTCATTGCCTCCTATTGGTGGCAATATAGTTTAGGGGAACAATAAGGCACTACTGCTCCTCCACCATCAAGAATGTTTCAATCATTCCTGGAATTCATGCCATTAGACTGTCGTTGACTCGTCCCTGTCTGCACAACTAGCTTCACGATCTTGTGCATTATTAGTCCACCATCAGAATCATAATGGAATCTCCTTTTTAATTCTCATTCCTAGGAAGCTTAAATCGGAGATCACTAAAAAGTAAAAACTGATTATGGCTGGCCCCTATTAGGCCCACAAAAATTCAAGCGGTCTACTGATTTTTTGTATTCTCTGCATCATGTTTGCTGTGCATGTTTAACAGTTTTGCAATGGATTGAAAAATCCCCTTATCTATTGTCATGGTTCTTACCTTTTGATCTGAATCATAGAATTCTGATGACCAGGTCACTTGTCGAACTCATGGTTAGGGTTCCCATCCCAAAAATCTCTGCTGTTAGGCAAGTGTCTGCGCAGTGGGCCCAAAGAACTTATCTCATGTTGGGGAAAAGTTCTACCTGTTTTGATGGAGTAGAATATACACCTTTGCATGCCCTATTTGAGGCTGTTAGGAAAGTAGGATTAGAAATTGGCACACTGAGACTTACTAGTTCACTTAGAACACTGGGCACGATAATAAGACTCTCATTGTCCTTCCTGTGTATGTCTTCTTGGTTATCAAAAGTGGCATTTCTAAAAAATTGTGTAGTCCGTGTTCTATTTTTCCTCGATAACTTCATGGCACTGACAGTAAGCCCTACTGGTTAATTTTTAGCTTTCCTTTTCACTATTCACTGAAGTCATCTGAATCCATGACTATTCAATTGCTTGTGAGTTGTGACCTCCACCCATAGGAAGCCAATCCTTCCAGTCTTGCATGCTCGGTCAATTATAACAGCACGAAAGGAGTAGGGCTAAGAATTGCAAGTCGCTTCATTTTTTTTTCCTGCTATACTCAGTTTAGAGTTATCCCTTTTTAACATGGATGCCACACATTTCTTGCTTTGAAAATTTGCCTTACAATTTGGAGGAGTTTTCTTTAGCTACTTCAGCAGGTTTATTCTCCCTTGTTTTCACTAACTTGGTATTATTTAATTTCTTCAGTGCCTGGTTTCCTGTTCTTACACTCTTTAGCTGTTGTCCTAATTCTCTTGTAGGAACTTTTGAGGAGATTACATAGTCTTTATTCTCCTAAGCCGACTGGGTCATCACAGGGCTTTATTGTTGCTTTTCCAGAAGATGAACGCGAGCCTCATCCTTTATCTATTAAAGAACAATATACATCTGGGGGATCTCCAGAAGCATTGGAAACCTCGTACCCATCCAAAGAAAAGAATGATATGAAACAAGTACTTCTGAAATTATCGCAAGGAAGAGTCCCTTGCTTTTGGTGGTTTCGTACTGTCACTTTGAAGTTTGGAAATGGTCAACTGCTCATATCAAATGGGAAAATTGTGCTGGGCTGTTTGATGATTCTTATGTATTATGTCTTGCGAAGGAAGCAGGCGACAGTGAAGAGGCAAGTAGTGCTCTCTCTACTGGTTCTTTCTCTATGCAAGCCATGAATATGTCTCCCTTGGTTTGGATTTTAAGTATGGAAATATTTGAAAGCATACCTTCGCGTCACTGAAAAGATGAATATCAAATACGCACTGCTATTTTTTGGGGGTGAATATCAAAGGACATCTGTGCTCTTATATGAGTGTCTTGAAGCACAGACTCCTAGAGATGGCTGTATCTGTGCACTCTGAGGACACGTGACACACCTCGATATGCGGGGACACATGTCCATTATATTTTAATATTGTTTATGGTGGGACATGCCGGGGACAGAAGGGGACAAGGATAATTTTTACAAATTTTAAAAGCTTTTTTCCAGGATGAAATATTTATAACTTAAAAAGCATAGGTCCTTCAAAAGTATTGGGCCATAAATGTAGTATGAAACACCTGCGTATATGTATAGGCAACCCAACTATACATATATTAATAACCTTTCAATAGGGGCGCCATAATCTATTGACTGAAGGCTAGTTTGAAATTGTTATCGTGGCTATTTGATGTTGCATTGAATATTTTATCTTAGTTTCAGGATTTTAAGAAGACAAGCTTTGTCCATGAAGAAGGCCTTAGTGGACTTGTGGCAGCTTGCATTTTCTTACCAAGTGAACCCTCTTGCTGCTGTTCAACCTGTCCCAACTGCCACCCGTGGCAACCGGTAATAGTGTCGTGGTATTTCTTAATCCTTGGCTTGTGTATAACAGTACAAGTAGTACTGGCAAAATTTCTTATCAATCCTGCCACAATGGGGCTGAAGAGGATCCTTTGGAAAAGTTGCCAAAACGTGATGGAAATGTGAATAAAGTTTTTTCATGGAGATTTCATTGTTCGTATATGTTTCTAATAAGTGTCAAACCAACTCAATTTGTGTCGACCAAAATAATGGAATTCGAGAGTCCACCAGTGTTTCGTTTCAGCTCTCTGGAAAACGAAATTTTGTTCCTTAATAGGCGGGTTGTGTTAAGTATGAGCACAAAAGGTTTTGATGTACAACTTACATTGCTACTGAACAAATCTATGTGAATAAATTGTGTGGAGCTTAGCACTTGGTTTCTTAATCAACTGTGGCTCAAACTCTATAGCAGATGAAATGGAGGGTGCTACGGGTTCTTATTTGTCTGCTTGTAAATGTCCACATTATTTACTTGTTTCTTATTATTTTTTAGAAATACTTGTTCCTTATTTGAACACCAAAATTAGTGTAGCAAATTGATCCAATAGAAGCAAAAAAGTTGTCATTCTCCTCTCTAGGTTTGGTTAGGTGAGGTTGGAAGGAGCACTGGTTGAGAGAGTACTTTGGTTTCTCCTTTATGAGTGTTGCTTGTGCCTCAGATTGTACTGTCAAATTTGTGTTGACTGCTAGATATCGGATGAAACACGTTGTAGCCTTCTATTCCAAAGCCAATAGGGCTGTAAACGAGCCGAATCGAGTCGAGCTTTAGAATGTTCAGGTTCGTTTATTAAGTTTTTAAACGAACTCGAGCCGAACTTGAACTCAATGAAAATTTGACGAGCCGAACTCGAGCCGAGCCTGCCGAGGTTTGGATCGAACTCGAACTTGTTCACGAGCCTTAACAAATGAAAAATATTAGATATATATGCTCTCATACAAGTCTAGAACTTCAAATAAATTTTTTATTTTGTTCATAAAGAAGTCTATACATATAGAAAATTATAAACACATGTTAAAATTTAAGTGTATAATACTTTTTTAAATTCATACAAGTACAAATGATAAAATTTTCATTATGTATTTGAAAGTTTATACATGTTCAAGGTTGTATATGAAATTCTTATGAGATATTCATATATATTTCAAGTTCGCGAGCCTAATCGAGTCGAATATTGTCAAGTTCAGGTTTGACTTGTTTATTAAACGAGCCTAAAATTGAGGTTCAGGTTCAGTTTGTTTAGTATTCGAACCGAACTCAAATTAATGAGCCTGTACCGAGTCAAGTCTCGAATAGTTCGCAAACGGCTCAGTTCATTTACAGCCTTAAAAGCCAATATATATTTAACAGTTAAAGAGTCCACAGTTTAACTTTTGAACAAAATCCAGGGTACATCCATGGAACACGACCGAAGCCTAGCATTAAGCCAAGGTAGTTAGGGTGAGTTCCCGCTATGGTATTTTCGGTATTTTTGGACTACAAGTTGTCAAATCAGTTGATGTTGTAAGAATATTTTTCCTTTTATTCCCTCTCTGTTGGAGGAAATATATAAATGTACAAAAGAGGTATTTAGGAAACATAAATTAAGCCTAAATATAAGCCTACAATGATGTAGCAGAGATACACATTAAAGTCCTAGATTTACAAAATAAAGTATAGGTCAAGATTGTTCATGAGTTAAAGCATAAATTTAGGCCCTAAAATAATGCAATATAGATAGACAATAAAGTCTAGGTCAAGATGGTTTAACACTCCCCCGCAAACTCGGCTGTTTGGGAGAGTTTGGGAGAGACGAGGTTGGATCGCAGCAGTTGAAAACGGAGTTTGTGCAAACCCTTTGTGAGAATGTCATCGAGCTGATCAGGAGAGGGAACATACTGAACACGATGAGCGCCAGAAAGTGTGCGTCCCAAATAAAATGGTAGTCTAACTCAATATGCTTGGTGCGAGCATGAAACTCGAGATTGGAAGCCATGTAAGTGGTGTTGAGATTATCGCAGAGTAAGGTAATGGGAGCGGAAGTCAAGAACTGCAACTCTTGAAGGAGGTGAAACACCCAAGTAGTCTTAGCACATACACGAGCAAGAGCTCGGTATTCAGCTTCAGCACTAGAGCGGTACACGGTTGGTGGGATCCCTTCAGTATCTTAGTTTCTCTCGTCCTGATATTGCTTGTGCGGTTCATCATGTGGCTCAATTCATGATTGCTCCTCGCTCTCTCTATTTAATTGCGGCCAAAAGGATATACTCCGCTATCTCAAGGGTTCCTAAGGTGTTAAACCATCTTGACCTAGACTTTATTGTCTGGCAGATTTGAGTAATGTCACATTCGTCGTAATATGTCAGCCTAGGAAACATCAAGGATTCAAGGGTATTGAGGACAGCATCCCAAGGTTAGAGCAAGACGGTTTAATAGATGTATGCAAGGTGTGAAGAGAATGACTTGTGAGAAAATACTTAAAGTAATGCAGTGGAAACTCACTCTGATCACTCAACAACCGAAAGAGTAAAAAACATGAGTAGATTTGGGGTATCAAAAACCGACATCGTTGAGCGTGGAAGATTACTACATTAATGTGTTGGGTATTCTTAATGTTTGGATTAATTCAGTAACGAGTTGACACTCTCTGGTTAAAAGCTCCACACGACGTGGGGAGAGAGAATATGGGGAGAGGATCCAACCACGGAGACAACTCAGAGAAAAAAAAAAAAAAAACCATCAATACATCTTTTAGATGCAGTTTAAGATGCAATTTTCCCAACCAAATATATTCTTCCTAAATTAGTAAATTAATGTTAGTGACAAGAAAAGATTTTATCCTCTAATCTCATGCAGAAAATAGAGGAAGACTTGGTCAACCTCACCACCCTACTATTTCGTTTCTCCTCTGCCCCTTAACCTCCCAACCCCCCTCCTATTCTTGGCACCTCTCTCCTACTCTCACTCCCTTTCTCTCTCCTCATCTTCTCTCTCTCTCTCCATGCCCACAAAATTAACTTCCATTCCTAATTCCCAACCCTTCTATGCCCCAGAAAGAAACCGCCATTTTAATCTGCCAAGCCCCTCGAAAGGGTGCGCACGCCACCCCGCCAGTGCGCGCACCACTCGACACCTCTCATGGCTCCCAACAATCTCCCCCTTGGGCGCTTCATCGCGCTCATTCTCTTGTCATTGCAAATTGTACATACTTCTTGCAAGTCTGAATCCGAAGTCCTCCTCGATTTCAAACAGCCGCTAGCAAGCAATAGCAATGGTGGGATTTTATTGTCCAGCTGGAACTCGTCGACGCAGCCTTGTTCCGGTGATAAGGAGAATTGGGACGGCATTTTTTGCGAAAACGGCACCGTTTGGGGACTAAAACTTGAAAACATGGGTTTATCGGGTGTCATTGACGTCGAAGCGCTCAACGAGTTGCCCGGCTTGAGAACTATAAGCCTCATGAACAATAACTTCAATGGCACGTTACCGAGTTTGAACAAACTCGGTGAGTTGAAAACGATTTATTTGTCGAACAACAAGTTTTCTGGGAACATAGATGCGAATGCCTTTGATGGGATGGGTTCTCTGAAGAAGATTCATCTGGAAAACAACCAGTTTACGGGTTCGATTCCGGTGTCATTGACTACGTTGCCTAAGCTTATCGAGTTGAACCTCGGTGGGAATCAATTCGACGGGGAGATACCGGATTTCAAACTTGGCATTTTGAGATTCCTCAATGTGTCCAACAATAGATTGCAAGGCCCAATTCCTGCTAGCTTCAACAATATGAGCGCGAGCTCGTTTTCAGGTTAGACTCAACTTTTGCATTCGATGAAATTTAAGGACACAACAACCGACCACAAAAGAACTGGCCATATAAAATTGTAATCTTTGGTAATATTTCAATGCTGGGTGGGCACCGGGCATGTGGTGCCTGTTGGCTCATCAGGCCGTCCATCTGTATTTTGGAAGGCGCAGATTTGTTGGGTTGTACGGTGGCAGTTTTTGGAATTTTGAGGAGTAAATTTACCCCAATTAATCTGGCCCATTTAAAACACGGATGGATAGCCCGGATGAACCATTAGGCACTACATGGCCTTGCCACCGTGCCCAAATATTTCTCCCAAATAATAGTAATACAAAAGGGAAGATAACCCACTACTAATATGGGCTCGTTGACTTGTTTGATAGGATTTGAACACCAAGAATACTTGTCGTCTTATGTAGGAGTATTCATCTGACTTTCTAATCTTGTTCAAACAGGAAATGAAAATCTCTGCGGACC
Organism: Vaccinium myrtillus; assembly: GCA_016920895.1. Classification (NCBI taxonomy): domain Eukaryota; kingdom Viridiplantae; phylum Streptophyta; class Magnoliopsida; order Ericales; family Ericaceae; genus Vaccinium; species Vaccinium myrtillus. The sequence continues at coordinate 7,895,081 of CM029276.1, forward strand.
GCCATTGAACAACCCATGTCCTTCCGCTCCTGCTTCCACTTCCACTCCCGGTCCCGCTTCAAAGCTTCCCAATGTAAAGATCGTGGTCATCGTGGTATGCGTGGTGGCACTGCTGGCGATCACTGCCGCAACTATCATCATCATGCGAAAGCGCAGTGGACAGACACCACAAACATTGGGCGCCCCTCCTCACGGCCACAAGAAGGCAGCCTCCAAGGACCTCGACAGGGCGGAGCAAGGCAACGCTTCCCCGGCCCACTCTGCCGCCGGCAGCAGGAAGGGGGAAAACATGGGGAGGCTCACGTTTCTGAGGGACGACGTGGAGAAGTTCGATCTGCCGGATTTGCTGAAGGCCTCAGCTGAAGTGTTGGGGAGTGGGTACTTTGGGTCTTCTTATAAAGCAGCTCTCATGACAGGGAAAATGATGGTTGTGAAGAGGTTTAGGCATATGAATAATGTTGGGAAAGAGGAGTTCCAAGAGCATATGAGGAGGCTTGGGAGGCTCAGGCACAACAACTTGCTTCCAGCAGTGGCCTTTTACTATCGGAAGGAAGAGAAGCTTTTGGTTTCTGAGTATGTTGACAATGTCAGCTTGGCTATTCATCTCCACGGTACGTTACTTTCTACAAGGTTTTTGTTTTTATAATCAAGTGTTCCGGTCAGCTTACGTCAATGTTTTAAAAATCGGTCCTTCTTTTGTCAGCCCAATGAGCGGACGATAAAAGTGCTCTTTGACCGGTAAGAATGCTCTTTGACTGGGAAGAGTGTAAACACTTTCACCGGTAATAATGCACTCTTACTTATCAAAGAGCACTTTTATCGTCCGCCCATTGGGCTAACGGTAGAATTTTCCTTTAACATTGGCAGTTGCATAACAGTTTTTGGGCCTTCCGATACTATAACACCCTGGTATATCGGTGAGAGGGAAAAATTGCAAGCATGTTGTCTGGTTCCTGTTACGCAACTGTTCGTTTCCAATTCGTAGACCGATTCGTGGCCGTTAAAGCCGACACTCGACTGTTACGAGCGATTTCGGCATTTAAAACATTATTTCAATCAAAAATGATTTTTAGAAATTCATGACCGATCAAACATTGTTTTTTCGTTTCTCCATACTCCCGATACCATTACACCTCGACCATTACTTGTGTCCTGATACTGTTATTTAATACCTTATAAAGTAGTATGTGGAAGGCTTAAAATCAATATTGATTGAGCAAATTTTTGTTTCTCCAGGCAATCGTTCGCGTGGCCAACCATGCCCTGACTGGCCGACTCGATTGAAAATCATTAAAGGAGTAGCCAAGGGCCTTCTCTACCTCTACAATGAGCTCCCTAGCCTAATAGTACCTCACGGCCACCTCAAATCCTCGAATGTTCTTCTCAACGAGTCCTACGAGCCTCTCCTCACCGACTACGCACTAGTACCCGTAGTGAACCAAGAGCACGCCCAAGACGTCCTGGTGGCGTACAAATCCCCCGAGTACAAGCTGAACAACCGGGTAACCAAGAAAACCGACGTGTGGAGCTTCGGGATCCTGATACTGGAGATCTTAACCGGGAAATTCCCGGCAAACATTTTGCAGCAGGGGAAAGGGAGCGACACGGATTTGGTGAGCTGGGTTGAGTCGGTACTAGTAAGCGAGGATTCCGGGGAGGGAGTGTTTGATAAGGACATGGGAGTGGTGAAGAACAGCGAGGGGGAGATGATGAAGCTGTTGAAGATAGGGATGTGTTGTGCTGAGAGTGATGTGGAGAAGAGATTGGACATGAAGGAAACTGTTGAGAGGATTCAAGAGGTAAAAGAGAAGGATAATGATGAAGAGTTCTACTCATCTTATACAAGTGAAGGAGATGTGAAGTCTGCAAGAGGGTTATCAGATGATCTCTCATACTCTATCAATGTGTGAGAGACAGAGAGAGAGAGAGAGAGAGGGAGAGAGAAACAGAGAGAGAGAGAGAGAGTGAGGGGCTTCCAAATAAAATTGTTTAAGGGTTTTTCTTTGTTTAGTTTCTTTTGAGATAATGGTTATAAATATTTTTGGAAGTCAATTAAGTTGGGGGTGGAGGGTGTGATGTAAATTTGAAGGGTGGGGGAAACATTTTTATTTCTGTTGTCATCTAATATAAATATGTATATAGAAAATTTTTGTTTTGGGGGTATTAAATGATTGATGGAGGCTTCTTGAAAAAAAAAAAAAAAGAAATTAAAATGAGTAACTCTCCTGAAAATGCGGGGATGTTTTTGGATTTTCGTGGTTTAATACACAATTTTGTTGTTGTTCAATTACAAGATTTTGTGGCGGCTGACGAAATTTTTGTGGCTCGAAATACAAAAAGACATTTATAGGCGCTCATATATTTACTTTGATTGTTCATGTTATTATGCCAAAGTCTCTCTATTAGAGTTTACAAATCCCCTTCAACAATCAAAATCTGAGTGCCGTGTAATCTACACTTCTTATAAAAGTAGTAACTGTTTTGTCTACATTTTTTTTTCATAGATACCCTTGACGTTTTTTTTTTACCCCCGAAACGAAAGTTACAAAGAAGTGTCTCAAATAATCACAAGATAAAAAACCAGAAAACCATTCATTGTCTTGGTGCTCTCTGAATCTCTCTTCGTCTTCACCTTATTCACATAATCTTTCAAAATGCTTCCTGCTCTCACTTAATAAACTCACAAGGAGAAATGGAAATCAAATGGGAAATGTAATGGAATTCAAAGAGTTCCTGTGTAGAGGCGTTTGGGGTCCGAGGCTGTGGAAAGCTTGTGGACCCCCTTGAACGAACTCACTAACTCTCAGTCAACCCCCACTGATGTATACCGTGTGACAAAACAAAACTAAAAAAAGGCAGTGTAGGAAATGAAAGAGGAAAATTCAAGATACAAAACTCACTGCATGTCCTCTCCAGCTTGATAATGGTTATGAATTGTTGGAGTTCATTCGTCATAAAAGGTTGGGTAAGAAGGAGCTGCTTGCTATCAAGCTGGACATGAACAAAGCATATGATAGAATTAGTTGGTCTTTCCTCTTGGAAGTAATGATGAAAATGGGTTTTAGTCCTAAATGGGTGGACTTGATTTTTCAATGTATTTCTACAGTATCCTTTACAGTGTTGGTTAATGGGAGTAGATCGGAGACCTGTAAATCGTCTTGTGGGTTAAGACAAGGGGACCCTTTGTCTCCTTATCTTTTCATTCTAGTTAGTCAAGTGCTTTCATCCTCCTTGGCTTCCCTGTATTCTAATCGTTTGTGTAGAGGTGTAGCAGTGAGTAGGAGATCACTAAGGGTGTCGCATCTATTTTTTGCTAACGACAGTTTCTTTTTTATGGAATTTGATGCCTCCCATGTTAACTGCTTTAAGAGACTCCTTGATGAGTACTGTAGAAGAGCGGGTCAAAAAGTCAATTTTGTTAAATCAGAAATTGTGGTTAGTCCTAATTGCAGAGGTGATACGAGGAGGTTTGTAGTGGATACTTTGGGGATTAAAATTGTGGATAAACTTGGGATTTACTTGGGGGCGGACTTAGACTTAACCAGACGTAAAGGTGACCTTTTTAAGAGAGTTCTGGATAGAATCCATTGCAAATTAGCTAATTGGAAGAAGAACTCTTTAACATTTCCTGAGAGAGTCACCTTGGTCAAGCATACATTGTCCACTATTCCCATTTATCTTTTTTCGGTTTTTTGTGCTCCACGCTACTTTGTAGATAAGATTCGTAGTATTATTATCAAATTTCTTTGGGGGAATGGAAATGGAGGGGGAATATCGTGGATGACATGGATCAATTTATGTAAGCCTATGAGTGAAGGGGGTTTGGGTTTGCGTGATCTTGATTGTTTTAACCAGGCTTTGTTGGCCAAGACGGCAGGTAGGGCTGTTTGAGGATAAGAATAGCTAGTTTGCTTGCCCAAGTCCTTTTGGGCAAGTATTGTTCTAACAAGGAGTTTTTGTTGGTTAAGCCAATTTCTGGTTGTTCATGGGGTTGGCGAAGTACTTTATGGGGTAGAGATTTATTACTTAAAGGTCTCAAGTGGGAGCTGGGTAATGGTCAATACATTAAAGTTTTTGGTGATGAATGGATTTTTGGTATAGATAACCCTTTTGTGGGCCAAGGTATGATGAACTCTCTTGCTGACATGCGGGTGGGCTCCTTGGCATGAGCCGTTGGTTGAGGCTTTATTTCCTGAGGAAGTTGCCCGAAGGATTAAGGCTATGTACAAGGGCGGAGCCAGGACCTTAATTTACCCTGGGCTAACCAAAATTTAGTAAACTACTAATATATATATATATATAAGCAAAAAAAAAAAAAAGCTTTATAACTAATATCCGATAACCTTGTATATAAATACGTAAATGTTCAAAAGAAAAGTACAAGAAAGTACACTACTGAAGGTTAAAACAAGACGAATCAACCTTTCAATCCAATGATAGTTAGAGAGTTTTTCCTCCCCTTTTTTGGTTGTTGTTTTTTTTTTTTTTTTTGAGTGAACTCCGGCTACATAGCCGGTAAACTCAAATGGGCTAAAAAGCCTAAAATTTAAAATGAGATGGGCTATACACAAAAATGAGGTGGGCTAAGACTAATTAGGGTATAATTTTACATATAAATTTTTTTTTTTCCTTTTTTTTGCAGCCCACCTGGGCTATAGCCCACCTCAGTCCCTTGTTGGATCCGCCCTTGGCTATGTACATTCCCAGTAGAGGCAAAGTAGACCGCAGGTATTGGGGGAGTACGAGGAATGGAATTTTTTCGGTCAAGCAG